>CM042137.1:57241960-57265159 GCA_023376005.1 Doryteuthis pealeii | reverse complement strand
ACTTCGTTTAGTTGTTACGGAATATTTCGGTAGAAGTAGAAATATTTTCGATGTTAGTTTAGTGCTCGCTCATTGAAACAAACTTGTTATATAAATATTTCTTATTCGGTTTACTTGTTAGTGTTATGCTCTAAGAAGCATGTATTATTATTATTTATTATTATTATCATTATTATTATTATTATTAATTTCTTGCCTGACTGGAAGTTTAAAGATGGCCCTTGTTTAATCCGTAAAGGATCAACCGTGATTCCCCGACCGAACAAAAATAGATGAAGGCTCGATAGATGATCGCAGTCGAACGTTTTATACCGGCTAGAAACAGTGTTTACATAGATCTGATTCGACATAATATCTGAAATAAATAAACTGACAGGAAACCCGCATTACCTGGGATACAGGTGTCAAAACCTTATTCAAAATATAATATATTATGAGGACAGTAAGACAAATTTGGCTAATTGTTAGATTCGAGCAAATTTTCCTGTGAATCTTCTTGCACAATGTTTAGAGAAATGTTAGAAGTGTCTTTAAAGTTTATTGTGCTCTTTATTTTTTATGGTGCGTGCCGCGTGTTGTTGTTATCAGTCGATATTATAATCAGTAACTCATCGTATGTAAATTGAGCGTATGACAAATTGGATCGCCAGAAGAAGAAGAAGAAGAAAAGAAGAAGAAGAAGAAGAAGAAGAAGGCAATTGGTTTGATTTTTCACAAATACACCAATATAAACAATTTCACATAAAAAAAAACGTTAATGCTGGTTTTTGTAGTAATGTGTGGAGGATGATCACTAATTATGATGAGCCTATAGGAGTGACCACCTCAATTTTTGTTACATAGTTTTGAAAGTTGATTATGTTACTTATACGTATTGAATTTCTATTTTGATAAATAATGAGTTGGTTGCCAGTAATTTCATCGCATGAAATTAATCACAGGTAAATCATCATATCAGATTAATGCCTCAATAAATATAAGGTTTACCTAGGCCTAATCCTTTAACTCTTTTATAAATTTCTTAAAAGCAATGGTTAGACTTATACACGAATGAATTTACCTGCGGTAAATTACCATACAAAGATTTACCACAGTGATGATTGTATACAGAGCGAAGAAATTTATCACATGATGAATTTACCACATTGATGAATTTTACTGCAGGTAAATTTCCGGACATGAATCTCAGCTGTTTGGGGAGCGCTTTATTTGGCCGGTCAGGTAATCATTGGAACGTGAAAATGTGGATCCGTAAGTCAAATAGTAATAAATATAAATGGGCTTCTTTAACTTGGCATGGCAACCCGATTTGGAGAAGGAAAACTGTATTTAAAAATGTTAAAATTACATAAAAATAACATTGAGTCAATCCTTCCCGTACAAAGAGGGTGTAAATACTATAGATATGATATTTGCTTACCTTCACCATTTGCCTCTGACGTATGGAGAGCTATTAAATACAACAGTAGGCGTCACTTTCGGAGGCAAACACTCGGAATTCCCAAACTGAACAAGAACCAATTTCATTACTAGTATCAAATATAAATAAACCAGGGGTTTATAGGTTTGAAAATTCCACGTACATTCATTAATTTAATCCAGGACCTTTTCAGTATCGTGCTATCGATTTCTACGGATTTTTCGCAAGCCATATAAATTTGGAAATTACTCACGGTCCGGCGACGGGTTGGATGTGGCAACAAGGTCATGTGTATAGGGAATCCATCGAAGAATTAAACTATTCTTCAGTATCCAATTATCTTTCTCCAGTTATAAGGAAATTATATGGCAGAATCGGATCTTTAACCTTGCGTATGGCAACCAGCTGGAAAGGAAAACTCTGAATTCAAACCGTAAACTCCCGCATACGAATTGACCTTGGCTCTCATCTTGCTTGTATGTAGGGGTTGACTGAATACATATACAGATATACATTGCCTTACCACCAAAAAGGATAAACCAAATCCAGAATGATACTTAAAAGCATCATGACAGATTCACACACATAAAACACACAACACACACCACACACACACACACACAACACACACACACTGAATTGGCGAGAAAATAATCAACCAGACATACAACAGAATGGACAAATCCTAGCAAATTAACGTTCCAGAACTTAAGCATTCAGAAATCGTCTGGCGAAGGGATCTTTATTCACGTATAATTAAGAATAAAATCAAAGGTAAACAAAACAACATCCATATTACCTCATTTTTCTTTACACTTGCATTGTGATAACCTTCAAGACCAACTGCCAAAGCAATATAAACACAATGCTTCAAGCAAATTATAAAAAAATTTTATATACAGATAAATATTTTTAAGTAGATAGTTTAAAAATATTTTCAGAAGAACTATCTTCCCATAAATGTTTCAATTCATGAGATGTTATAGATTGTGAACAGACCTGTAGGTAGAAATATTGTTGATTTAGAATCAAGGAGTCCCCATGGAAAATTACCGGTGAATGTTTAATAACCCTTGACCCCTTGGAAGCGTGCACATTTGGCGCCATGACAGACACGTGATACAGTTTTGTTAGTTATTCAGATTCGACCCGATTTTGAAAGAGAGTAGACGTGATTGTTGTCTCTCCCATGTCAGTCTCATCTCCGCGGTGGAATGAATCAAATATGGGCTAATAAAACTTGATCAAGTAAAACCAAGTCTTGTTTTAATCAATTAAATGAATGTTAAGACAATGATCAACTCAGCTCGCCTTCCTTCAAAGCTGGGTCGAAATCTAACTCTAAACTATTCTCACGTGTCTGTCATCGCGCGTTTTCGAGGGATCAAAAGGTTATAACCGTCACCGGTAATTTCCATAGATTCCCTTGATTCCAAATTCAACGAACCTAATTCAAATATTCCTAGCTACAGCCTGTTCACAATTCAGGACCTCTCATGAATGTAACAAACTGTATCATAATTAGCTCAACAAACCCTAATTCAAATATTCCTAGGCTACAGGTCTGTTCACAATTCAGACCTCTCATGAATTGTAACAACTGATTCATATAGCTCAACAGACCCTCCCCTAATTCAAATATTCCTAGCTACAGGCCTCGTTCACAATTCATGACCTTTCTCATGAATTGTAACAACTGTATCATATAGCTCAACAGACCCTATTCAATATTCCTAGCTACAGGCCTGTCACAATTCATGACCTCTCATGAATATGAACAATTGTATCATATAGCTCAACAGACCCTTAATTCAAAATATTCCTAGCTAAGCCCTGTTTCACAATCATGACCTTCATGAATGTAACAACTGTATTATATAGCTCAACAGACCTATTCAAAATATTCCTAGCTACAGCGCCTGTTCACAATTCATGACCTCTCATGAATTGAACAACTGTATCATATAGCTCAGCAGACCCTAATCAAACTATTCCTAGCTACAGCGTCTGTTACAATTTATAAACTTCTCACGAATTGTAACAAATTCATCGGACATGAATCTCAAGCTATTTGGGGAGTCTCACATGATAACATAATGACTTTTTAAAAACAAATGTTACGGTTTTATGCTTTCACGAGGGCATATTCTTCCTTGATTCCAAATTAATATCATAAGTGAAAAGTAAAATCGGCGGGGCGCCTAAAGTCGTATCAGCCAGACATCGAGGGAGTCTAAACCCTTTCACTAGCGCTAGACAAGGAATATTATTTCAGAATCTGAGGTGGGGCCACACACTACCACCAGCTCTCACTTTATTCGCACAGATCCATTCATGCTATTCATATGCTGAGTTCGCGAGGGCCGGTATACAACCCAGAACCTTGTGATTCCTAGGATGACACTCTACTGACTGGGCTAAACTTGAGGGCTATATAAACTGTGTGCAAATTATAAGTATGTATTTACCTATTTAAGCGGAGTATGGATAGGTAGAATTTTGTCAGTTTATGTCATTGAAAGTAGTAATCATGGGAAGATAATTAAAAAATAAAAAAAAGTGAAAATAAACAGAAACAATTGCCTAAGGCAAATCACACAGTTTTCTTGAGCTCAGTCCTTTGCGCGGGATGGGGCATAAAAACTGGGTTCTCACTACATTAATTATCAGGGAGTTTTAAAATTCCTGTGGTAGCGTATATGAAATAAACCATGTAATTAAATCTGGGCTTGATTATTTTTTTAATTAAAAAAAAGAAAAATTCTTAAAATTGGAGAACGTGAAGTATCTCATTGGATTTAATCCAGTGATCGGAGATATCATGATAAAAAAAAACAACAAAAAAACAAAAGAAAAACAACAAAAGAAAATAAGCATTTCCATAAAGAAGCTGCTTCCATTTAGAAGAAAGCACTTTAATTTTGTTTCATAAAAAAAATTAAGATGCTAACTCAGTGTGGTTTCCTTATTTAAACCAAAACGTAAAAAAAAAATTAAAATGTTACGACCATTTTCTACGTCTTCTTAAAATATAAAATAAACACATTTTTCTATTTTAATTTTAACGAACGATTGTCTTTAAAATCTCTTTATTTTCTTTTATTGTTTCCTCACACCGTAATCAATATTTGTGAGAATATAAAGCGACATTTTTTCTATGCAAAGTTCTTTACAATGCGCGCCTTGCAAATTAACCAAGTTAATCCACCAACCGAGCTATGAAGATAAATCTAACTAGCAGGACCTGTGGATATACTACAGTTATGATGAATTTGATTATTGCAACATTTAATATGTTAACTTAACAGCTATTGCACCCACTCCTTTTTTTCTTTCTTTCCTTCCTTTTGTATTTTCATTGTTCGATTGAAACATATTAACGTTATCGCTTCCGCGTGCTCACCCCTCTCTCTATCTTTGCCCTACTCTTTTTCTTTCTTTCTTATTATATTTTTTCTTTGTATCATATTTTTATTTCCTTTCTTTCTTATAAAAACGAAATTATTTAGCTGAGGTCATGACACTCATAAAAAGTAAGAATTTGGTGTATAAGCAAAACCAGATAATCAGGATTTACATTTTTGCATTTCATCTTGGACGATTTGGACGGTCTCATTTTTAACCAGAGAGTGTTGCAAGATGATGCCAGCCGTTGTGGAACACGAGTATTAATAAATATAGAATAAATGTAAAGATTTGGCCTATGCAAAAGAAAATTGCTCTTCTTAGACTAGGCTATCAAAGATCCTGTTGGTTGTGTTTTGTTTTACGACAAATCAACTTTTTCTGCTCATTTAATACCGAATTGATAAGCAAATAACTGAGGTTTGACTTACTGTACCTACTGTTGCTTAAGGTGGTCACCTAATAATTATTGAACAGGGCTCATCGCTGCCAACTATCTAGTGAGAACTGGCGCTTCAATCGTGGACTTGACTGTAATCAAAGTCGTGTCACTTTTAGTGGGCATGTATGTATTTATTCAACCCCTCCACTGCGAACCGGGTGTGGTACAAGGTCAATTGAATGAAGTTTACCCTTCTTAGACTGCTGCCATACCAAGGGTAAATAACCTAGTCTGCCCTACTATTAAATTCTGAGAGAATGGGAGAAAATAGATAGTGTTGTATACACATTATAGACTCTCTCGTCGATTTCGACGCATGAGTGTTCGTACAATGAACACCCACACAGTGGTTTGGTTTATAGTGAGTGAAGGCTTGTGTTGGACCATCCACACTTTTTGCACAGTTGATAGGAAGGAATTGGTGCATCAAGAGTTGCTACAACCCAATCAACGACCGCCCTCAGGAATTTTGAATTCAGAGTTATCCATCTCCTAGACGGGCTGCCTACCCAAGGCTGAAGGGCCAGTCTGCCCTACTATCTAACCATAGCTGGAGGGAGAATATATGGATTCATTACCTTTCCCAAGGGTATTAGCGCTATGTGAAATGCCAACAGCTTCGTCTAGAATTGAACTCGAATCGACGAGTCCATTTTCCACGACTCTAACCACTAGCCCACGCGCCTCCACGTATACAACATATATACCCACATAATACGCCGGGTATATAAATAAGAGAGAGAGAGAGAGAAGAGAGAGAGAGAGAGAGAGAGAGAGAGAGCAGAGAGAGAGGAGAGTGTGTGTTGTGTGTGTGGTATGTATGAGAGATAGAGACAAAACAGCGAGAGAGAGAAAGAGTGTGTGTGTGTATGAGAGAGAGAGAGAGAGAGAGAGAGAGAGAGAGAGAGAGAGAGAGAAGAGAGAGAGAGAGACGAGAGAGAGAGAGAGAGTTATATAGACAGGATAGATGGTTCCTTCTGATTCGTCTGGGCGCCATGTTCTTCTTGTTGGGATTACTTCAGAACTTCTGCTGGGATTCATTCTTTTTTGTGTTGGGCTGGACATTGATTGTTTTAATATCAATTAACAAACAAGACTTGGTTGTTTCTTAATAAAGCTTTATTTTCAGAACCCAACCCATATTTATCCGCCGCGGTGAGACTGACCCATCAAAGCGGTGATAATAGTGTCCACCTCCTCTGAAAACTGCGTCGCATCTATCTAACTAAACTAAAACTTATTCCCACAGTGCTCAATCGCGCGCCTACCTGAAGGTCAGGTGGGATCATCGTCATATCACTCATAACCACAACGGGTATGGAAAATTCCCCACCTCCAATTTTAAATCTAACGAATTTTATTTAAATATTCTAACTACAGATACGCGCATAATTTATAAGCTGCTCATAAATATGTAAAAATGGAACATAACTTTCTTCCTTGATTCCATATCTTGATATCATACTTGAACCATATAACTGTGTGCAAATTATTAGTATATATTTACCCCCACCACTGCTGCGACACAAGATCAATCTTAAGTGGAGTACAGTTGGTTTTAATTAAGAGTTTTACTTATCCTAGATTGATTTCTATCATCATCACCAGGTTGTGATGACAGTACGGATATCAATGATTCTCCCTCGCCAACCATCCCTATCGGTTCTCCATCGCTAACCATCCCAATTGGCTATCTTTCGCGCGCTATCTGCACAAAGGTAATTGATGTAGGAATTTTGCAGGTCGGTCTTACACAGGTGTGCATATTGTAGGTGTCCACAGGAGAACGTCACCCATGAGTTCGTCTTTACTTCTTTAACCGTATCCAGCATGTCTTCTTCATCTTACTTTGTGTGATTGGGGGCAAGTTGCCGTACACTGCTTTCTTTTGGGTGTTGCTTCAAGATTTGATCAAGATAGTACGCAGCATCATTGCGTAGTTTCCATCTAGATTTTTCTCTAAGAGCTTCCACGACAATAACGTTACGCCACGAGCAGTCGCAGAGTGCTGGAGTCGTGATTACAACTCTTAGGCTTATCTCTAGTGGGTGTTCGAATCAAGATATGATACACTTATCGATTTGGCTATTATTTAGGCTAGACGGGCGGTCCTTATGGCAACTCCACCCTTTATCGTATATGCTAGAAGGCAGTGGCTGAGTGTCTTGGTTATGATATTAAATTGCATCTAGTGGTGAGTTCCAATTCTGTAGCTCTGGGGAATGTGGAGTACCCTTCATCGCCATTACTTTATGATCCACTCTGACCCAGAGGAGTAGTACCTGGTTAGGGTCCCAAATAATGAGTTTAAACTGTGTTTTGAAAAAAAAAAGAGTCTGAAGAAAGAAATGAATAAAAAGTAGCACTGTAGGGAAAAGGACGAGTTCGTGCCTATTTCAAGGGAATTAGCGGGAGGTGAAACACAAACAGTCTCGTTCAGGATTAGAACTCGGGTCACCGATCCCATCTTCTACAAGAAACATTTTATGCGAACAAAGATCAATTTAGGCGGAGTACAGCTGGTTTGGATAAAGAACTTTTAATATGTTGCCTTGACCGAAGTGACCCTGAAAGATATCCGTCCGTGGATAAAACCAACAAAAGTGACTACCGGAAGACAGGTGTGATGACCAACACATAAACACAGGAAATGCGTGGGTGTAACTCATGACCAGGGATTAACACAGAAATGCGTGGTGTAATCATGGAACATAATAAAACAAGAAATGTGTGGGTGTAAATATAGCCTACGATAAAAACAGGAAATGCGTGGATGTAACTCATGGCTAATGATCAGACACACGCGTGGGTTGTAGCCAGTGACAATGAAAACAAGCAGCGTGGTCAAAGAGATGTGTCTGCAATAAAACTGCGTATGTGCCACGGTTAAAGAGGGTGTGGCCATGTAGAAATTATAAAGATTATATAAGCTCTTAAATCTTTGGTTGAAGTTGTTATCGCTCGCTGTCAGAACTCCTGACAGCTCCTTTGTATGTGCGAAACTCTTTCCAACGACTCTCCTGCTAACACACCAAAGAATAGAAATATAGTATTATATTTTTTATATATACGTGTACTTCGTTGTTTGTCAAGTCCAGTGTTTTAAGTTTTGTTATTCGTTAATAATGTCTAGTGAGCAAATAGTCCACCAACGTGTTCGTTCTTAGAATGAATAGACTCCACTTGCGTTTTCTCAGTTAAGAAAGCTTTCTTCTTTTGAAAGTTCGGTTTACAAATTTCTTTAGAATCTTTACCATATCCAACAAAAATGCCCTTTTCACTGCTAGGGTCTAATTTCTTTTTGTTATGTGCAAAACAAAAACAAATTAGACCCTAGCAGTGATGACAGTCCCATTGTATGAGTTCATATTTCCCACTGTTGAAACACTTGGGTCCTCTTTTATTGATATGGTGTTTCGATGTCATGGCTTTCCACTCAGCACTACCAGTTTCCCTTTCTCTGATTTTCGTTTCCTCGTATAGCAGTCGTTCAATTACTAAGGCCCATTTAGGCACATCTTTGGGCGCTGTCACCAACATGTCATAAGATTCTGGAAGGCTAGCAAAGAGATGTACTACTCTATCTTCCTCATTACAACATTTTATAGGATCGAACTCACCATTCAGTAGTAATGGATTTGCGAGACTAGCATTACGGCTAAAAAAGCAGTGTGGCAAAGCGAAACAGATATGGGTAATTATTATTCACTCGGCTAGTGTCCTAATATTGGTTATTCTTATTACAGTCACACTATTTCGGCAGTTGTACTCTCTGGCCTTCTTTAAGAGTATTGTGACTTAATTAATCAATTAACAACATTGAAAATCCGGAAAAGGTTTATTAGTTTTGTACAGGAATATAAATAATAGTCAACGTGCAGTTCTCCAACAGTATTACTAGCTACTCGATTAGTAGTGACTCGATTACGAATAACCTCACAAAAACGTATCTTTATAAATGTTCCTTGAGATGATGAGTCGAACTACCTTGTAGCGGAAATATCTTCCCTTACAACAAAGTCTATTGTAGTCGATAATTTTCTGTAAATTTTGATCTAAAACCTTTGTTCAATTTCCAAGATGAGGCTGTTCTTATTAATAATGCGTAGAGGATTAATTCTTAAAGGATAATCAGTTAATTCCTCTTTAAAACCTGGTGAGTATGTATCTCTGTATTGGATCTACAAACTGCGCAAACCTTATTGTTTTACACTTAGTGGGAAAATTATTTTTCTGTGTCTAAATTAGATTTGAATAGAGTGAGAGTTAGATTTACGGGGGCTGTTGTTACATGTTGCAAAAATGGCATCGATTGAGTCCATCAACGCAGCAAAAAGAAATGAAAGCTCGCGGAAGCTGATTTTATTTTAGCACCAAAAAAGAAAGAAAAGAAAAAAGTGACGAGTACATTGAAGTATTCATTTGTAGCCATTCACATTGCAACGTGTAGAATAAAGAGCTCATTAGTATCAAAGAGGAGCAGCGCTTTAGGCTTCAATGATTTGCTTCCCATGTAGAAGATGTTAAATCTCTTACGACATACAAATTGGACCTTATATCAAAATGTGTGATACAATGCAGTACTGTGTTTATTGGACATGGAATGCAGACACTGCTTTGCTTTTAAAAAGGATACAGCGAAAGTTTGAGACTATAGAGGAAACGAAAGGAAAGTCTTGTTTATTGGCCCCTGACGAGACTGACAATGAAGGTAACAGCCTGGTGCTTCTTGCTGGTTGAAAAGATAAGTTGTTTATAGTAGAGTGGTTTGATTGGTTAATGTTGGAGTATCTGGGTATATATATTTACCAACCCCTCCGTACGAGTAGGATGTGATACAAGGTGAATTTCTTAAGCGGAGTTTAACGGGTTTGAATTCAGAGTTTTCCTTCTCCTATACAAGTTACCTATCCAAGGTTAAAGATTCGATTCTGACCTATTATTTGCTCATAGCTGCAGGGGGAATAGTTGAATGCATACCTTTCTTAAGGGTATTGGCGTTATGTGAAATACAAAAAGCCTCGTCCAAGATTTGAACTTGGGTTGATGAGTCCATTTCCTACGATTCTAACGAGCCTTTCAAGGGTATCTGGGTATAAGATGTACGCCAAATTGTCAATCCTATCATCATATCCATAGAGTCGATTTAACTCAGTCAGTAGAGCATCCGACTAGGAGCCACAAAGTTCCGGGTTCGATACCAGCACTCGCCAACTCAGTGTATGAGTAACACAGTGATCTGTGCGGTAAAGTGAGGAGTTGATGATAGGTGTGGCGCTCCACTGATTCCGACTTTAGGCCACCCCGACGATGTTACCTTTTTTTTATTATCATATTAAAAAAATGCATTTTTCACTGCGAGAGTCCATTTTTTTTTTGTTTTGCACATAACAAAAAGATTTGAACTCTTGGAAGTGAAAAAAGCATTTTTGTTGGATATGGTAAAGAAAGTTCATACATAGGAGTTCCAATTTGGCGTACATCTGATACCCATATATTTCCAGAATTAATTTAGCGGCATGTCAAAACGCTTAGGGTTAGTTTGGTCTAGAGGTTAGGGAATTGAGTTTCTGTCGAATTCGAATAATTTGCAAACAGTTTCTTTGTCGGCGAGGATTAGAATACACCGACTGTATTCTCTTCAAAGGGATAAAGCCTCTCAAATATTCACATTAGGAATATTTTATACCATATAGATGTCTGTAAATTATTTGTATCTATATATTAATACCCGTGTTCCTCAATCATACAATCGTAATCATCTGTTCAATAATTAATTAGGTGACCACTTAAGCAACAGTAGGTACAGTAAGTCAACCTCGGTTATTTGCTTATCAAAACTGGCTTGATTCGGTATTAAATGAGCAGAAAAAAGTTGATTTGTCGTAAAACAAAACAATCAACCAACAGGATCTTTGATAGCCCAATACTAGTCTAAGAAGAGCATTTCTTTTGCATAGGCCAAATCTTTACATTCATTCTATCTATTTATTAATACTCGTGTTCCACAATGGCTGGTATCATCTTGCAACGCCCTCTGGTTAAAAATGAGACCGTCCAAATCGTCCAAGATGAAATGCAAAAATGTAAATCCTGATTATGTGGTGTTGCTTATCGGTCGAAATCTTATTTCTTATGAATTACATCACCTCAGCTAAATAGACTATATTGTTTTTATTATAAAGAAAGAAGGGGAAGAAAAGGGACATGCTGCCCAGAAAAAAATATAACAAGAAAGATAGAAAGAGAATAGGGAAAACGTAGAAATGTAGTGAGTGCGGTCGATGTGATAACGCTAATCTGTTTCAATCGAACAATAATGAAAAGATGAAAAGAAGGAAAGAAAAAAAAAAAAAGAATGAGAGAAAGAGTTAAACTAAGATTATTATACTTTTTACGTATTGAATTATCTTGCAATAGTCGTTAAGTAGCCATATAAAACGCTGTAATAATTAAATTATCATACTGCGGTATATTCACAGGTCCTGTTAGTTAAGAGTAATTATATGAAGGTATAATTTACTAAGGATTATTATTATTAGTTTGTTGAAAACACGATTGTTTGTAAATCATTGGTGTTAGATAAGATTACTAGGAACTATATAACAGTGTATAAATAAATGTTTATATTTGTCTGAAATTTTGAGATGAGGCTTGATAATTTTGTATTATTTAGATTTTTCGGTTTCGCTTGGCTTGTTGGATTGTACGGCTGTTCAACCCTTGTGAGTTATTTTAGACCGAAGACACTTTATTCTATTCATGCTTGATGGTATTCAAATTTTTTAAATCTAAATATTTTAAACACATTTTTCAAAAACTAATTTTTTTTCAATTCAACCCAAAGATGGACCTAACAAATTCTACCTCTCCGAGTCAGAGTGGACCTGGGAGTATTGGCGATGAAGGGGTACTCCAACACTACCCCAATGCTCCAATTGGAACTTCACCATTAGATGCATAATTAACGTCATAACCAGGATACTTAATTTTGGGACTGTTATCCTCGTCTTTATTGTTATATACACCACGTTTCGACTGATGTGCCACCAGCTTTTTTTAGGTGTTCTTGTCGAACTAGAGAAGCTTCGTGTCGAACTGGAAGCATTTATATAATTAATCAGGAGCATTCACAGAACATTCGAACGAGCCTTCATTAATCCATTGTGGTAGTTTATTCTCATTCCGTTAACCATAACTGGGACAAGTGTTAAAAGCTATGTTAAGTATTCGATGTAATTTTCGCCCGTAGTCAGTATTGAACCTGCAACCTACAGATTGTCACTAGAACTGTATATAACTCAACCCTTGTATCCGTTGTGCCATGTGCCCAATTTAAAATGGTTATAAAGTAAATAAAGTCGGTGAGTGGCCTATTGTCCGTATCAGCCGAACAGGGAAGGAGTCTATCCCATTTTTACTAGCACTAGACCAAGATTGTTTTAGCATCTGAGGTAAAGCGTCACACCTACCGTCCGTCCCCAGTTGTATCGCACATATCCATGTTGTGCTGCGCAGCGCTAAGTTGGCGAGGGCTGGTATCGAACCCAGAACTTTGTGGTTACTAGGAGGATGCTCTAACGACTTAGCTAAACTGGCACTTAGACAAATAAAAGGCGCGGAATTATATAATTCAATGGAACATTGTACATATAATCATGATTACAACCAAACATTTCCAAATGAATCACATTTGAACATTAAATAACTCATAAGAGGTTTGATATGCCGTTAAACAAATAAATCAAACCAAACCATTTAGTTGATAAATTCTTTTCTTCTTTTTTTTTAAAAACTAGGTTCTTTCTTTCTGGCTTGGCGGATTCTTTTGTATCTTTAAAGACTCAAGGGATTTATGCTTCCCGTTTTCTAGACAGATTCTGGGTTTTTTGAGGATTCGTGACCAAATGATTCAGGCGACGTCCTTGAAAGCTGATGTAGAGAATCGGAGATGAAGACATAGGAAAATGAAGATTTATGCAACGCTTAATAATTGAGTCTTCAATTACCAATCCCTTAATCATCGAGGCCTCTGTGGCCAAAGTCGTTACACCCTGATATATTGGATTCAATTCAGAAGTCATTGACTCGATGTTGTTTACCTCAGCGATCTCGTTAAAAAAAAGAAGCAAGAAATAGATAAAGAAAAGGTGAATAAAAGTATTAATAGCAATCCACACTTGTTTTCTTACGAAGACTCGCAAGTTGAACAGCACAGAACAAAGAGACAATCCAATTATTTTGATGTGAGAACCAAGGTTTATTATTAAGAAAGTTTCCGGTTAAAGATGTCTGGATTTAACTACGTTATTGCAAATCGAACATCTCTATATAACAGAGAGATTGGACAACGGTTGACATTTGGTTGGTTGGTTGGTTGGTTTTTACGTACTAATACCATTGGGAAAAATCCCCTCATACCTTAAACTTAGTATCACTGCTGTTCTTCTACAAGGATGGCTTTGGCATAAATAACCCACGGAGGTCAATATGCCAAAGTGGTCTGGTTGGTTGTTTGGTTGGTTGGTTGTATTTTACGGCATGTCAACCCTTGTTAGGTTATTCTATGCCGAAGACGTTTTCTTTTATTCATACTTGGTGGTATTCAATTGTTTTTCTTAAAACTCAATTTTTTAAGCACACTTTTTAAAACTCATTTTTCTATTTAACCCATAGATGAGACCCTAACAGGTACCACCACCCCGGACAGAAGTGGACCAGGGAGTAATGGCTATGAAGGGGTACTCCACACTCACCAGAGCTCCAGAACTGAAACTTCACCATTAGTATAGACATTTGGTGTTAAGCTTTAAACAGTGTTTAGTTTTTAAATTCCATGACGACCTTGCAAATCTTCGATAGGTTAGTGCAGTGTTTCTCGATATTTCTTACTTCAATGCACACTTGTAGAGTAATTAAAACTCTGGGACACACTTTGAATTTCAATAAAATCAAATCATCATCATCATCATCATCATCATCATCATCAAATCTTACCGACAGCACAGATTCCCATTACTCCCTCTCGTCATTCGTCCCTTTCGGCCATCACTCCTGACAAGTCCTCCGCACAGCATCCAGTATCCGCATAAAGCTGCTAAATGTAAGTTTTTGCTAGTGGGCCCATGTGTAGGTGTCCACAGAAGAACGTCACTTATAAGTTCGTTCTTATTTCTCTAACAGTGTCCAGCATATCATGATCATTTTACTTTGATGGCTTGTGTGATACGAGGCAAGTGGTCGTACATGTGCTTTTTGGGGGTGTTTCAAGGATTTGCTCAATATAGCATGAAGCATCCAACATAGGCAAATAATAAATACATTCTTGAAATAAGCATTTATTTCTAAGAACGTAGAAACTACCCCAGACGTTGTTTCCGTTATCAATTTCATCGAACTTTCACAGAAACTGAACAAAGAGAATAAAAAAACAGAGGTCCTAACGCTTATATTTTGAACTCACAGAGATTTTCTACGGTTTTGCCGTTATTTCAAACTACTCTACAATACTTGCTAAAAATGATAGGCTATGCAAACATCAGTAGATAATTGTATACAACATGGCCTGGTGGTTAACAGAGAATTTAAATGTTTTCAAGCTGAAGTATGAGGGTACTCCAAAAGTAATGTTGCCTATTCCCCCCCCCCCTGGAAACTATTACATACACTTGATAGATCAAGTTTTCAGCTGTAAAGCATTACTTTCCCTCCATATCGTTGGCTATATATTTATTATGATAATAATAATTATGAATAAGAGTCTGCGCACCACACCTATAAAAATATTCACCAAGGGTGACAACTCGCGCAGCAGCATTGATAGCGAACCCTGGATACAGGTTCTTGTTGATCCCAGGCGAAACTGCATAGCCAATGGCGGTGAACAGTGGTGGGAAAATGATTTTCTCTAATTGAACATTTTCTCATGTCGTGGATTTACTTTTGAAACACCCCATTATCAATCGAAACCCCCCACCATCAGTCAAAACGCCCCACCATCAGTGGCTGGTGTTTCAGCCGAAATAAAAACCAGAATTGACAATGCTAAATTTTCAGACAGAAATTAGTGCAATAAAATATTATGAAGAAATACCAATATATTAAACAAAGATACTAATATATACATAAATTCCTGAAACAAAAATTAAGCACCTTTTTATTACCAGAAAGATACAGAACTTTGTCTGCATAGGCGAGAAACAGACAGTTACCAAGTACCGTTGACTTTATGTCTACACTACCCTAACTATATATATATATATATATATATATATATATATGTGATAATATATATATATATATATATATATATATATATATATGTGTGTGTGTATATATATATATATATATATTATATATATATATATATATATATTATATAACGTTTTTTTAAAGTTCTCTTGTGGTTAGACTCATCTTTATTTACAGACCTACTTTTTATCGTCCCAGAAGGATTACATACCTTGCAACAAAGTATGAGCATTTACAAATATCAGTATCAGTGTGAAGCTGACTATGTAGGGAGGATGATCCAGTGCTCGAAGTGAGTATAGCCCAACACGTACAGGGAGTAATTCGTAGGCACACCCAATCAATATTAGGGCTTTCACAGGCGCATGATTCCGCCATTTGCAAGCACTTGTGTGACATATATAACCGTAGTAATGGTTACTCTCATGAGTTCTTTGTCTTAAACAAGGCTAAGACGAAGAAACACTTTGCCATTCTCGAGGCACTTTACGTAAATACATACAACAATTGGACTAAATTGTTCTTTGATTAACAATATCTTAACATTTTATCCATCCAGTCAAATATTGTGGCAATTAAATTTTTCAAAATTATTTTCCTGATCAATTGGAAAACAAAGTAAACTTTTGAGAAGTTTTAAAACGTATTTGTAATTTGGGTAGGGGGTACAAAAATTCTTAAATTGGATTTTAAAATCATTTATTTGCTTCAACATTTCAATCATTTAAATCTAATGATTCTTAAAAAGATAAAGAGACTAAATCATGTTTAAAGGGAATTATATCAATAAATAAAAAGGATTTCAAAATTAGTTTTATTCATTTCTTACTTTTATTTGTAGCATCGGATAAAAGATGACTCAGAAAGTCAGAATTATTTCACTTAAGTCATTTTTAATACCCACAAAGTGTACTTCATTCGCAATGAATAATCACCCTGTCGGCTGGGGCTGTAGAATACGCCGACTGCACCTCTGTTGGCCATCAGTGGTGATGAATAATGCCAGGGGATATGATTGTGGTTGTTGAGCGATCTAAGACCCGGGTACTAATTGTCCCGTGACATACAACACTCCATTTCGGTACTTAATTGGACAAGGCTGTTGGTCGGAGAAGCTCCCATCTGATCGATCGGCAGGTCATATCATGTCCAAGAAACTATATGATTGTCCCAATCATATTCTTCAAATTGCTCTTATGGCAAAAAGAACAGGTGCATCCGCGTTTATACATCACACATGTAAACAATCAAAGGACACGTGCATACAGTTGCACAAACACATAATCACTTTGACCATATCTTTTACATTTTCAAAACCTTTCGCTGCCCGAAGATTGCTCCACTTAAACAATCAAGTTTAAAGAGCATGAAACCAATATGGTAGATTTGTTTCCATACAAATCAGTATATACACAAATATATATTTATTTATTTATTATTAATATTAATATCGCTCTATAACAGATATTGATCAATCACGTAATAATACAGTTTATATTGGATTACTACTCTCATCAAGGGAGATAGTGTTAACCATACACAGTGGTATATATATATATATATATATATATGAAAGGGTTTTATAATTTGCTTGAAGCATTGTGTTTATATTGGTTTGGTGATTGGTTTTGAAGGCTATCACAATGCAAGTGTAAAGAAAAATGAGGTAACTATGGTGTTGTTTGTTAACCTGTAATTTAAAAAAATAATTCTTAATATTTTGAGATAAAAATCTCTTCTACAGAAGATCTCCGTAACTGAAGTTGTTGCTAGTGGCTGTCCATTTGCTTTTACAAAACCAAATGGACATCCACTAGCAACAACTTCAGTTTTGGAGATCTTCTGTAGAAGAGATTTTTATCTCGAAATATTAAGAATTATTTAAAAAATTACAGGTTAACAAACAACACCATAGTTACCTTATTTTTCTTTACACTTGCATTGTGATAGCCTTAAAACCAACCACCAAACTAATATATATATATATATATATATATATATATGCCTTCAAGCAAAAATATAAATAATAATTTATTCAACTTGCTTCTAAAAACAAACATCCAAAAATCTTATTCACTTCGCCGAAGAGCTTAACGGCCGGTTTGTTACTAAATAAAACGCTACTTGCCTGCTATGGCAGGGGCGTGTAATTGTTTCCTTGACAAGGTTAATTTCGCAGGATTGTTCGCTATGTACCGGCGGCCGAACGGATATGGTCTCGACTTGCCTGTGAAGTCCCGGTTTCGATTCCTGTCGGAGGGGAGTCGTTAGTATACATCGCTGAAGAGACTTAATAAAGTCGAAACAGTCTGTACGGTGTTCTGCATGGCGAGCCATCCTTTGCGGGATTTACTTGTCAAGTTTATTTTCTATAATTATCGAATTTTATACGATACATGCATTTATAATTGCCTTCAAGCAAAAATATAAATAATAATATATATATATATATATATATATCAAAACAAATTTGGCATTAATTATCCATAAGATAAGGTTTGTATGCCATTAAACTAAACAATCAAAGCAAATAACCAATAACCAACAATAAGGATAAATGAAAATGAACAAATCTTATAAATTAGTTTATCACTTTTTATGAAAATAAAGATTTCAGGATTGACATTTTAGATTTGTTAGATATTCAAAATGATAAAAACAAACTCTACAAAATTACTTTATGTCAACCGAAGATGTTATCTAGATGTCAATGCCGTTACAAGTTTCAGTGGAGAAAATACTTTTATATGAATAACTAAACGGTTTAATTATAGAAGGTAAGAAAAAAAGTATTTATTTATTTATGAATGAAATGTGTTCATGTGTGTAATTTTGTATAGATGTGTTGATCGCCATGATAATATGTCAGTATTTACACACATGCATATGCGTGAATATCTGGCTATTTCCGTATCTTCTCCTATGTACATTAATGTGCAAGCATGGCTGAATCATTAAGGTTATCTACAACACTGAGATCACATTAAGTTGGCTTGTAATTTATTCGGCATTAGTCTGTGCATATAATTCCTCTTCTAGAGATAACGCCGTGATATATCCATGATTAGACCACTTATAAATTATAAATACAGTTAAGACTCTTAAACAATGAATATCCTTAATATTACCGGTAATTTACGGATATCATAACGGACACCAACGATCAACGGACATAATGGAATAGCAGGCAATTTATTGACTTGATTCAGCTAACTGTGATCTTTGAATAACGCGCAGGACCTTATGAAGGGAAAGTCTAGAAGAATTTCGTTTCATACAAATATCTGCAAGATTGAGGTACGGAGCATGACGATATTGCAGATTTTGTAAATGCATAAATGCACTGGGTGACACACAATTGGGAAATGATGAAGTAGTCAGATGAAGAGAGGGCATTAGAGTTTGACCCTTTATCCGAATTATAATTGTAAGGAACAAATAAATTGTTACGTGAATTTCAAACGTTTCTAATCCGTTCCTGTTTGTCTCATTGCTTTTGTTCATAATATATATATATATATATATATATATATATATATATATATATATATATATATATATATATATACATATATTATTAATGTGTATGGTTGGCACTAGTATACTAGAAGAAGTAGTAGTAATCCAACATACAGTGTTATTAGAAGAGTGCTCAATATCTGTGATAGAGCGTTGATATATTCTACACAAACAACACTATCCACACATATATGGAACTTGAAAGATATGGACATTTCGCCAGATGTGAGCTGGGAGATTCTGAAAGTTGCACCCGCTTACAGCAAAACATCTAAAAGATGCCTTCTTTGTCTCCAAGAAAAACTTTATATTATTACTCATCCATCACAACAGACCCTACTAAACAAAAAATCGGAAATCCTATCAAAATGCCGACATGAAAATAAACACCTGCTATCACACTTCGATCCATATACATAACCCACACACACCTCTTCTACCCAATTATATATATATATATATATATATATATATATATATATATATATATATATATAAAATAGTAATATAATTTGTAAACACTACAACAGATCCGCCAAACTGTAAGTATCTTTCCCTCTACCTATATACATTGTACAATAATATCATACAAATGTAACGTCCACATTGCATCACCAACGCAATAAATAACACGTTCATTATTATTAACAGCATAATTTTAAAAATATATTTAAAAAATACATTATATTAATTTGCACATAACATACGTAACCAAGAATACCAAACACAAATACGCATATTTATACGCACACACGCGCGTGGAGACAATTATATCATCACAGCCTTCATACATTCCACGCGCACACGCACGACATCACATACATACGCACAAACAAAAATACGCACACACGCGCGTGGACACAATCATATCATCACAGCCTTCACGCATTTCCATGCGCACGCGCATGACATCATACACATACGCACACAAACAAAATACGCACACGTAGAAGCAAAAAAAAAACAGTCCGCATCACGTAAACACGCAAACACGAGAATACAGTTAAAAAAAAACGCACACATTTGACCATTTACACAATTTCTGTCATTTTCAAAGGAACCGTTTCGTCTTACCTGATGAATGCTTTCAGCAAGAAACCGCTTGTTGTAATACCGTTCCCGTAATTAAATAAATAAAAGCAAAAACTTTTATTTGTTTTTGATTTCTCATTGAACTATATATATATTATATATATATATATAATATATATATATATATTATTTAAGAAATGGATATAAAGTAACCTACTCGAGTTTCATCATCTGAATCGTCAGGGTTACATCCGCTGAATTAATCGGTTTTCGATTAATATCAGTTGATACCACGTATGTCTGTTGGAATGGGTCTGTTGGAATGGGTCCTGACGATTCAGATGATGAAACTCGAGTAGGTTACTTTATATCCATTTCTTAAATAGATTTTGCTCTACATTGTATTGAGCACTTTGTATTTGTTTTTTTTCACGGTCTTAACCCCTGGATTCTGTGCGCTCCCAACGATCGTACTCGTACCCACAGGTAAGCCACTACTCATATATATATATATAATATATATAATATATTATATATATATATATATATATATATATGTGTGTGTGTGTGTGTGTGTAATATTATAATCATCCACAGACACAGTATTTCGTTGTTAAAACCAAGCGCCGTTCACTCCATATCCACGTTACCCTAACTAACATACCTTGGATATAAATATTCTATCCATAATATTGAGCACTGTTTACTTATAACTATAGCACCCATATAATCAATATTACTATAAATTATATATATATATATTTATATGTGAGTGTGTGTGTGTGTGTGTGTATGTATGTATATATGTATGTATATATATATATAATTTTAGTTTCAGTTTTTATGTGACTGTAAGGTTAAAACAAATTTAGTACATGATGTATTAATAATGGTTTCCTTATATATATATTTTTTTACTGTAGTTAGGATCTTTCCATGTGTGGTTTAACCAAGCTGATGCAGGTAAACCGCAATGAGAGCTCAATGTGCCTAGTGCCAATGAGTGGATGGCCAGAGCAAGATATTCAATACATGAAGGAAAAATTTAAAATTTACTTCATTAGGATAATCTATTTCAATTGCAATTATCTGAAGACGCTGCAGTAATGCGGTTGAAATAAATTATTGTAATGAAGTAAATTTAAAGTTTTTTCCTTCATATATATATATATATATATATATATATATATATATATATATATATATATATATATATATATATATATAAGATAGCGTGGGCATGGACTCAACCTTACATCAAATATAAATGCACTATAAATTATATTGAGCACTATCAGCTTAAAAATATTGCACCCATATTATTCACAATATATATATATATATATATATATATATATATATATATATATAAAGCCCGGTCGGTGATACTTAGAATATTACTGTATTCCCGGTAAGAACCTCCTTAAAAGGGGTATACTTGATATGCCACTAAACTGCATCTGATGGTGAGGCTCCAGTTCTGTAGATCTGGAGAATATGAAGTCACCCCTTTCATTGCCATTACTCCCTTGTCCCCGCGATTTCCTCGGTATTAAATAACCACAGGTGAAATGACATATCGTTACAATCAATCATTAAGTCATAGTAAGAATGCAGACTATGCTGATGACCTAGCACTACTCGCAAATACACCTACACAAGCCGAATCCTTGCTACACAGCCTAGAAAAGGCAGCACAAAATGTCGGCCTATACGTAAACTCTGATAAAACTGAGTTCATGTCTTTCAAAAACAAAAGTGACATCTCAACCATCGATGGCAAACTCCTAAACTCGGTAGAACAATTTAGATACTTAGGCAGTAACATCTCCTCTATAGAAAACGACATTAATGCACGTATAGGAAAGGCATAGGCCGCTATAAATAAATTATCAGTCATATGGAAATCCAATCTCACAGACAAGTTAAAGAGACAGTTCTTCCAGGCTGTTGACGTGTCAGTGCTGCACCACCTGGACCCTAACGAAGCGACTAGAGAATAAACTAAATGGGAGCTGCACAAGAATGCTGCGGGTGATCCTGAACAATTCGTGGAAATAACACCCCACGAGAAAGCAGCTGTACGGCCACCTGCCACATATCACCCAAACCACCGAGTAAGACGGACAAGACACGCAGGAAACTGCTGGAGAAGCAAGGACGAACTCATAAGCGACGTTCTCCTGTGGAAGCCAGCACATGGGCACGCCAGTGTGGGCATGCCAGTGTGGGCCGACCAGCAAAGACGTACATTGATCAGCTCTGTGCGGATGCAGGATGCTGCACAGATGACCTCCCGAGAAGGATGAGCGATAGGGACGGATGGAGAGAGATTGTCATGGATATCCGTGCCAACAGCGCGACCTGATGATGATGATGAAGAATGGAAAAACATTTATAGAAACAATAGAGGAATATTTTTAGAAATAATAGAAATGTATTTTAAGAAACGAAAGACAGGCATCGATATAAAAATGAGAATCATCATTAAATAAGAGAGTGAGTGAGTCAGTGAGACAGAGAGAAGGGGGGAGGTAAAGAGTAAAGAAAGAAAAAGAAAAATAACGAAAAAAAGGAAAGAAAGAAAAGAACAAAGAAAAGAACAAAGAAAATATAACAAAAAAGAAAAAGATACTTAAAAGGAAAGAAAGAAAGATAGAAAGAAAAGTCCATTTTGTAAGGAACACGTAGTCAGAACTGGTTTATCTGCAAATGGCCACATGTTGATATGAGTATATTCCATTTACACCAACACCAATACACGAAACACTCATTCGCTGTGTCTCATGCACACGATGACACCGACACACACGTGTGTGTGTGTGTGTGTGTGTGTGTGTGTGTGAGAGAGAGAGAGAGAGAGAGAGAGAGAGAGAGAGTATGAGAGAGACAGAGACAACTGCGAGAGAGAGAAAGTGTGTGTGTGTATGAGAGAGAGAGAGAGAGACAGAGAGAGAGAGAGAGACAGAGAGACAGAGACAGAGAGAGTGTATGAGAGAGACAGAGATAATAGCGAGACAGAGAGAAAGAGTGTGTGTGTATGAGAGAGAGAGAGAGAGAGAGAGAGAAGAGAGAGAGAGAGAGAGAGAGAGTATGAGAGAGACAGAGACAATAGCGAGAGAGAGAAAGA
>CM042137.1:57216960-57239460 GCA_023376005.1 Doryteuthis pealeii | reverse complement strand
CGTAGAATCATAGTGCATATCGATATATACAAGGGTCATTTACAAATGATAGAATCATTTTGTAAAAACACGTGTAGTTTTATTTTTTTTATGTACATTTTATTTATCACATTACAATAAGACTTCCATCTTTGTTGTTACATTTTAAATCAGCTACTGGACTTTATAGACACCTTGTATGAAATAATTGTATATTTAAACTATTTCAACATTTTCTAAATGTTATCATTAAATGGTAAATCCTGTAAAATAATAATTTTGGCAATGAAATAAGTTACAAAAATCATCTTATATTAAAAGAAGAGCAAACTGCAGGTTACATTTGTTTATATATCTTATTATAATGGAGATTGTGTGTTTTTCTGTCTGTAACCGAAACTATATTACTATTCAAGTCACAATTCCCTTAGTTATTGATATCACATTCTCCATGATTTTATTTTTATTCAAACCTCAATTATTAATAAAATTGTTTTACATTATTAATACTGTCAACCATATCTCCATACTAACAACATGCAATTATATTTATGTATACAGCAAAATAGCGGTTTACAGTGTGAACGGGAAGGCTAATTTGCATATTGATATTAAAAATGTGATTTTAATAAATATATGCTTAGTATTATTGATTTCTAATTGTTTGGTTTTATCTTAATGAATATAAGCAAAAATCTCTTCAATGAATCTTAAATGAAATCCATTAACAAGAAAAAATAACTGTCCTTTTATTCTTTACTTCCTATTTTAACTAAATACTTAAATTAGAAAAAATAACAATGAAAGACGAGAGTAATCGAAGAGTAAGTTTCAGTTGTTCTATTTTTCGATTATTTCCCCCTCCGCTCTGCTTCAAATATTTTTATCTGCATTCTTATTTAGTTTCATTAGCCTTTATAATTTAATGCGATATTTTATTGCATTAAAACTTAAATACTTGCACCCGGAGGGTGCATATATTTGCTAGTCCTATTAAAATAGAGATTATGTAACTGTCTGTCTGTAACCGAAACTACATCACAACTGACATCACGTTTTCCTTACATATTTAAGTTATATTGTCAACGATTATGAAATAATTATTATTTAATCTTATTTATCAACGATGTCTGTTAAAGTCTAGCTGACTTTCAATAAATAAGGTAACTCTTTTTAAAAAAAAAGCAAAATCATATTTTTTCAGAATTATTTTCCATCTTATTATAATGGAGATTCGGTGTCTGTCTGTAACCAGAACTGCTTACGTCACATTACCCCCAGAAATTGCATAAGTTTATCTATGAGTATTCTATTCATAAAATCATTAATACACAGAATAAATCCCATTTAATGACGATGTCTCTATGAAAATCTGAATTGGATTTGCTTCTAAACAGCTCATGTTATTAGAATATTTACCCTGCATCCCACGTATGCGAGTATGACACAAAGTCTTTTAATGTGGGTCCACTCACGAACCGAACCTCATGGGATGGCAGGTGCAAAAATGCGTCGATCCCGTCGGTATTCCCTCTGAAGGGGGCACCTCAGGCACTGGACAATAAACCTAGCCCTGCCCTTTAAATCAAGGGAACGTGTTGCCTCGGGGGAAGGCCCCCTGAAATCACGCCGTTAATAAACAACACAGGTCCAGTGGCCGAAGCCACCGGACACACAGAACCCGAAGGCCTGTGTTATTAGTACGTTTAAAATCTTGCAATGTATGTTATATATCACTAAGAAACAATGTTTATATAATACATGGTGTGGTTAATTTGCATACTGACTTTAACAAAACGGGGTTTAATATATAATTACTTGGTGTTATTGATCTCTGATATGGTTTTTTATTCTCCAATCTATTAAACTCAATCCTGTGAATGATTTTATATAGAAACCAATTAAAATATAGTTAAAATAAGTGTAATCTTTTTATATGCGTTATTATTTAATTTTGTTAGTCTTACTAATTTGATATATTCCATTATCTTGCTCGTAAATATAAACTCCATCTTATTCAGAGTTGGTTTATCGCAAAACTATTTTTATCTAATCAGAAAAAGTTCTGAGCGCAACGAGTAAATAAACGAGTGAGAGTTCTCAGATGAGAGAGAGAGAGAGAG
The DNA here is from genome assembly GCA_023376005.1 of Doryteuthis pealeii. Lineage (NCBI taxonomy): Eukaryota > Metazoa > Mollusca > Cephalopoda > Myopsida > Loliginidae > Doryteuthis > Doryteuthis pealeii. The sequence continues at coordinate 57,237,358 of CM042137.1, read as the reverse complement.
AGAGAGAGAGAGAGAGAGAGAGAGAGAGAGAGAGAGAGATATGGTCTTTATAACTTGTTAACTCCTTTGGCCGACATGATCCTGTCTATTTGAGTTCTTCTCTGTTCTTAATTCTTCTACTAAAGGCTGATTTTGGTCATTGTAATTAAAACAAGACTTGTGTTTTTCTCTTGATCAAGTTTATTAGTTCATATTGCTTATTCACCACGCGGGGAGACCGACCTCAGCGGAGAGACAAACGCATCCGTTCTGCTTCCAAGTCAGGTCGAATCTAATCTAAAACTCTAACTAAATTACGTGTCTCTCATGGCGCGTGAGATTCGCGCCTCTAGGGGTCAAGGGGTTATTAACAGTCAGCGTATTTTCCCCGAACTCCTTGATTCTAAATATGAGTGACATGTTTTCAATTCCTAGCTTACAGGTACGCTTCACAATTTATGAATACCTATACACAGTGAAGAAGATCAGTTAATGAGTTATGTAAATGTTTTTGTCTTAAAAATTTATACATCTATTCAAGAAAAAAGTCTTTTGAATTTCTCTATTATTTTTTTAATCCTTTTTTAGCGTCTCAAAAGTTTCGGGTATTTCCGTGAAATTTAATGAAATGTAAAACTTTTTATACGTAATCTAATGATTTTGTCTCTTGCGCAACTGTGTGCCAAAAAAAAAATGTCTGACTTTAAACAACGCTTTCTATTATCAACACTGTAGGCAAAAAAGTAAATTAAAGTCTTCGGGGTGGTCTAAAGTCGGTAACAGCTAGACAGCGAGTGAGTCTTTCCCCTTTTCACTAGCGCTAGACCAAAGAGATAGTTTTGCTGCCTGAGCTGGAGCTCCGCTCCTAGCTCCTCACTTTACCGCACATATCCCTGTGCTACTCATACGCTGAGTTGGTGAGGAACCGGTATCGAACCCGGAACCCTGTGGTTCCTAGTCGGACGCTCTATCGGCTGAACTAAACCATCCCTATCGAGCGCTCGTTAGAATACAAGAAGAATTTTAAAATTGTATTAAAAGTAGAATATTGTCTAAATAAAATCCATGGTGAACTTCTTTTAGCAATTAAAACTGTCTGCATTTCATAAAAGCCAGAGACATTTATATTAGAGTGTAGACGGGTGTTTTAATAGAGAATCGAAACGTTCCAGGTTTGTTGTTTTCAAAGTGAAAACGACTGATGCAAATCGAATTAGTATGTCTGTAGGAAATAAGCTGAGATGTTGAGCTAGATAGCGTCATATCAATATAGTCGTATAGTGTCATGTGTAGTATATATATATATATATATATATATATATATATATATATATATATATATATATTTAATATACCAAACTTGTTGGTAAATCCTCGCGGTGAGAAAAAACCAGCAAATAGTTTGATTGTAAAAATATACTACCAAACATCAACCGGGAAGAAAAAAAATTTGTAAAAAAGAAAAGACCAAGATAATCGTACCAACAAAAAATAATCTATTAGTACAATATCTTTGCCAAAAGAAAAAACAATTTATATGCATATATGTATATAAGATATATATATACACATACAAATCCCCCAGGAGACTAAAGCTAATAAGTAAAAAGTGCTCAATACCTAAGTAGAGCAAATAATAAAGATATTCTTTTAATAGTGTTCTTAGTTTGTTGTTTTTCTATTGGTCCTTTTAGTTTATGCTAATTTATTTGAATCAATGTGGTAAGTACTATATTTAATGCGTTTGCTCCTAGTCTCTTTAGTCAGATCTTAGCTCTGGAGAGCATTAAGCGAAACTTTTAGTAGGTTCGTCTGACTCATTAGATTTATATATATATATATAGAGAGAGAGAGAGTGAATGAATGAAGAAAACATTAAATTTTTATTATGTCTGGTGCATTTCTGTAGTTAAAATAAATATAACTAACATATAAAGTAAGTAAGTAAAGTCCTCGGGGTGGCCTAAAGTCGGTATCAGCCCATCAGCGAGGGAGTCTATCCCCTTTTCACTAGCGCTAGACCAAGTAGATTGTTTTAGCGTCTGAGGTGGGGCGCCACATCTACCATCAGCTCCTTTACCGCACAGATCTATGTGCTACTCATACGCTGAGTTGGCGAGGGCCGGTATCGAACTAGGAACCTTGTGGTTTCTAACCGAACGCTCTACCGACTGAGCTAGTATAGCATATATATAGTCTATATTATAGTATAAGCTCATATACTATATATATATATATATATATATATATATATATATATATATATACTATATATATATATATATATATATATATATATATTTGGGGGATATGTGCTTAATTGAAGTCATACCTAATTTTGAAAATTAATTAGTTAATAATTAATGAATTTAGGCGGGACATATATGTTCAAATGTAAGGCTAAACAAATCGAGAAAATGTCAATCCCTGAATGTACATTTCGACCTATTAGGTCTCATCAGCATATATATATATATATATATATATATATATATAGTATACTATATAGGGAATATATTAAAGTGTATAAGTGTATAGCATTGTTTATTATAGAGTGTATAGTATAGTATAAATTCATTGTGTAGTTTATATGTATAGTGGGTAGTATATATATAATGTTTGAATATATAGGAAATATTGTTGTGTATACAATAGTATACATATAGTATATAATTTATCGTATAGTGTATCATATATAGTGTATAATACAGTACAGTCTCATACACAATACATAGTGTATATTATATATAGAGAGTATCGTATGATATTTTATGATATAGTGTATAGTATCGTGCGGAAAATCAGACAGGAGCAATGACCGATAATGACTGGGAGATATATATATATATATATATATATATATAGATATATATAGAGAGAGAGAGAGAGAGAGAGAGATGAAATTCGTGCTGTCATTACAACCTAATGATGAATGATGAAAGTGTATAGTGTTTGATATAGAGTCGATGTTTTCTTATTTGTCATTGATTGTTGGGTTATTGGGTTTGAGCTGCTCATAAATATTCAGTTTCGCACATTAATCCTGGATTTGTTTTTAACATAAAGTCAATGCAAATATATTTTGTCATTTTAATCGGAAAAAGAAGACACTGAAATACAGACCTGAAACGGAATAATTTATTAGGTAACATCATAATTTGATTAAAACGTGAGCATTATATATATATATATATATATATATATATATATATATATAAGATTTTTAGATGTTTGTTTTTAGAAACATTGTTGAATAAAGTATATATTATTATTTTTATGTTTGCTTGAACGCAATTACAATGCATGTATCGCATAAAATTCGATACTTATAGAAAATAATCTTGACAAGTAAATCTCGGCAAAGGATCGTTCGGTGTGTAGAACATCGTACAGACTGTTTCGATACATCGCTGATGAGACTTAATAAAGTCGAAATAGTCTGTACGATGTTCTACACACCGAACGATCCTTTGCCGGGATTCACTTGTCAAGATTATTTTCTATAAGTATCGAATTTTATGCGATGCATGCATTGTAATTGCGTTCAAGCAAAAATATGAAAATAATATATATAACGCTCACTTTTTGAATCTAAAACGGTACTATACACTACATTATACAATATCATTCTACACACTATATATACAATATTCACTGTGTATTGTGTATGAGATTGTACTACACTATTCCCTATATATGCTATATTATAATTGGCTCTATGTGAAATGCAAACAGCCTCGTTCAGGATTTGTCCATTTCACACAGCCGTGTTCATTTCCTACGATGATATCCATTAACACCACACGCGTTTTATGTGGTGAAAAACAGAAACATATTTACATAGAGAATATCGATTTTGGTCCTTTTTTGCAAAGCATCTATTAAAAATAGGGTTATTAGCGAATCCTCAACACACTGAGCAAAACGTCATTCTCTCTATCGGCAAGACTACGAATAAGTCGACCGCATCATCTGCTTAGGGATAAGACCCCATCCCCTATCATATGTACGACGCTAAACTGCATAAAGTTATGGAACTGTGAAGTGTAGGGTACCCCTTTATTACCATTACGCAACTATTAGGGTCCCATGTATGGGTCAATTAAATCTGTTTGAAAATTATTGTTATTATTAGATAGGAATACTTGATATCATATTACTGTGTGCAAACAAATGATTATTTTTAAATTGGAATAGTTTGTTGAAACCATATGATTTTATATAAATAGTTTGTTGAAACCATATGATTTTATATAAATTAATATTAGATAGGATACTTGATACCATATAAATCCGAATCGGAAATCCAATGTATTTTACAAATACACAAATGTCTGTGTAGTCACCGACGACTGCTAGGTCGGTGATGGGTAATCATCGGATAGGAGAGAAGAAAGAAAGAAAGAAAGAAAGAAACAAACAAACAAACAAAAAACACAATTCGTCTCAAGCGTTAGGACCTCGGTTGCTTTATTCTCTCCGTTCAGTTTTTAAAACTCATTTTTTTATTTATGTAACCCATAAGGTAGGACCCTAACATGTACTGCCACTCCGGGTCAGAGTGAGACTGGGAGTCATGGCGATGAATGGGTAGTGGCTGTGGAAGCTGATGAAAATGGAAAACGGACACAACGTGCGGGGTAGCTTTTTTTGTTTTTAATATAAAATAATATAAACCGACTCCTCCCGTCTCTTTGAAAGGTTCCCTTGCTCTTCGTACATAGAAACACTTATCTCATCATACTGTAGCCATCAAAAGAGGCTGAATCGATAAATTCCATCGTCTTTTATCGGAATGCACAGAACACTCAACTTCCACTACCACCTCGAGTGGTCAACATCGTATAGTCAGTCATTGTTACACAACGAATAGGCATAGCCTATCATTTTTACAATGTAGTGTAAGATTTAAATTAACGGTTACTGGATAATTCCACCGTACCGAATAAAAGAATTATAAAGTTTGACTAACAAACCTTCATTGGAGCGAGTCTCTCTAATTGGCTAAGGAAGTCTGATATACCCTGGCAAAGTTAAAAGTTAGAATGTGCGGGGATCGGTGTGAGATCCCCTGTGGCTAAATGCATATTTGCGTTTTGCTATTCTACTGCACGTGCGTGTTAAAGGTAGTATCGGGAAATAAAGATATGTGTACACAAATCAAGTCTCCGTGTTCATAATTAATAACTAGATAGAAGCGGGGAGATACAATCGATAGAGCTTCGATACGAAGATGTATCCAACACGAAGAGAAACAGCCGACACGGCCAGTAACAAAAAGAAGGTTAGAAGACATTGGAAGACGGGACAGACAACTAAAGAAATAATATCAAGTATTCAATACTAATACTTAGATGACCGATCGAGTCTGGTGACCCTGCCAAGTCCTGGTTAAATGTTATTTTAATCCATGTTGTTAAATCAAGTATATCTAGTTACACCTAGCCCACCGGAAGACATGTTGAAATTTGATAAATCGTCTCTATTCCTGCTGTTGGGGTTTTCAATAATACTTTTAGTTCTTTTTTTAATTTAAAAATGAACTTTTGGTGGTGTAATACGAAGGGGGGATACTCAATAACATACTTTATGTCGAGATACATCGAATGAGGATGTGCGCGTGACGTAAATTACTTGTAGGAAATAGAATCAGCATCCCGACTCTGAATTTAAACCAGCTGAACTCTGACTAAAAACTGACCTTGTGTCGCATCCTGCCTGCTATCCCATCATGTTTCAATCCACCAAAGACAGTGAGCATCAAGAAACCCAGCTTCTTTTGTTAGGGTTCACAGAACACCAAACCCCCAATTCCACTTTGGGTAGGCATCTTATTCATGCCCGGTATTATATATTTATATATAGTTTGTTTTATTCTAATATATATTTAAAGATATCTAACGTATAGAGTTTTACGTGAAAATTATTTGCAAACAATAAATAGTCATTTTTTTTCAGTATCTAGAGCTTGACTAAAAAGTCTACAAATAAATGAATACCTACGATTTTGTGTAAAATCCATGTGTAAAATATTCAAAATAATCATTTAATTGATTATTTATAGATGCACTCAATATTTCATTTGAGGGGAAAGAACTAAGTTTCCATTTCAAATTATTTTAATTTTTTTTACTCCTTTAATAAATTTGATTTTACTTACTGATGATACAAACCCTCTTTTTTTAAAAACTCCTACCCCCTTTAGACAATATCTTTCAAAAATTAATTTCTACACCAATCTGCGGGCTTTTTTTTTTTTTTTGCTTGTTTCAATAATATATATTACTCCTAAACTACCAGACAAGATGCTGAACTTAGTGAACTCGACTCTCTTCCAGTTGATAATCTTTTTTTTTCTTTTTTTTAAATCTTATCTATTTGCAGCCCGTTACCATTTGCTTACAATGTTAGAGAGTCTGAAAGATCAATGTTTGAAATAAAACATGAAATATGTAAACTGTAAGCGGTAGATTTATACCGGAAGGCATGTGTTGATCGATTTATAAAAAGTGTCTGTGTTTATTTCATTGATTGGTAAAATGGATTTTGTTTTATGTTGATTTTATTAATTTTATTGTCATGGTTTGCTTCCTTTCCATTAGTGTCAATAGAGAACAGATGGCAATATAAAACAAACAAACAAAAAAAAAAAACACCACCACCACCACCACTACCATTCCTACCACCTCATTCATTATCGGCATTGCAGTCTCGGAAGACTATTATACAGTTCTTGTGCACCTGAAGTGACAGCGCCTCCTGTGACTGTGAAGTCCAATGATCGAAAAACATTCTTGACCACAGATGTGGCATGTGAAGGATGTCCCTGAAGATGTTGATGTGCCGGTGCTTTTTTGTCGCTGCTTTCTTCTGGACCTCTTGGCTTCATGGTGTTGCGCCAGGGTGGCTTCAGACATGAACAGTCCGTTACGGAGAGTCTGTCGTCACCGTGGGCAGTCCTGAGCCAATTTTTCCCAGCTGGAAGGGGATAATGCCAAAGCACCCGACGTCAGTCTTGCAGACATCCTTAAAACGCAGCTGGCGGCGACCAATCTGTCTCTTAGCAGACGAAAACTCTGCATAAGGATGTCCATCGGGATTCGTCCAGCATCCACTCGGTGGACATGGCCCAGCCATCGGAGACAACGTTGTCTCAGTAGAGAACAAGCTAGGAAGTTGAGCTTGTGTTCTCTACTGAGACAGCATCGTCTTCGATGACTGGGCTATGTCTCCCGGATGGATAGACGAATACCAAAGAACATCCTCTATGCTATGCAGAGCTTTCGCCTACCACCTACAACAACAACAACAAATATTGTAAGTTTGTATTTACCCAACCCCTCCGTACGAGTAGGATGCGGCACAAGGTCAATTTTTAAGCAGAGTTTAACAGGTTTGACCAATTGGCATAGAAAGGGTAGAGGGTCTATAATGCTCTACCATTTACCTATAGCTGGAGGGAGAATTGGATGCATACCTTCCCCAAGGGTATTAGTGCTATGTGAAATGCAAACAGTCTACACCAGTATTTTTCTAATGATATTAACTGTTACACCACAGATAGTGTAAGAGCACATGCGTGCAGGCACACACACACACACACATACACACACACACACACAAAAAAAAAATCAAACACCTTTAATCATTATTTTAATTTGAAATTTTAACTGTTAAAATTTCAAACTAAGCACCCATTTGCGCAACATGCCAATGTCTCTTTCCTTTTTATTTCTTCGGATTTCATATATATATATATATATATATATATATATATATATATATGTGTGTGTGTGTGTGTGTGTGTGTACGTATAACTTGTATATGGTCTGTCACCGATATTGACCGCTCTTTATTTATAAAAATAGATAACCACACACACACGCGCGTGCGCGCACGCACACACACACACACACACACACACACACACATATATATATATATATATATATATATATATATAAGGGTGGCAAAGACATAAAATGAACGACGGTTATTAAGCGTCGTTGACTATGTCTTCGTTAATCATATATATATATATATATATATATATATATATATATATATATATATACCCATCCAATGATACTGAGCACTCTTATAGATCTAGCAAACTATATATACATATATATAACGAGATTAGGTTTCTATTGCATGTGACACACACACACACACACACACACACACACACATATATATATATATATATATATATATATATAATGAGATCAGGTTTCTATTGCATGGGATTGATTGACAGATAACGGATATTGCGTATTAGAGAAACTGCAGCTCATCAACTTAACATTCCAGTAGAAAGTTGTGATGAGTTAACTGTTTCATACAAATAACAAACCCTTGAAGGATCGTCGAACCTCGTTTTTATGATCACCCACTGGTATCACGTTCCGTCTTCATTTAGGAGAACTCATGTATCTGTAGTGCTTATGCTGTTCGGAAATATCTGCAGCGGAAGTCCTATTGATACACTTCCGGGGTCTGCAAGAAACCCTGACCATAATCCTACAATGGAGCATTCATAGGACATTTTTGGCGGTAGAATGCAATCTAAAGACTTTCCTATTCAATCTCTTGCAGATCACACACACACACACACACACACACACACACACACACACACGTCAGATGGGTTGAATACTGTTGAAATCAATCAATCAATCGAATAATTAATATCCGTTCTTTTTCAAATACTCTTCATTCTTTTGCATGTACAGTGGTACCTTGACATACGAGTTGAATTCATTTCGCTCGTAACTCAATTTCCTCGTACATCGAATCAATTGTCTCCATTGAAATGAACTGAAATGCTATTAATCCATTCCACCCCACAAACTCCCAAATATCCTAATCTTTTGGCTACGTATCTTTAATAATAAAAATAGCAATTTATTGTATAAAAACTATAAAATAGAATATAATTCATGTACTGTAGTAAGTAAAGTCGGTAGAGTGGCCTAATGCCAGTAACAGCTAGACAGCGAGGGAGTCTATTCCCTTTTCACTAGCCCCAGACTAGGGTGATTGTTTTTGCACAGTCACAGGAGGCGCTGTAATTTCAGGGGCACAAAAACTATATTATAGTCTTCTATAACTGAAATGCCAATAATAATAATAATAATAATAGCGCCATTTTACACAATCAGCTCCCACTTTACTGCACAGATACAAGTTGTGCTACTCTTGCACTGAGTTGGTGAGGATCGGTATATAACCCGGAACTTAAATGTTTTTCGCGATATCTGAAGCTCGCTCGTACCTCAAATTTTTTGACTGCTCGTAACATGGAAAACTCGTAAATTGGGACACTGATAAGTCAAGGTAACAATGTATTTGTTGAGACAAACTAAAAACCGTATTAGAACTGGACTTAACAAGGAAATCACCATCCTCATCAGGTCACACTGGCAGCACGGATATTCATGATTCTCTCTCGCCACTCGTTCCTATTGGTCATTGTCCATGGCAGGTCTTCCGCACGGCATAGAGAATCAGCACAGTGCTGATTGATGCAGGTTTTTACTGATCGGCTCATACTGGTGTGTCCATGTGTTGTTATCCAAAGGAGAACGTCACCTTTTCAGTAGTGTCCAGCATGTCTTGTTTGTCTTACTTTGTGATAGGAGGGAAGTGGTCGTACAGCTGCTTTTTGTGGTGTGCTGCTTCCAGGATGTGTTCAAGACAGCACACAGCATCCTGAAATGAATAATAAGTTTTTTAAAATAGAATTGGTAGTTACTTTACAATCACCCCGTATATACCATCCATTTAAATCACATTTGTGGCTGGCACAAGGCAGAAGTTTGGGGTACATACTTGAAACCATATAACTACTTGCAAAAAAAAAATAAATGCTAATTTCCGCATAAACCGGAATTGAGTTAAGAAGTCATAAAAACCAACCAACCAGTCAACCATCTAGCTTTTTCTTTAAGTGTTTCTTAAGAGCCAAAGTGGTGCTGCCATACAGTAGCACTGACACGACTGTAGCTTGGGAGAATGGTCGCTTTATCTTATCAGAGAGACCAGACTTTCATATGATCTTACTAGCTTAAAATCAGAAGCTTTCTTCTGTGAGGAACTGGATTTGAAGACGTCTTCAAAGCAACACAGAATCCATAGATTCATAACACTTGTATGTAAACATTATTCATTGTCTTCAGAAACGAAGAAAATATCATATCTGTGTCTTTACCAAATGCTAGTTTATCTAACCCGGTTCCTGATAGACGCTCTCTTTAGTTTGGGAGAATAGATTTTCTTTTCTTGGACATTCTACGTTTTTTTGTTGTTGTTGTCTTTCATCACCAAGAAGAATCCAAGTAGAATCGACGTAGTGACATGACAACGGAGTCGTCAGTTGTGAGATGAAAAGACAAGATGAAAAAAATAAAGGAATTATGTGGTGTAGAATTGAAAGTCTTAAAAGAAGTGTTGAATATGTCAATAAACAGATGTAATAGAGAAAGAGAGAGAGAGAGAGAGAGAGAGAGAGAGAGAGAGAAAGAGAGAGAGATAAGGGAGGAGAGAGAGGGGGAGGAAGAGATTAGGAAAACAAAGTTATGAAGGAGAAAAGAGAGTAAACAAAGATAGATAGATAGATAGATAGATAGAGAGAGAGAGAGAGAGAGAGAGAGAGAGAGAGGAGAGAGAGAGAGAGAAGAAGAAAAAAAGAAAAAAGAAATAGAGGTAGCAAGAAAGAAGATTAAGAAACATTTTCAAAGAAAGAAAGAAAGAAAGAAAGAAAGAAAGAAGAAAAACACTGTGACAAAAAGGAGAAAGAGTGAAAAAGAAGAAAGAAAGATATACAGTGAGTAAGAAAAAATGAAGAAAGAAACAATGACAGAGAAGGAAAGAAAGAATGAAAGAAAGCCATTTTTAGAAATAAAACAACAGTGGAAAAGAAAGAAAGAGGGTAACTGTGAGAAAGAAAGACAGTGAGAATGTAAGTAAGAAAGAAAAAAGAAAGAAAGAAACAGTCACAAAGAAAGAAAGAAAGTAAGAAAAAGAAAGAAAGAAAGAAAAATTAAAAAATAAAAAAAAGGAAATGAATAAAGAAGAAACACTGTGACAAAAAGGAGAAAGAGTGAAAAAGAAGAAAGAAAGATAGTCAATAAGCAAGAAAAAATGAAGAAAGAAACAATGACAAAGAAGGAAAGAAAGAAAGACATTTTAAGAAAGAAAACAACAGTGGGAAAGAAAGAAAGAAAGAAAGAAAGAGAGTAACTATGAGAAAGAAAGACAGTGAGAAAGTAAGAGAGAGAGAAAAAAGAAAGAAAGAAAGAAACAGTGACAAAGAAAGAAAGAAAGAAAGAAAGAAAGAAAGAAAGAGAAAGAAAGAGGTTTTTAAAAAAAGAAAAAAATAGTGGTAAAGAAAGAAGGAAAGTAAATGTGAGAAAAAGAAGACAGTGAGAAAATAAGAGAAAGAAAGAAAGAAAGAAAGAAAGAAAGAAATCATCTGAAAGATGAAATATGTGAAAGTATCCATGGAAGGAAGGAGTGTAACGCTCTTGAATTTGCTGGCATTGGGCAAAATGGCGTCGGTGGTAATGGCAGACGTGCAAAAGAGTGGGAGGAACGGTAGGGACAAAGGGGGCGTGAAAATGTGATGTGTGGGCGTTTATGGAAAGGGGTGTGGGGAGGGCGGGTTACGAGGTGGAGAAGTAGAAGTTGGACAGCAGGAGTAGGACACATGAAGTAATTGTGTAGGCGGATGGTTCGGGCGAAAAGATAAATAACAAATGATAAAAACAAGAATTTTTCATCAGAAAAATTATTTCTCTATTTAGTTTTCATTCTTCTTACTTCTGTTATTTAGCATCTAGTGATCCATCGTGACGTTTGAAGATTTCTTTCTTTCTTTCTTTCTTTCTTTCTTTCTTTTCGTCTCTGTATTTTTTATTTCTTTCTCGCTGTTTCTTTCTTTCTTTTTCTCCCCTTTTTCTTTATTTCTTTCCTTCTCAGTACTTTTCTTTCCTTCTCACTATTTCTTCCTTTCTCTTTTTCTTTCTTTCTTTCCTTCTCTGTATTTTTCTTTTTTTCACACTATTTCTTTCTTTCCTTTTTTCTTTCTTTCTTTCTTTTTCAGTGTTTTTCTTTCCTTCCCACTGTTTCTTTCTTTCCTTTTTTCTTTCTTTCTTTCCTTCTCACTGTTTTTCTTTCCTTCTCACTGTTTCTTTCTTTCCTTTTTCTTTCTTTCTTTCGTTCTTAGTATTTTTCTTTCCTTATCACTATTTCTTTCTTTCTTTCTTTTTTTCTCAATATTTTTCTTTCCTTATCACTATTTCTTTCTTTCTTTCTCAGTATTTTTCCTTTTCAATATTTCTTTCTTTCTTTCTTTCCTTCTTTGTATTTTTCTTTTTGTTCACACTATTTCTTTCTTTCCTTTTTTTCTTTCTTTCTTTCCTTCTCAATGTTTTTCTTTCCTTCCTTATTTCTTTCTTTCTTTCCTTCTCAATATTTTTCTTTCCTTATCACTATTTCTTTCTTTCTTTCTCAGTATTTTTCCTTTTCAACATTTCTTTCTTTCTTTCCTTCTAAGGGTTTTTTCTTTGCTTTTCACTATTTCTTTCTTTCCTTTTTTCTTTCTTTTTTTTTCAGTATGTTTCTTTACTTCGCACTATTTCTTTCTTTCTTTCTTTCTTTCTTTCTTTCTTTCTTTACAGAGCAATTACACAAATATAAGAGTTAATTTTTATCTTTTCGCATGATATCAGTTATTCAAGTTTCTTTATTTATTTATTTATTTATTTATTTCTACTCCCTCTTTTTCCCTTTCTTTCTTTCTTTCTTTCTTTCTTTCTTTCTTTCTTTCTCTCTTTCCTTCCTGTTTTTTTCTTTCCTTCTTTCTTTCTTTTTTATAGTATGATATCAATTATATAAGTATCTTTCTTTCTTTTCTTTCTTTCTTTCTTTCTTCTTTTTCTTTCTTTCTTACAGGCTACGTACACAACAAGTTAGTTACAGAAATATAAATAAAACAGTTCTTTTTGGTTTTTTTTAAATCTACCTGCATATCGGTAGTATACACTTATTTTTCTTTCTGTTCTACCCCTCCCACTCTCTCTCTCTCTCCTGCTTGTCATCCTTCTCTCTTCTTCTCATATCCCACCTCTGAACATTATTATTTATGTGTGTTCATTCATATATATTTTTTCTGTTACTTTTCGTAAAAACATTGATTTTTATTTCTCTCTCTCTACATTCCGTGCTTCTATCAGAAATTACTATACGACTTTCTACTCTATCAAAGCGACCATATGTTATCACCTGTAACCACCTTGCGTGTGCTTTCTGCTATAATCGCATATTGCCTGTGCCACGGGCGGCCGTTCTATCTTGGTGTATTATTAGGGACATCGTTATACAAAGTTAAGATAAAGAAGAACAGAAGAAATCAGTTGTGAATCACGGAAACTGGCATATATATATATATATATATATATATATATATATGTGTGTGTGTGTGTGTGTGTGTGTGTGTATTCAACTTATATATATATATATATACTTGTTCACCTTATACATATATGTATGTGTGTGTGAGTGTGTGGTATACATATATTTTTACCTTTTATATATGTATATATATATAAAAACTTGTTATATATATATATATATATATATATGTATATATATATATATATATATATATATATATATATATATATATATATATATATATATATATATATATATGTGTGTGTGTGTGTGTGTGTGTGTGTGTGTGTGTGTATATTCAACTTATATATCTATATATACTTGTTCACCTTATACATATATGTATGTGTGTGAGAGTGTGTGTGTATACATATATTTTTACCTTATATATATATGTATATATATAAAACTTGTTCACCCATATATATATATATATATATATATATATATATATATATATATGTTCACCTTTTATATATAAATTTTTCACCTATATATATTATATATATATATATATATATACCCTTTATTGTTAACCTATATATATATATATATATATATATATATATATATATATATATATATATATATATATATATATATATATATATATATATATATTTGTCCATCCTATATATATATAAATTGTTAAGCTAATATATATATATTGTTTTTTTTATCTATATATATATATATATATATATATATATATATATATATATATATATATATATATATATATATATTTATATATAATATTTGTTCACCTTATATAAATATATATGTATTTTTTCACCTTATATATATATATATATATATATATATATATATATATATATATATATATATGCTTTCTTATAAAAACAATATACATACTGACCTTTGTTGTAAGTATAGGTGCGATCCTCAGTGGATACGTTAGTACAAAAAAGAATTAAAAAATTAAAAAGAATATTTTAAAAAGACAGATAAATTCACTCTTAAGGGAGAGAGACAATAATCCCAGTAATTGTAGCAATAAAAACAAAGTTAATGTAATCGATATGAAACAAATAAATTCCATCGATCAATGAAATAAACACAGACAATTTTTATATATTGATCAGCACGTGTCATCAAGTACAAAACTCTCACCCGCTGCTAAGAATTTGCACTATATCTAGAATTTTTTCTAACTCTTGTAGAGCAGAATCTTTTTAAAAATGTGTAAAAATCATGGTTCAACTAGTAGATTTCGCAGTTCCAGCAGATCAGAGGGTGAAGAGAAAAGAAAAATACCTGGACCTTGCTAGAGAATTGGAAAAAATATTGAGTATCAGGGTGAAAGTAATACCAATCGTAGTTGGGGCACTTGGAAGGGTCCCCAAAAGCTTGGAAAAGAGACTGGAGGAGCTGGAAATCATAGGAAGAATTGAGACAACAGCATTGTTGAAATCAGCTGGAATAGTCAGGAGAGTCCTGGAGACCTGAGAAGACTTGTTGTCACTCAGACTCCAGTGAAAGACCATCAGCTTAAGCTGGTGTGAAAAACTAACAAGGAGTGAAAAAATAATAATAGTTGGTTGGATGGTTGTTTTGTTTTACTGCATATCTACGATTTTCGCGTCATTTAATGCTGAATCAAGTCATTTTGATAAACAAACGACTCAGGTTGCTTACAACACAAGCCGTTGCTTAAGTTGTCGCCCAATTAAGTATTGAATAGGCCCATCGCTGCTTAACTTCGAATAAGAATAGTAGTAGTAGTATCATCATCATCATCAGCAGTAGTAGTAGTAGTAGTAGTAGTAGTATTGTGGTGGAAACGGTCTCCACGGGCTTGGAAAGGGAACTGTGTGAACTGGACATCAGAGGAAGAATAGGGAACATCCAGATCATAGCACTGTTAAGATCAGCTAGAATACTTAGAAAAGTCTTGGAGATTTGTGGAAACTTGCTGTTACCCAGACTCCAATGAAAAACCCACCAATTAAAAGAGGTGAGAAAATCCGCATATATGAATAGACGATCTTAGCAATGCTATAGTTTGGAGGGTCTCGATTATTCGTCTGATGAACTGGAAATCAGAGGAAAAATCGAGACTACAGCATTGTTGATATCGGCTAGAATACCGAGAAGAAGATTGCAGAATCGAGGAGAGTTACTGTCACTCAACCACCAGTGAACCATTGGCTAAGGGCGGTGTGAAAAACTAATGCTTCAAAATAATAATAACTTCTTCTTCTTCTTCTTCTTCTTCTTCTTCTTCTTCTTATTATTATTATTATTATTATTATTATTATTATTATTATTATTATTATTGATTTTTTCACACCTATCGTAGGCGGTGGTTCACTGGAAGGAAATCTCCTCAGGTCTCCCGGACTCTTCTGAGTATCATAGCCGATCTTAACAGTGCTGTTGTTTGGATGGTCTCAATTCTTCCTCTGATTTCTAATTCGCACAAATTCTTTTCCAGAATTATAATTGGTACTACCTTCACCTTCATGTTTGACAGTTTTCACAGTTATCTAGCAAGGTCCAAATATTTGTCTATCTTCGTTTTCTTTTACTTTTACTCGGTGGTCCGCCGGGACGGCAAAATCCACGATATGGCAAGTTTTCTTCTTGCTAATTAACTCTAGATCTGGTCTCCTGGCCGGGATAAGGTGATCCGTCTGTATCTCAAAATATCAGAGAATCTTATGCGTGTCACTCTCCAGTGGCGAGTTTTTCATACCTGCAGTTGGTAATCTTTCAATAAATCTCCTTGGCTCTCCAGAACTCTTTTGTGTATTCTCGAGGTATTAACAATGCTGTTGTCTGGATGTTCTCGATTCTTCCTTTGATTTCCAATTCTTCCAGTCTTTTTCCAAGTCTTTAGGGACCGACCCAAAGGTACCTACTACAATTGGTATTACTGTCACCTTTATGTTCAACAGTTTTTGTTTTTAGTTTTTTGGCGAGATCCAAGTATTTATCTATCTTTTCGCTTTCTTTCATTTTCCCCCTGTAGTCCATTGGAATGGCAAAATCCACTAGATGACAAGATCTTTTCTTTTTGTTAATTAATACTAGGTCTGACCTTCTGGTCGGGATTAGTGATCCGTTCGTATCTCGAAATCCCAGAGAATATAACGCATCTTATTCTCTAGGACGGATTCTGGTTTGTGCATATACCATTTGGTAGTAGGGTCAAAATGTGATTTTTGCACAATTCCCAGTGGATCACCTTTTCCACCTAGTGGGCATTGTATTGTACTCTCTTTGTGCCAATCTATTGTATTCGCTTATAATGTGCTTAACAGTTTTGTTTTTTTGTTTGTTTTGTTTTACGGCATATCAACCTCAGTAGGTCATTTAATGCCGATAAAGTTTTGAAATAAATCAATTCTTAATGGATAATACAAATTTTTTATAAATACATTTTTCTATTTAACCCATAGATGGGACCCTAACAGGTACTACCACTCGGAGTCAGAGTGGACCAGGGAGCAATGGTGATGAAGGGGTGCTCCACATTCCCCAAACCTGGAACCTCACCATCTGATAGAGTTTAACGTCATTCCCAGGACATGTATACCCACAGCCTTCTAGCACCCATATGATAAAAAGGGGTTGGGGCTTGCCATAAGGGCAATAGGGTTGAGAAAATCATAGGTGCTAGGGCTTGACGTAACCAGCCGATTGATCGGAGGGGGCTTTACCGACCGCCCGTCTAGCCCAAGATAGGGCCAAAGTGGAGTATTGCATGTCATGAACTGCTCATCCACCTGGGCTCTATCCTTAAGCATCATGGGTCGCCACCCACGGCCAACAGGTGGCCCCATTGGGGGAGTCTTACCCCTCTGCAGAGGTGCAGTCGGTGCATTCTAACGCCCAAGCCGACAGGGCGGTAACAGTTTTGTCTCCGTCTCCATACATCCTACACTTGCTATTGTCACGTCTTATCATCAATTTCATTTTTATACAATTGGTCCTCATGACATTGTCTTGTGTTGCTATTATAAGAGATTCAGTTTCTCCTTCCAGGTTCTACTTTCTTAGGTATGATAAGGTCTTCTCGTGTGCAATCTCTCCGGTTTGTTTATTTTTCTTTCCATTTTTCTTTTATAATTTTTGTTGTTTTTCTGTTTGTCCATATATTGCAATTGCTGTTACTGGCTTCTGTAAGTAGACTTTCTTTACTCTTTTCAGTGTAGTCTTCGAGTCCTCGGATTGGCGCATCTACGCAATTTTCCTGCTGGCGTCCTCTTCCTCCTTCTTTTCTTGACACATATAGCTTTTCTATATATCCTTTTCCTTGCTCTTCGGTCCATCTGTCGGAGTTCTTCTCATCGCCCTTTTAAGAATGGTCCAGAGTATGTATCTTATAAGGGGTACAGTTGGAGGCGTGTGGTGTAATGGTTAGAATCGTAGGAAATGGACTCACCGACACGAGTTCAATTCCTGGACGAAGCTGTTTGCATTTTACAGGGCGCTAATACCATTGGGAAAGGTATGAATCCAATTATATCTCCAGCTATGGGTAAATAGCAGAACAGACTGGGCTCTTTAACTGTGGCTAAGTAAGAAGTCTAGGAGAAGGAAAATTCTGAATTCAAACTTGTTAAACCCCGCTTAAGAAATTGACCTCGTGTCACATCCTGCTTATGTGGAGGGGTTGGTAAATATATATATAAGGGGGTGGATTCCAAGGGTTTATTCATTTGACGATATTTATGCTGCAGAAAAGTTTTCTTATTCTTTTCTTATTTTTTCTTTCATTATTGTTTCATTGATGGTGTCCACTTTCAATATTTTTTTGTTTTGTTTTACGGCATATCAACCTCGGTGGGTCATTGATGCTGACAAAGTTGTGAAATAAATTCATTCTTAATGCATAATACAATTGTTTATAAACTCATGTTTTTCTATTTAACCCATAGATGGGACCCTAACAGGTACTACCATTCGGAGTCAGAGTGGACCAGGGAGCAATGGTGATGAAGGGGTGCTCCACATTCCCTAAACCTCCAGAACTGGAACCTCACCATCAGATAGAGTTTAACGTCATTCCCAGGACATGTAGACCCTCAGTCACTCATATGATAAAAAAAGGGTTGGGACCTGCCATTTGGTGGTTAGTTTGTATCCCAAACACATCAGATCTAACTGATGTCTTTTTATTGGAGTCTGAATGAGAGTAAATATTCGCATGCCCCAGCACTTTTCTAATTATCCTAGCTGATTTTAGTAGTGCTGCGGTCTGGAATAGATTACATTCTTCTCTCATATCAATTCAGTCCCGTTTCTCTTCCAGATTCTTGGGGATTGTTCTAAGAGGAATATAGTTCTTTGTCATTGTAGAAATTGTTACTTTATTGTTGTAGAAATATCTCATGATGATGTCACTTAGATTCAGGTTGGTATTGTTCTAATGTGTATGAAAAATAACTTATTTCCTCGTGAAGGTGGGCAATAATTCAATTCGTGGTAGAATTGTTATCAAACAAACAATACGAGTCCAAAATTAACAATATCGCAACTTCTTTAATAATAGTAATATAAAAGATGGACAAATACCTGGACCTTGCCAGAGAATTGAAAAAGTTGTGGAATATGAAAGTCAAAGTGATACCATTTGTAGTTGGTGCACTTGGATCGGTCCAAAAAAGCCTGATAAAAAACTGGAGGATCTGGAAATCAGAGGAAGAATTGATACCATCCAAACTACTGCATGGCTCCAATCGGCAAGAATACCTAGGAAAGTCCTGGAGACCTGAGGAAGACTTGCTGTCACTCAGACACCAGTGAAAGACAACCGGTTAACGCTGCTGTGAAAAAAACCCGTAATGGTAATGATACTACACGTGGAGGCTTCTGTAAACTTTCAAAGTTATGTGGTTTGAATGTTTTCAATATGATGTAAAAATACCCCCCTTCCCATTTCTTGAATGTAATAAATGGAAGAGCGGCTTTTTAAATGTTGTTGTTTACACTGACTTGTGCAGTTGCCGCTGTTTGGTTTTTCCAAATGTATAAACAATAAACACAATTAAACAACAACAATAACTGTTTATATTGCTACGAGATAAAAATATTGGATCAACTTTTTAAATATTTCCTGCTGTTTAAGGTAGTTGTCTCGGAATAAACTGCACGTCGGCATTATTTGCCATAGTAGTAGTAGTAGTAGTAGTATTAGTAGTAGTAGTAGTAGTATTAGTAGTAGTGATTGTATTTGAGGTGGACGTATTAAGATTGTAAAGGTAATATTAACCTGTTTCTGATAAGTTGTTTAGTAGTAGTAGTAGTAGTAGTATTGCTGACGCTTGCAACAGTACGTAACAATGATGATGATAATTATTAAAGAATAAAAGCAAACAAACAAATAAAAACAAACAAAACAACAACAACAACAACAACCACTAACATGAAACTTAAGAGTAATTAATATTCATTTATTTTTTATGAACTTAAGATGGTCGCAACAGTTTTTTTTTTCATATTAGAATTAAAAAAAATATTTTCTTTCAATTGAAGAGAATAAAACTATTTAATATTGTAATAAAAAAGAAAAAAAGTCTGTCTGTCTGTTTATCAATCTTTCTGCCTCTGTGGTATGTGTGTGTGTGTGTGTGCGTGTGCGTGCGCACATCTTTAATAATCTGTCAGCACATAGCACGAAGACTTTCTCTAATAATTACATTATCACACATAAAGATACTTTTTCTTCATTGTTATCAATTTTAAAGAATACGAGACAACTAGCAACAATGCAACAACAGCAGCAGCAGCAGCAATTTTTATTGTATCTTTATTAGTAGTTTTGCATTGTGAATACTAAATGTAGTACCTACTAAGTAATAGCTGTAGAAAATAGTAGCTGAAGGTATTATTTATAACTTCATACTAATAGCCTTCATTGTTATTTATAGTTACCGGGCATAAATCTATGACAGAAATAGACATTTACGTTTTATGCTATTCTAAAAAAAAA
>CM042137.1:57191960-57211960 GCA_023376005.1 Doryteuthis pealeii | reverse complement strand
TGAAATGCAATCAGTTTGGTCCAGAATTTGAACTCGTGTCCATTTTCTGACAAGAAACGCTAAAGGACGTGCACCCAAAATGAATATTATGTATCCTGGATTTATGCCTTAGCTGGAATAACAACGACTGGCTAGTTGGAAAGGTGCAACTACTTTGACCACTAAGTAGGCACTTATGCGTTGTTTTTCTGTTGTTCGCGTGATGACGTAGCTATACGTATATATTTGCGTGTTTTTGTGCGAGTATGTTCGTGTGTGTGTGTGTGTATGTGTGGAGAGAGAGAGAGAGAGAGAGAGAGAAGAGAGAGAGAGAGAGAGATGTGTATGTTTTACTAAAGCTTAACTTGAACTCTCTATACAAGTGCATCGTTTCACACTACGGTAGGCGCATGAATATGACAACAACAATAATTTTGATATAATGATATAAGCATTTTTTAAAGGATGATACGGGAACATAAACTGCATTTATAGTTTATTTTCTTCTTTTCCTCAAAAAAAGAATTTAATCTCTATTACGTTCAATTTTGGACTGATATCCTCGAGTAACGTATACACCCCATCATCCCCCCAGCTATGGGTTAAATATTATCATTACTGTTCTTCTAAAAGGATGGTTTAGTTTAAATAACCCACAAAGATTGATATGTAAAACAAAGAAACCAGAACAGAATTTAAGTATTAACAAATTGTAAGGAATTAATTTCAACCAACTTATTCTACTAAAATTTGGGAAAAATATATAAATATTTTTAAAGAATTTATCCAAAGAATCCAATTTTATAATTGAGGCATACAATTTTTTTTTGTTTTTGAAAAAAATATTTTGATATGTTTTCGCATCATGTTCAGAATATTTAACATATTCAAAAACTATGAAAACTGTTCTGGTATTGATTTTTTTACAGGTATGTTTTTCGGAGTTATATTAATTCTTTACGTTCGATTCTTACTCAATGGATAAGACAATTTGACTATCTTATCTTTCAAAGGCTGATGCACTCAAATCCTCCGCACACCCCATAAAAACAAAACAAAACAAAAACACATCCGTATACGAGCATAATTGTTCGTACGTTTTCTTTCTTTCTTTTTTCTTTCGAACTTTCTTTCTCAAATAAGCAAGATAATTCTGTACGTCTGCAGATAGATTAGTTAAATTGATTTTAACGGCATCTCAACACGTCTGGAGTTATATTATGTCTAGAGGTTAGCGAATTGTGAGCATGTGCGTTCATGTTTACATTTTTGTAGTTTAGACTTTATATACACGGTTATATGATATCAAGTATTCGTATTAAATATAGATAATCTACAAACACATCAATTTTACCCATAGATGGCACCCTAATAGGTACTACCACTTCGGGTCAGAAGGGGAACTGGTTTGGTTTCTTTGTTTAATGGCAAATCACCTTCGTGGGTTATTTAATTTAAGTAATTCCTGTAAAAGAACAGTGGTGGTACTATTTAACCCACAGCTGGGGGATGAAGTGATTAATACTTTTCTTAGGGTATTAGTCCGAAAGTAAACATAATACATAATTTTTGGGGGTGTCTTACCTCTCTGAAGGGAATAGAGTCGGCGTATCCTTAGCCCCGCAGACAGGGTGAGGAGACATTTATATATATTTACTTATATTGTTGGACAATGTACAAGTCATTTGAGAATGGATAGGTTTCCGCATATAGAGCGTTACCACAATTTATATTTACACGCAGCGAGTAAAAATATCATCGTCGATACTAAATTGGCTCGGTTGTAGTTATTTTAGAAATGTTTGTGTGGTGGAGAGAGAGAGAGAGAGAGAGAGAGAGAGAGAGAGAGAGAGAGAGAGAGAGAGTTGGATAGAACGAAGTCTCGACAGTAGACCTAATGAGATAGAAAGCTTGTTCATATCTGAACCAGCACGGAAGATATATTTGAGGAAAAGTTAACTCATGGGTGACTATTATTCGAATTTCTATCATCGTGCCGTATGTAACTATAATCGAATGTTATATTTCATTCCCTTTGCTGGTTGGTTGGTTAGATTTTACGGCATGTCAACCCTTGGTGGGTTATTTTATGCCGAAGACTTTTTTTTTCAGTCTTGTTGGGTATTCAAATTTTTCAAACTCAATTTTTTAAAAGCAATTTTTTATAAACTCATTTTTTAAATTTATTTAACCCATAATTGGGACCCTAACATGTACTACCACCCTCAGTCAGGGTTAATGGCAATGAAAGGGTACTCCACACTCTCCAAAGCTCCAAGTTTGAACTTCACCATTAGATGCAGTTTAACATCATACCTACGACACCCCGTTGATTGTACTTTGGTTTTGCTGTATATTTTGAACAAAGATTTCTCGTTATTTTGCCACGTAGAAAAGACAGAAACGGGCATGGAACATATATATAATATATATATATATATAATATATATATATATATATATATATATATATATATATATATATAAGCATCTCACGTATCTCTAACTATCGGTAAATAGTAGAGTAGACTGGGTTGTATAACTTTGGTAGGACAACTAGTTTAGAAGGAAAAGTGAATTCAAACCAGTTCTACTCTTAAATACTGACATTATGCGCGTGGCCGAAGGTATATATATATATATATATATATATATATATATATATATATATATATATGAAAAGTTTCTTAGCAGTACAATATTTTATGAGGACACGTAGAAGTGTATTCATCATGAAAGAGATGGAAAAATTCTAAAAAGAAAATTAGGGTACCCTTATAATTAGATGTATAATCTAAAATAAATAATTCTTTTTTCGGTCAATTCTCATCAGAGAAATTCATTGATAGATGGTTATACGTAGGTTGGAATTGTTGAAAAAAAGGTAATCCCCCCCCCTTTTTCAATAGGAACGAGAAAGTAAGAGAAATTACGAACCGTGCGGAGGGGTTCGGAAATTTCTGGTTCCACCACACGAATTTTTCGAAGTTCGATTAAAACAGATTAGCGTTATCGCTTCCACTCGCTCACACACTCTCTCTCTATCTTTCCCCTACTCTATTTCTTTCTTTTTTTCTTATTATTTTTTTACTGTATTGCATGTTCTTTTTCTTCCCTTTCTTTTTTATTAATACAGAATGAATGGTCCATTATTTAGCTGAGGTGACGACACTCATAAGAAATAAGAATTCGGCGGATAAGGAACACCAGATAATCTGGGTTTAGATTTTCGCATTCCATCTTGGGCGATTTGGACGGTCTGATCTTTAACTAGAGGGTGTTGCAAGATATAGATTAACCAATAAAAATGTTAACAATCCTTTTCCTTCTGGCTGTGAATTTTTGCAAAACTCTGAATATGCCATCTAGGGTTATTTTATGCCTATAGGTTAAGGAATTGCGTTCATTGAACGTTTATATTTACATTCTTATGTAGTTGTTTCATGAGTATTACTTCTTTTTTTCTTTTTTTTGCTCACGGTCCTACCGAATGCAAATAATTTTCAAAGATATCTATTTGAGCCATAGATAGAACTTGGGTGTAATGGTGATGAAGGGATACTCCACACTGCCTAGATCTCCGGAATTGGTTTGGTTTGGTTTGGTTTGTTTTACGGCATATCAACCTCGGTGGGGTCATTTAATGCCAACAAAGTTTTGAAATAAATTCATTTCTAATGAATACTCAATTTTTTTATTAACACATTAACATCAAATACGTTATACACTAACACCACGGTGTGTGTGTGTGTACATCTATGTGTGCATCTATGTGTGTGTTTGTGAATGTGTGTTTTATTGGTTTCTTTGTTTAATGGCATATCAACCTACGTGGGTTATTTAATACCAAAGCCAACCTCATAGAAGAACAATAGTAGTCCAATCTAACCCATAGCGGGGGGGGGGGTTCATACCTTTCCCAAGGGTATTCGTCCGAAAGTGAATGTAATACTGCGACTGGAGTCCAAATTCACTTACTACGATGTAGTAGTCGAATACATTATACACTACGTCTCTTAGATTCCCCCTGTGTGTTTATGTATGTGTGTGTCTGCGTTTAATTATCTATGCGTTTTGCGATGTGTGTATGTGTATGTTCTTGCGTGTGTGTATGTGTATTTTCTTGTGTGTGTTTGTGTGTGTTGTGTGTGTGGTGTTGTATTTTTCTTTGTGTGTGTGTGTGTGTGTGTGTGTGTGTGAAAAGCCATGCTTAATTTGGATGAAAGGCATTAGTAATAAAAAAAATACATTTCCAACATGCCATCAAACTATCAAATTGCTGAAAATGAATCTACAGATTTATTAAGTAAAAAAAAAAAAAGTTTAAAAAAAGAAAAAAAAGTAAAAAAAAAAAAAAAGTAAAAAAAAGAAAAAAGATTCATCTATCAAATTCCATTTTAATTGGTGGGTCATATTGAAAGAAGTTCCGCCCTGTCGCCTGGTGCTGTAGAATACGCCGACTACACGTCGCGAAAGAAATAGACCTCCCTCCTCAATGGAGCCATCTATCGGTCGTGGGTGGTGATCCGAAATCTTGTGACTGAGTTGTCCATGTCATGCAACACTCTACTTTGACTCTGACTTAGGCTAGACAGTCGATTGGAGATGCCCCCTCTGATCAACCGGCTGGTCATGTCAGGCCCTAGCATCTATGTAATTATCCCTACCATATTGCTCTTATGGCAAATCTCCAACCCTTTTTCATATATGTGCACGAAGGTGGTGGTTGAGAACCTAAGTGTCCTGGGTATGACATTAAACTGCATATAGTGTTGAGGTTCCCATTCTGGAGCATTGGGGAGTGTGGAGTACCCTATCATTTCCATTACTCCAGGACCATTCTACCCTAGTACTTGTTAGGGTCCGATCTATAGGCTAATTATATTAAAATAATGAGTTTTAAAAAGTTTTAATACCCAGCAACAAGGAATAAAACAAAAACGTCATCGACATAGAATAATTCCAAGGGTTGACATGCTATAAAATCCAACCAACGAATCATCTAATATCAATTTGAAAGAAGTTTGGATAAATCAACTGACTGATCCTAACTTTGCTCTGTTGGTCAGGATTAGAATATGCTCACTGTACTCCCTGCAGACCCCTCCCGAAAAGTGGTGTCCTGATATGACACTAAGCGGCATCTGGTGGTGAGACCCTAGTTCTAGAGATTTGGAGAGTGTGGAGTTTTCATTTATTGCCATTACTCCCAGGTCCACCACTGAGACAGAGTGTTATATTTTACCAAACCCCTCCGCACGATTAGGTTGTGCCATGTGGTCAGTTTCTTCCGGTTTGAATTCAGAGTTGTTCTTCTCCTAGACTGGTTACATTACCAAATTTATTGAGTCCAGTCCGCATTATATTTATCCATATCTGGAGGGAGAATAGTTGGATGCATACCTTTTCTAATACTCTTTGAGGTAGTAATGCACAATAGCCCGCAAAAGATAATATCATGCGCTATTGTGTATTAGTACCTCAAAGAATATTTATGCCATGTAAAATGCAGATAGCCTTTGATCCGGATTGGTTGTACTTGTTATGATCCTATCTATGTGTCAAATAGATTTGTTTAAAAATTAGTTGTATCAGATATAATATTGTATTAGAAGTAAAGATAAACGTACAATATTCATAATTGTATAACATATAGGCATGAAATATACCCAGACAATCTCGATAATTTATGACAAATCTTATATATATATATATATATATATATATATATATATTATATATATATATATATATGAGGTAGGTAAAAATAAAATCATGGCCCACCATGAATATGGTTAAAAAAACCTTCCCTGCCCATACATACTCACTACCTACCCTGCTTCATTCCGTTTTCCGCCCCCTACCACACAAGGAATCTAAATTCTCCCCCTACTCTACCACAAAACTGACCCAGTGACCCCTCCTCCTTATCATCCCCTGGCATCAAACACTCCACTACTATGAACTTTACCCTCCTCCCTCGACCAACCCCTTTTCCCATCTAGCTTCCTCTCTGCTTCCTGTAAACTTTCCCTACACTTCATTCATATTATTCTCATCCCTTATTTCTCCCTAACCTCCCTACACCCCCATTTCCGCTACTAACTCACTCCCTCATCAAAACACACACATGTACGTAACTTTTGCTTTGAATAAAAGTCAGTTGACTGAGGATGTCCTTATTGAAAGGACGAAATATTTCAACTCTCAGACTTGTTTGAGTTATTATTTTTTGTTCCCTATCCTTTTACCTACCTAATACTGTCGGATTTTACTCCAACCCTCCTATCTTCATATATATATATATATATATATATATTATATATATATATATATATATTACTTCAGACTAAAAGTATAGCATTAGCACACTTAAAGGATATTAACCTTGGATTTTTGTTTCGCAGTAAATATACTTGTAGTGAAGAATTGCCTAAGGAGATTTAAACGACTTAGAGTGACTTGTGTCTAATGTAAAATGTAAAGGTAAATTATAGCTTTTCTTACGTCAGAACACACGACATGCAGCAGAAACATTATTTGCCAAAGAAAGCTAAAATAATTCGGCTTTCATTTTTAAAGGAAGACAGCTGCATTGATAGGCCTCTCGGCCGTGGCTTACATAATAAAAACCTGGGGGAATTTTGAGAAAGGACGATCCTTTTCCTACTTCCCAGAGTGAGTTGGTCGAGCATGTACAAATATGAGAAATTGTGTGTTTGTTGCGCAGTGGAAATGTCCTGGACCCATAACCTGTTACGATTTTGGTGACTCTTTTTAGGTTTCAAGTGAGAGCACTTTACAGTGGAGATCCCTTGTGTTAAGCAGAGGTGTTCCTTAGTGTTGGGTAGAATCCTTTGGTTGAGCAGGATCCTTGGTTGCAGCACCTTTCGGCTGTGTCGAATACGTGCAAATGAACGGCTTTCAAGATCGGCGATTAAATAGTTAACTAACCACGTATTCGAGCTGTTGATTGGCTGAATTTAATCCACGCCCCCACACAGAGTCTATAAGTTTAAGTGGTGGACTTTAGCACACCTTATATTCCGAAATAATCCAACAGTGTTTGAAAGTGATTTTCGGTGTTAGGCGAGAATCTTTTCCCTATATTCTGGATTTTGGTGTTACACTATTGAGGAGAGACTCTCATTTAATTACTACACTATTAACAAATAAAGCGGAAAACACTTTCTTTAATAGCTGAACATTCTGGCTTCATGAGACACACCTTAAAGAAACTAGATTAACTTATTTAAATAAATTTTGTTCCAAGCCATGTAGAGTCTTATCTGTTATTAGTTTATTTACTGCTAAGTAGAAAACTTAAATAACAACCTCAAATAAAATAGGGCATGTGAAATGAAAATTGTTATGTCATGACAGTGCGTTGTGCTAAAATGTTCTAAAGCTACACAAGTCTTTTTATTCCCCCTAAAATATCCTGTGAAACCGGTACTAAAATGCGCTTGCCAAAATGTCCTAGATGACACACACACACACACACACCTCTCTTCTCTCTCTCTCTCTCTATATTATATATATATATATATATATATATATATATGTCATGGTATTATGGATGATTTAAACTCATAACTAAGTTTCATGCATATGCAATCTTCAGATGAGTCAAATGCTTGAGATTTTAAAAAAACATTTGACTCATCTGAAGATTGCATAAGCATGAAACTTAAAGTTATGAGTTTAAATCATCCATAATACCATTACTATTGATTATAATCTGCTCTGCTTTATTAGCATTGAGCACCTTTTTATGCCAATACTGTTCTCATTTATTCTCTATTTATTCTATTATATATACTAGCAAATATATGCACCCTCCGGGTGCAAGTATTTAAGTTTTAATGTAATAGAATATATTATATTAGAAAGGCTAATGAAACTAAATAAGAATGCAGATAAAAAGATTTGAAACAGAGGTAGGTATAATCGAAAATAGAACAACTGAAACTTACTCTTCTATCACTCTCGTCTTTCATTGCTAAATTTCCTAATTTAATAACTTAGTTAAAATAGGAAGTAAAGAATAAATCAGAATTATTCTTCTCATTAATCGATTCTTTTAAGATTTATTGAAGAGACTTTTTATCATATTCATTAAGATAAACCACACAATTAAAATCAATAATACTAAGCACATATTTATTAAGATCAAATCTTTAATTTCAATATGCAATTAGTCTTCCTGTTCACACTGTAAACTGCTATTTAGTGTATATAAAATACAATTGCATATTATTCATTTGTAGATATGATTAACAGTATTAATAATGTAAAACAATTTTATTAGAAATTGAGGTTTAAATAGAAATAAAATCATGAAGAATGTGATGTAAAGGGAATTGTGACTTGTATAGTAATATAGTTTATGTCACAGACAGACAAACCCACAATCTCCATTATAATAAGATATATATATATATAATGTGTGTTTTTTTTAAATATAGGGATCGTTGTATTGTGACATAGCTCCAATTGTTTTATAATGTGATCTAATATGAAACACGCCCTATTGGCGGGGCAGAAGAATACACCGACTAAACATCTGCATAGGGGTAAAATCCCCCCTCCCAATGGGGCTATCTGTTGGTCGCAGGTGGCAACCCGTGATACTTAAGGATGGAACCCTGGTGATGAGCAGTCCATGACTTGCAACACTCAACTATGGCCTTTACTTAGGATATACGGGCCCACTCCGATCAATCGGCTGGTCACGTAAAACCCTCGCACCTATATGATTGTCTCAACCTTATTGTCCTTATGGCAAGCCCCAACCCTTTTTATCATATATGTGGTAGAATACGGTTTAAGGGTCTTAGTCTCCTGTGCGTGAAGTTAAACTGCATCTGATGGTAAAGTTCCAATTCTGGAGCTATGGGGGAGTTAGGATCATCCCTTCATTGTCATTACTCCCAGGCCTACCGTGGTCACCATTACGATAACCGTTACGCAGCGGGATTTCACTCGATTATCAAAGCAATGGGAAGCAAGAATAAAGACGAGAATTGAACAGAGATTTCTTTTCATGAACATCACTAAAACTAATTCCCTCTCCAAAGGCCTAACCTTACCGAAGCACAAACCGCCATCGTATTACAAGATTATGTGGTCTGTTTAAATCTTTTAGGTAATATGTTGTAATAAATATTCTGTCATTTCACACTTGCATTCCTATTTTTTCAGCCTTGTCGGTTTGATCGGTAGAGATTTGATAGGAACCCGGAAGTGAGGTTTTCACCATGACACTTTTGGATTGGTGTTCGTGCTGGTCGGATGCATGCACAACACGGTTGAGCTGATAAATCACTTTTAGGGTAGACGTATTCTCTACCCTGTGTTAAATTAAAACCTTGTTAATTTCCAACAACCTGGTCTTGCGTTTATATTCAGTGCTCCATATTTTTTCTCTATGTAAAAACATAACAGTTTTTACTCGGGGAAAAAATTAGGAAGCTAGGAAAAGGATTTCCACGTGGATTTATGAAAAAATGTTTTATAATAGTTTTTCTTTATTTTTTGTGAAAAATGATTATTGTTGAATTGAAGGGATTTGATTAAATCTCTAAAGAATTCTATGAAATGACATAAGTATAATTTTTTACCCCGAGTCATAATTTTGTTTCCTTATTTTCTGAAGCTTTCAATAAAATTCCATTGTGGGATATTGTTTGGTTTCTAAGGCGAATGTCCTATAATGAGACCTCGTCTTTAACACACGCACACACACATACACATGCATACATACATACATACATACAGAGAGAGTGAGAGAGAGAGAGAGAGAGAGAGAGAGAGAGAGAGAGAGGGGGAATAGGGACATAAAGAAAAATAGATAAATAAAGAATGAAAGAATGAAAGAAAAATAAAGAGAGAGAGAGAGAGAGAAAGAAAGAAAGGAGAAAGTAAGATGAGGAGAGAAAGAAAGAAAGAAAGAAAAGGAGAGAGAAAAAAGAAAGAAACTTAGGGAGTGAGAGAAAAAAGAAAGGAAGAAAATAGAGAGAGAGAGAGAGAGAGAGAGAGAGAGAGAGAGAGGAGGAGAGAGAGAGAGAGGAGAGAGAGAGAGAGAGAGTAGAAAAAGCGAAAGAAAGAGGGTGAATGGAGAGAATGAGAGATATAAAGCAAGACAGAGAGAGAAAAAGACAAAGAAAGAGATAGAAAGAAAGAAAGAGAAAGAAGAGAAAATGGAGAGAGAGAGAGAGAAAGAGAGAGAGAGAAAGAGAGAGAGTGTGTGTGTGTGTGTGTGTGTTTGTGTGTGTGTGTGTGTGAGACAGAGAGAGAGAGAGAGAGTGTGTGTGTGTGTGTGAGAGAAGAGAGAGAGAGAGAGAGAGAGAGAGAGAGAGAGAGAGAGAGAGAGAGAGCAGATTGATTGGTACACATTTTCTAAAAGGGGCTTACCTTCTCATACATATGTGCACAGATTTGTGTGTTACGTTTATTAATAACAATCAGTTTCCCACCCTGTCGGCTAGGGCTGTAGAATACATCGACTGCACTTCTGTAGAGGGGTAAAATCTCCCCAATGGGGCCACCATTTGGCCGTGGGTAGTGACCCGTGATGCTTAAGGACGGAATCCTGGTCGCTGAGCAATCCAAGACATGCAACACTCTACTTTGGCTCTTACTTAGATCCGCTGGTCATGTCAAGCCCTAGCACCTCTTGTCCCGACCATCTTACCCTTATGGCAACCCCCAACCCTTTTTGTCATATATGTGCAAGAAGACGGTAGATGAGGGTTTTATTGTTTTAGATATGACGTTAAATTGAATCTAATGGTGAAGTTCTAATTCTGGAGCTCTGTTAAGTACCTTTTAATCGGCATTTCTTCCAGATCCACTCTGATCTGGAGTATTTGTACCTGTTAAGCTCCCATTTATGGGGTAAATAGACAAAATGAGTTTAAAAAATGTTTTTGTTTAAAAATTGGGTTTGAAAATGTTCTTTTTTATAAATGATCAAGAGTGAATAAAACAAAATGTCTTCGGCATAAAATAACCCAACAAGTGTTGACATGCCGTAAAACTCAACTAACCAACCAACCAACATAAAGCAATGGAAGGAATGCTACTTGTTCAGGATTCAGATTTTCATCTGGCAAAAAGTTATTAAATGTGACTGATTGGGTCTGGCGTTGGAAGTACTCTTATCTTTGTAAAGATTTCATTAGGATTGTTGTGATAGTTTTATACTGATTTAGTTAATTCCATTATCACGAATGAATAAAACAAAACATCTTCGGCATAAAATAACCCAACAAGGGTTGACACGCTGTGAAATCCAACCAAACCAAACCAAACCAAACCAAACCAATCAGTTTCGCTCACCAACACACGCCTCCAAATCTTGAGCACATATGCATACATAATGATGAGAGTCTATATTGTTATGCAATAATATTGGCCTTATATTACAATGATTTTTTTCTTAACACTTGGTCCGTGTGTCGCCTCCGAACTATTTCCGGTTCTCATTGTTAATTTTCTTGGAAATTCAAACTAATTTCCTTGTGACGTCGCTTATCTGCCTCTTCTACGAAACCAATGTTGTATTACTGCACTTGACTGTTTGTAATCAGTTGGTGGAAATTTTGTGTTTTATAACTAATATCAATACGAAATGCACGCACATACATACACACAAATACACATACATACACACACTTATAAACAATTTTACAGTCACACACATACACAGACACAAAAAGACACAGACCCAAAGACACACACACACACACACACACACACACATACTTATCTATGTTATTTTCTTTTTCAATTTAAGGTGGAATGCTAAATATTCAGAAAATTATAATTAAAATTAAATAATAATAATAATAATCATAATAATAATAATAATAATAATAATAATAATAGACAAAATTTATATACACAGACAAATGGTATATGCAAAGACAAGAAATCTCCTGGAAAATCAGACAATAAACCTAGTATTGATTAACAAAAAAGAGAACTTGTCAACTGGTGGACTTTGCAGTTCCAGCAGATCACAAGGTGAAGATGAAAGAAACCGAAAAGATAGATAAATACTCGGACCTTGCAAGAGAATTGAAAAAGTTGTGGAATATGAGAGTGAAAGTGGTATCAATTGTAGTTGGTGCACTTGGAACGGTCCCAATATATTTGGAAAAAAGACTGGAGGATCTGGAAATTAGAGAAAGAATTGAGACCACCCAGACTACTGCATTGATGCAATCGGCTAGAATACTCAGAAGAGTCCTGGAGACATTAGGAGACTTGTTAACGCTGATGTGAAAAACTCAAAAGGAGTGATAATAATAATAATAATAATAATAATAATAATAATAATAATAATAATAATAATAATAAAGGAAAAGATAGACAAATATCCGAACCTCGCCATACTGAATAAATTGTAGAATATGAGGGTGAAATTAATAACAATAGTAATTGGCGCACATGGAACGCTCCACCAAAAGTTTAGAAGACAGACTAGAGGAATTGAAAATCAGAGGAAGAATTGCGACTATCCAGACAACTGTGGAAAATTATTTGTATTAAATAGGAATACTTTATATCAAACAACTGTCAAAAAATCTTCATAAAAAGCAACTATACAAAACATGTAGATATGAACATAAAATGAACGCAATTCCCTAACCGCTAGACTTGAAATAGCCCTAGACAGGTTGACATGCCGTTAAAATCAATCAATTATATTTAGAGCCTGCTAAAAAATAAATTTCATTTCAACGAATGATGGACGTAAAGATGAGGGCTATTGAACGCCTTTCAATTCATAGAATTTAAGTGATTAATTTCTGTTTTCCCAATCTCCCACTAGGGGGGCATTCAGTTCGGACCCCAGAGAAAAATCATTCAACATTCGACAATTGCTTGGTTATGAGGTTGGTCGGTTGGTTGGTTGGGTTTTACGGCATGTCAAACCATTGGGTTATTTAATGCCGAATACGTTTTTGTTTTATTTATTCTTGATGGGTACTGAATTTTTTAAAACTCATTTTTTTAATTCATGTTTTTCTATTCAACCTATAGATGGAAGCCTAACAGTTACTACCATTCCTGGTCAAAGCGGACCTTTGAGTAATGATGGTTCCCAGAGCTCCAGAATTGGAAATTCACCATCAGATAGAGTTTACCGTCATACCCAGGACATTAAAACCCTCAGCTACCGCCATCTAGCACATATATGATAAAAAGGGTTTGGGGGCTTGTAATAAGGGCAATAGGATTGAGATTGGGTGCTAAGGCTTGACGTGTCCATTCGATTGTTCGGCTTGGGCCTCTCCACCCGCCCGTTTAGCCTTAGTAATTAGTTCTGAGGAATTGTCATTTTTTATTGGTGAGAACAAAATGCTTGCAAACATTTCCTCTGTATCTGAATGCGCATGCGCTTCTCTACGATAACGCTTCCCTAATTCCATTTATCGATGAAATACTTAACCTTCATTGTAATTGACCTTTGGCATTTGCCCTGCTATTTACTGGCCAGGAATATCAAATCTCTGAACTGATTTCCTACAATTCTTAATATCCCGCCTCTTTATGATTTCAGCCCAGGCAAAAGGGCTTAGAATACGCTCACTGTATCCCCTTCTGAGGGGTAAAACTCCCGCCAAAAGGGGTAACCTTGGTATGACACTAAACTGTATGATGGCGAGGCTCTGGCTTTGGAGCTCTGGGAAATGAGGAGTACATCTTCATTGCTATTACTCTCAGGTAATTCTGACTCGGAGTGGTAGTAGCTGTTATGGTTCTATCTACGGACCAAATAGACCTGCTTGAAAATTATTAGTATTGGATAGGAATACTTGAAACCATAACTGGTCAAAAAGTCATCGACAGCATTAATGACGTCATCATATGAACTTTTCAGCTTATAAAAAAGAACTGGATAAACCCTTGAACTTGACTAGAGAACTGAAAAAAAAAAAAAAAAAAGAAAAAAAAAAAAAAAAACAACCCCCCCCAAAAAGAACATAAGGTGATAGTTATACCAATCATTGTCGGGGCTCTTGGAAGTCAAAAAAAAAAAAAAAAGGTGGAAAGAGACTGCGAAAATTGGAAGGGCTGAGACAACCCAGATCACAGCTCTGCTGAGATCATCAAGAACACTAAGGAGGGTTCGGGATGAATGAAATACCGACAAATAAATATATCATTGTAATCAAGCTCAGGCAGTAAATAACCCATAAGGAGTTGACACGCTGTTAAAAATCAAACCAAACCATCTTCCTGATTTTCATATTACTGATTATGAATTATGATTAATGGATTATAATGTGGGTTTTATTTTGCTTTCAAGTCAAAGTTATTATCTTCAGTCGATTAGAACAAATTACTAAGCAAACATTAAGCCAAAATTCACTAATTCGGGATATTTCTTTTCACCAAACAATGAGCTTGGACCACCAATACTTCGTCAAATAGAACAATTCATTTGACAGACATAAGTTCGAACTTCACAAATTCGGAATCTCTTTCTACCTCCAACGAACTCGGACTACCACTGTTTTGTCAATTAGAACAGCTTATTTGATAGACATACGTTCGAACTTCGCTAATTAGGAATCAATTTTTACGAACTTGGAGTACCACTGATTTGTTATGTAGAACGGTTCTTTTGACGGACATGTCCGAACTAATTCGGAATCTCTTTCTGTATCTACGAACTTTGACCACTACTGCTTTGTGAATTAGAACAGTTCGTTTCACAGACATATGTCCGAACTTCACCAATTCGGCATGTCTCTTATGAACTTGTACTACCTCTGCTTTGTCAATTAGAACACTTTATTTGACATTTATCCGGTTTTCAATAATTCGTAAATTCTATTTAATCATGAACTTGTTTAACGATATCAAGCGGCCTTATAGGTTTTTTTTTAAAACCTAGTTAAATAAAATCTCAAAAATTCTACCAAGGTCAAATGTTGATTATATTAATAAATAGGAATGTTTATATTTTTAAAAGATTTTGAAAATAAAACTTGTAATATCTCAACATCTGCAAGGCGAGGATACAATCAGCACATTCTAGGTCAAGCCAAAATTGCGGTCACATAGTAGAAGCAAATGTGACTTATTTTTTCTCATGACATTAAAAATAAACTAGTAGGATCTGTAGATATACCACAGTGTGATAATTTGATCATTACAACGTTTGATATGTTTACTTATGAGCAATTGTAAAATAGTTCAATATGTAAAAAGTATAATAATCTTGATTTAAGTCTCACTCGTTTTTTCTTTCCTTCTTTTCATATTTTCATTATGATCGATTGAAGCAGATTAACGTTATCGCTTTTGCATGCTCATCCCCTCTCTATCTTTCCCCTACTCTATTTCTTTCTTTTTTTCTTTTTTCCTTTGTTATTATATTTTTTCTGTGTAGCATGTCCTTTTTGTTCCCTTTCTTTATAATAAAAACGGAATGGTCCATTATTAGCTGAGATGACGACACTCATAAGAAATAAGAATTCAGCGGGTAAGCAACGCCAGATAATCAAGATTTACATTTTTGAATTTCATTTTATACAATGTGGTCTCATTTTTAACCAGAGTGTACGAATATAAGTATTAATAAGTAGATGAAACCGATTTTAAGTTGTAACCTAAATTCTGAACTAAAAAACCCAAGTTTTAAAATCTTGATTTGACAGCTAAAAACAATGAGAATTTACAAACTTAATAGCTAGCTAGCTAGAAAGGTGGACCGATATAAACCAGTTATGTTGAAAGCATCAGATGCAATAAAATGTCCGGTTGAGTATAAAAGCTCATAACAAGCTTTCACATGGAAAGACATAAAATGAAGACCACTTGTATTCTTGCTGTGTATTTCATTGGAGGATAGAGAGGAAAACCACAACAGAACTAAGGTGTCATTCGTTAAATGGATCATATAACGCATTGTTCTGCGCATGCGTAAATGTAAGCAAAGTGTCTTCGGTTGGTTGGTTTCATAAATGAGTGGACTTGATGGATATGACAGAAGATCGGATTTCGTGACAGGCTGGAATTATCAAGTGGATTATGAAAATCATCCGTTTGGGAGTCAGCGGTGAGGCTACCAAACCCCAGATTAATTAGAACTAATCCAAAAAGAGGCGAGGATGGACAAGAATTCTTCTCAAATAACATATTCAAATTTACAAATCCCTAGTTACACAGTTGGGTAAAATTGAGAGAGTGAAAAGTAAAACACATTATATTGGGTATTGGTTGATTTTACACATCAAAGAGAGTCAGCTTGAGAATATCCTTTTTTTTTTCTATCGACTGATCGATGCAATCACAGTTATAGACAATAGCATGTTATTTTACGCCTGGTCAGTCGAAACGAACATGCCTCGCGTTGTCCTAACACAGAAGATCTCATTACTTAGTTTCGAAAAAAGATATTTACCCAACATATTAGTGTAAAAATTTAACCGTAAAATCGTTTTGAATCCATTAAATTTTTACAGTCTTCAATGCCCGAAAATGCATAGCAATTTCACAATACATTTGAAGTATAGAATAAGATAATAAAAACAGGGTAAAAACTCACAAAATTAGAGTTGACCCTATCCCATAT
Source organism: Doryteuthis pealeii (assembly GCA_023376005.1). Lineage (NCBI taxonomy): Eukaryota > Metazoa > Mollusca > Cephalopoda > Myopsida > Loliginidae > Doryteuthis > Doryteuthis pealeii. The sequence continues at coordinate 57,195,385 of CM042137.1, read as the reverse complement.
GTATTAAATACTGGCTTATATGAGGAACGTGAATCTGAGTCGTGAGTTTTTATCCTGGTTAATTATCATAGTCTCTCTCTCTCTCTCTCTCTCTCTCTCTATATATATATATATATATATATATATATATATATATATATATATATATATCAATTCTTTGCATATGCAATCTGCTATCATCAAATCATATATATATATATATATATATATATATATGCGGTTAGTGTGTATGTATGTATATCCAAAAGAAACTATGAAAATAAAACAATTAATGACAAAGTAAATATATATATACACATTCACTACCACCAGTGCCTTTTTATATGGGGATTTTTATGGGGCATCCAGCGAGGCTCCAACTGGCGATTCAGTAATAATGGATCTGCGCGACTAACTTTTTAAATTCTCCCTCTACCCAAACGACGCCAGGTAGTCGCTTCTAGTCTGGTATATAGGCAATTTTAAATCAATGTTTTTAAATACGATTTTTCGAAGTGTATTTTTTGGTTACTTAAAGATGTAAGCATTTTGATTATATCTTGTAATTTTCTCATCAACGCCATCTTGTAATCAGTTTATGACTCTCAAAAGCTGCCTACGTACAATTATGGCGGCAAGATAAACTTGACCCGGAATTTTCCCGCCTTAATGCAGTAACAAGTAAAAGAAGCAAATGGAAGTGATACGCTGTGATTGCATAGCGGACTTATTGAATTAAATGATTGCATATGTCAAAGCAATACGAGGTAAATATCAATCATTAATGAAAGGAACGAAAAGTAGAGATTTCACTTGGAATATTAAGACAATCTAGATAAATGCAAGATATCTATCACTATAAAGATTATAAAATACAAAATGTATTAATAGAAAACAACTTAACGAATTAACACATTGTGTCAATTTAGAGCGCTTATATATTTCGTTATACATATCCATAATTCATACAAATCCATTGTTTTATGCACGCTATAGACATGTACTTTGAGGACTGACTTGCGCAACGGTTATCGTCGCTGGAAATGGACCTGGTGACACGAGTTCAATTCATGGAAAAAGCTGTTGGAGTTTCACTTTGTTCTAATGCCATTGGGAAAGATAACTCCAACTGTCATACCCACCCCAGCAATAGAGAACGATTAGAACAGACTGGGCTCAACCAGTATTGGAGAAGTAAAAACTGAACTGGTCTAGGAGAAGCAAACATTGAACCTATCAAGGAGATGAAGAAATTGAACGGTCTTTAAGAAGGAAAAATTGAACAGATCTAGGAGAGGAAATTGAACCGGCCCTGGAACAGGAAAAATGAATTAGTTCAAAAGAAGAAATTGACCGGTCTTGGAGAATAAAAAATTGAACCGGTCTAGGAGAAGGAAAAATTAAACCAGTCTCGGAGAAAGAAAACTTGAACCAGTCTAGGAGAAAAAGAAATTGAACCAGTCTTGGAGGAGGAAAAATTTCCACCATTCTTGAAGGAAAAATGGAACTGGTCTAGAAGAAGGAAATATTCAAACTAGCTGTACTCCACTAACAACTTAACTGCCAGTTTCATCATCCCCATTGTGGAGGGGGTTGTATAAGTAGTTAATTACTAAGTTTTGTTTTGATTTGGCACAAGGTCAGAAGTATGGGGCGCTTAGTGATAAACGAACTCGCTAACAAAGGTCAGCTAACAAAGGTCAGCTAACAAGGGTCAGCTAACCTAGCTTGCTATTCATTACACCACGCGAGGTACCAACGTTTTGCGTAAATACAAACATACTAAGTATTGCTCATCAAAAGGTATATTTTTCGGAGTTATTTTTCTTCTCATGTAATACATCTCTAATAATAAATGCAAGTGTCAGTGTGTGAGTGTGTCACATTTTTCGACTTTATTCCTAGAAGCCGTAGCCCAACATAGTATACCATTTCGGAATCAATCCGACTGTGAGCAAAATAAAAACATTTTGGCCGAATCGGGACTCGCAATCTTGAAGATTTTGATTCTCAAGTTTTTATAACTGTTTTCGTCGATTTTTGACGTGATTTTTTGCGACGATTTTTTTTGTACGAAAAATTTGTTTATTTGGAATTAAATTTGGGGAATAATCGAAATTAGGAGCTGGCTTAATTGCAACCCGATATGGCGGCTTTTAGGCTAATGTTTGATATATTTTGATAAAACAAGACACATTTATAATTGCTGCAGATTGATGCCAAAAGGTTTCTCGCAGATTTTTGACAAGATCTTTTATTCCTACAAATTCGTAGCGTCATCATTCCTACAACTAAATAGTTTCATAGATTCCTATCATCACACTTAGATCTTGTGGGTTACTAAAGAGATTCTCAGTTTTGATTCAGTGCAGGCTTAGAGGAATTAAGGTTGCAAGTGCCGTGTAAATAGCACATATAGGTTTCAATGGAAATGGAAACAACTCATTATGTACAAGAGAAGAACACTCGAAATAAAGAATTAAAAAATAGTGATAGTCTGAAGGTGACAGGTGCGAAGAATACGTTTTAACGATGAAGAACTTTATCCCCTCCCCCTCTAGCATTATGAGAATGAGTGCTGTCATGTGGTAAAATAAGCAGTTGACTTGCTTGTACAAGAAACATGTTTCTTTCTTTTTCTTCTTCATCTTCTTCTTCAGTTGACTTGCTTGTACAGAAACATGCCTTCTTTCTTTCTTTTTCTTCTTCATCTTTTCAGTTGACTTTCTTGTACAGAAACACATGTCTTCTTTCTTTCTTCTTTTTCTTCTTCATCTTCTTCTTCAGTTGACTTTCTTGTACAGAAACATGTCTTCTTTTTCTTTCTTTTTCTTCTTCTTCTTCAGTTTGCTTGTACAGAAACATGCCTTCTTTCTTTTTTTCTTCTTCATCTTCTTCAGTTGACTTTCTTGTACAGAAACATGTCTTCTTTCTTTCTTCTTTTTCTTCTTCATCTTCTTCTTCAGTTGACTTGCTTGTACAGAAACATGTCTTCTTTCTTTCTTTTTCTTCTTCTTCCTCAGTTGACCTGCTTGTACAGAAACATGCCTTCTTTCTTTTTTTTCTTCTTCATCTTCTTCAGTTGACTTTCTTGTACAGAAACATGTCTTCTTTCTTTCTTCTTTTCTTCTTCATCTTCTTCTTCAGTTGACTTGCTTGTACAGAAACATGTCTTCTTTCTTTCTTTTTCTTCTTCTTCTTCAGTTGACCTGCTTGTACAGAAACATGCCTTCTTTCTTTTTTTTCTTCTTCATCTTCTTCAGTTGACTTTCTTGTACAGAAACATGTCTTCTTTCTTTCTTCTTTTTTCTTCTTCATCTTCTTCTTCAGTTGACTTGCTTGTACAGAAACATGTCTTCTTTCTTTCTTTTTTCTTCTTCTTCTTCAGTTGACCTGCTTGTACAGAAACATGTCCTCTTTTCTTTCTTCTTTTTCTTCTTCATCTT
>CM042137.1:57164460-57186960 GCA_023376005.1 Doryteuthis pealeii | reverse complement strand
CTTCCACAGGAGAACGTCGCTTATGAGCTCATCCTTGCTTCTCCAGTAGTGCCCAGCATGCCTTGTCCGTCTCACTCGGATGGTTTGTGAGATGGTGGGGGGGGGAAAGTGAGCATTACAGCTGTTTCCTTGTGGGGTGTTGTTTCCGCGGTTTGTTCAAGACCGCGCGCAGCATTCTTGTGCAGCTCCCATCTAGCTTATTCTCAAGGCGCCTCGTTAGGGTACAAGTGGTGCAGCCATACAGCAGTACTGATATAACCACAGACAGAACTCAGTTTGTCCTACTATTTATGATTTTTTATTGTAAGGTATGGAAAACTTTAATGCATCAAATAGTATAAATTGTCCCGGGGAGGTCCTCCGTTCAAAGAATCAAGTATCGTGGATTGAAGACCTATGTATGTATGTATGCATGTATGTATGTATGTATGCATGTACTCTACCCCTCCTCCAAGAGTAGGAATTTGACTCAATGCTATTTCTTAAAGCAATGTACTCTTAGTTTGAGTTTTGAGTTTTCTTTCTCCTATATTGGTCGTTTCATCATCATCATCATGTCGCGCAATTAGCACTGATTGTAGCAAAAGGAAAAAAGTAACAGTTCTTTTCTAGACACATAAATCCCAATCCACATTTGCACAGTAAATCCGATGTGTCTATCTAATATAGAATCTAATACCAAATTCACTGTATACATTGGTAATTTTCACATACTTTTACGGTCTATTGCCTACGACGATATTCATTATACCACTTGCCTATCTCTCTCCCTCTCTCTCTCTCTCTCTCTCTCTCTCTCTATATATATATATATATATATATATATATATATATATATAATTTGTTTCACAAATAAATTTCCTTAACTTACGTGCATCAATGATTTGTTAGAACCCATTTTTATTAACTTTATATGTATTAATAGATACTGATGGTTAACCCTCGGCCTCCGCCTTCTAGCACGTACATAATAAAAAGTGTTGACGAGCCGACTGGTCATATCTGGCTTCTCCAACCTCGCGCCTATACCAAGAGTCGAAGTGGTGTGTTGCATGTCACGGGACCACGAAACAGCTGAGTCACAGATCACTCAGCCACTGCAATCCTGTCCTCCTGCATTACGGGTCACCACCCACGACTAACGAGTGGCTTCATTAGGGGTTGAAGTTCTTACCCCTCGGCGTATTCTACAGCCCCAGCCGACAGGGCAAAAGTCACCTTTTGGAATCACGTTAGCATCAACCTTTTTTTTCTAGATTTTTTATTATTTCTATTTGTCCGTTGTGTCATAAGTTATGTAAAAACAAGTCTGGTCTTATCAGACTTAGGAAAAAGGGGAAAGCACACAGAATTAATGATGAAAATACGATCCAACAAATATTGAAGAACCAGTTTATCTGACAGCGATGTAATAGAGCTTTTAAAAGCATTTATGGATTTAAGAATCATTGCGCAGGTCACGATCAGACAGCAGTTTGTGAAAAAACAAAACAAACAAAAAAACAAAACGAAAAACAAACAAATAAAAAAAAACAATAAGCAAACAAACAACAAAAAAACAAAAAATTTAACCCATAGTCGTGTGGACTGTCATCATGATCTATCAAGCATAAGGTATACGCATAGGTTTTTAAATAAGGAAAATAAAAAGGACATAATAAAAATCAATAAGAATGTTTATTTATTATTTAACACACACCACTCCCCAACGAAACAGCTTAAATGAAGGCGAAATTTCAGTTGCTTTTATCTTCCATAAAAAATATAGATTTCACATGGATATACAAATTAGGATTAATCTGTATTTGAATTTTGGTTTAGTTTCTTTGTTTAATGGCATATCAAACTTATCGGGTTATTTAATACCGACGCAAGAAGAACAGTCGTGGTATTATTTAACCCAGAGCTGAGTAACTGACATTTGTATTGTCGATTAAATGGGCTGTTTAGCTCAGTCGGTAGAGTGCCTGGCTGTGAACCTCAAGGTTCTTGGTTCGATACCGGCCTTCGCCAACTTAACATATGAGTAGCACAGCTGCTCAAAAAAAAACAATCTCCTTGGTCTAGCGCTAGTGAAAAGGGGATAGACTCCCTCATTGTTTGGCTGATACCGACTTTAGTACACCCCGACGACTTACTTTATCTAGACCAATTCAAAATGACGTCAAATTAAACAGAGTTCTCCAGGTTTGAACAGAGGTCTATCATTAATGTTTTGGTGGCTGAGAAGTGCAAACATTTCCAGCATATCTTTTCTGTTTTACTCAAATGGTTTGTGTGATAGGGGGCAAGTAGCCGTACCGCTGCTTTCCTGTGGGATGTTTTTTCTACGATTTGTTTAAGATCACACGCAGCATTCTTCTGCAACTCTCACCGAGCTTATTCTCTAGACATCTCGATAAGGTCCAACAATGCTTTTGATAAAGCATCAATAGTTTTGTTTACGTAATTCTCTAACCTCTATGAATAAAATGTTGACATGCCGTTAAAATCAGTCAATCATAATCTAGGCATAAAATAACCCTTGACTAGATTTAAATGAAGACCTATGCAAATCTGAGCAGCTTGCATCATAAATTGACGTTAAAATAAATCAATCACAATATATGCATGAAATAACCCTAGTTGGGTTGACATGCCGTTAAAATCAATCAACCAATCAATAAATCCGTGAATCAGATCTTGAAATCCGTTTCTATTAACAATTTCAATATAAAAAAAAAGTTTCCAAGAGATTGACCCTCCTCTACCGCCCTTGTCCTCCGACAAGAGCAAACAAGCCAACGTATTGCAAAGACCGCCGTCTATATCATGTCACGTGATGGTTATTTGCGAAGATAATGGTGGTGAATTGGAATGCCAAACCAAGAATTGAGTACATCAACCAGAGAGAGAGAGAGAGAGAGAGAGAGAGAGAGAGAGAGAGAGAGAGAGAGAGATCGGTAGCATCGATCTCATTTCCAACCGAATGTTGGGCCTTCAAACTATTGATACCGTTATGTCAATTTTAGATAAGACGGGCTTTAATACTCTTTGCGAACGTAACGTGTTAGAAACGCAAGAAAAGTAAAGACGACTCGAATCGAGTAAATTCGAAAAGCAATCAGATAGAGCCACAACTATTACCGGACGATAGAATGGGACTATTCTTTCCGTCGCACATACATTCTACTCTTCTCTTTTATTTGCTTTGACCACTCAAGCGAACTCTGAGTCGCTTTCCTGAATCTAATCTAGACGAATCGAACAAGCTACCTGTTCAATATTCATTCAACACCTCCGAACGACCCTCAGGCCACTCGCCATGGCCATTTTGGACATGCAAGTCATTTCTCCGCTTAAATAAACGACGGGGGAAATAATTTATCTTAGGAAATACAGATTTAAAAGTGCCCTGTTTTATATAATGGCCTGGAATACAAAATACTAGTTATTTTTTTTAGAATGTAAAAACAACGAAGCAGTCGTAGTCGTAGTATTTACACTAAGATATTTTCCGGCATTCAGCGAGAATACGAGTTCCCCGACCTCTAAAAAGCCAGGCTCTTATATACAATCCGAGGAGGTAAGTTGTATAGTTTAGTGCTTCCTTGATAGAAGCCCCCATAACTTAATGGGACAGTATACTCTACAAATTTAAATACATAAAAACAGTATCTATAATAACATAGTTTTAATTCTGTAGTCGTAGTATTAGTATTATTATTAGCATTAGTATTTACACTAAGATACTTTCCGGCATTCAGCGTGAATAAGAGTTCCCCGGTCTCTAAAAAGACAGGCTCTTATATACCATTGGAGGAGGTAAGTTGTATAGTTTAGTGCTTCCTTAATAGAAGCCCCCATAACTTAATGGGACAGTATACTCTACAAATTTAAATACATAAAAACAGTATCTATAATAAGTTTTAATTCTGTAGTCGTAGTATCAGTATTATTATTAGCATTAGTATTTACACTAAGATACTTTCCGGCATTCAGCGTGAATAAGAGTTCCCCGGTCTCTAAAAAGACAGGCTCTTATATACCATTGGAGGAGGTAAGTTGTATAGTTTAGTGCTTCCTTAATAGAAGCCCCCATAACTTAATCGGACAGTATACTCTACAAATTTAAATACATAAAAACAGTATCTATAATAAGTTTTAATTCTGTAGTCGTAGTATCAGTATTATTATTAGCATTAGTATTTACACTAAGATACTTTCCGGCATTCAGCGTGAATAAGAGTTCCCCGGTCTCTAAAAAGACAGGCTCTTATATACTATTAGAGGAGGTAAGTTGTATAGTTTAGTGTATTACTGTAGAAGCAGCCATTACTGAATGATACAGTCCAATTCTCCTCTATAAATCTAAATACATAAAAAAAAACAGTATATCTATACGATCATAATTTTAATTCTGTATGTAGCAGAAAATTAGCCAAAAAGGTGAATTGTATGTACGTTTATTGAATACAACTGTCACCACCTTCATCATGTCATGCTGTTAACACGGATTCCTATGACTCTTTCTCGCCAACCGTCCCTATTGGTCATCGCTCCAGACAGGTCTTCCCCGCGGCATCCAGAATCCACGCAGAGCTGATGGATGTTGGTTTTTGTTAATCGGCTCCCACTGGTTTACTTATGCGTTGGGTGGTTTGTGAAATAGAAGGCAGGTAACCATACATCTATTTTCTTGTTGGATGCAGCTTCCAAAATTTGTTCTGGACAACGCGCAGCAACCTTGTGTAACTCCCAACTAGCTTTTTTTTAACCGTTTCGTTAGGGTCCAAGTGGTGTAGCCGTACAATAGCACTGATACGGATACGGCTTGGATCATATCCCACTTTATCCTATCATTGAGATCAGATTACCTTAATAGTCATACTTATCCGGATTACATACGAGTTGTAAGATGGTAAATATTAAAGGTAAAGGATGCAGAGTCGCTTTTATTAAAGTTTATTATAATTACGTGTATCAAAAGAATGTTTGTTTATACGATTTATTATTTCAGTTTTTTAAAACAATTCCTTTAGATATTTCACATCTATTAACAACAAACTAAACAACATTATTATGTTATTTTCTTATGAAAATTTTTTTGATTATTTCATATTATATCCTAAGAGTATAAAAAAAAAATTAGATCACACGGGCGTTGTCGTTGTCATTGTATTAGTAGTAGTTGTAGTAGTAGTAGTAGTAGTAGCAGCAAATGAAACATTCAAAAGTTAAATTAAACAGTGAGAGAGGGGGAAGATGAGTCACTTCTCCTTCTTCCCCCGTTACCTTCTTCCACAGAAACATATTCTCCATTGTAAAGATGCCCCAAAGAGTTACATTATTGACTTCTATTTACCAGTCCTTATTTTTTTAATATTAGCTTAACATGTCTGTAAAGTTTCATCATTATCGGACGATTGGTGTAGGCGTCAACTGGTTCTACACAGACTGACAAAGACTGTCATTTATGTAGTTGATACCGAAATGTTTGACGCTCTTTGATCAACATTTAAAAATTATGAACCGTATCTGTTGGGTATCAGGTAATTATTTCCACGACTTTAGACACAAATAAGAAGTCTTTTATTGACCTCTTAGATTGAACACTGCGCTGTCGGTGGTGTTTAGAATATGTGGACTGTATCCCCAGCATAGGGGTAATACCCCCCTCACCAAATGGGTAACTTGTGTATGACACTAAATTGAGACTGTTTCTGAAGATATGAGGAGTGTTGAGTACTCCTTCATTACCATCAATGTGATACTATTTCATTGAAAATACACACACACACACACACACACACACACACACACACACACACAAATAAACAGAAACACACAAACAACAAAAACAGGAAATATAAAAACAAAACTAGAGATCTTTGCTTTCCTTCAACGGTGTAGAATGGAAATGGACTGTTCCATTAAGTAATGAGGGCATCTGCGGGAGGCACTAAGCTATACAATTTACCTCCTCTAATAATATATAAGAGCTTGGCTTTTTAAAAGCCGGGGAACTCGTATTGAATGCTGAATGCTGAAATGCATCTTAGTGTTAATACTGGTTCTACTATTTTTGAGCAGATTGATCATTTTCCTTTTAACTATTGTCTTTTCTATGTTTTCAAATATGAATTCATTCAGTTTAGGATTTTTTTAAAAACAAAAACTTTTATAGCTTAATAGTTTTATTTAGTTCTATTATCGTATTTAAACATAAAATTCCAGCCTAATCTAATCAGGATCAAAACTTTTTGTGAAATACGTTTTTTATTCATTCTATTCAAAAAGAATAATCATATTAACCTACGAAAAAGTTGAATTATGTGAATTAATGAATTCTTAGAAATGCGTCCTTGTTACACAGAACATTTTTTTAATACTGGGACTTTTTTTCAATTAATTCCGAATAAAAAACAGGTAATCAACCGATTATAAAGGCGACAATAATTATGGTGGCTATATAACAACAACAACAACAACAACAACAACAGCAACAAAATAATAATAATAATAATAATAATAATAATAATAATAATAAATGTACCGGGGGATATAAATTTAGTAATTCACAAGAGAAGATAAACCACCTTATGTATATGGATGACATAAAAATTTTTGCAAAAAATGAAAAAGAATTGGAGAGCCTAGTACAAACTATTAGAATATATAGCCAGGATATAGGGATGGAATTTGGAATCGAAAAATGTGCTATGCTTGTAATAAAAAGGGGTGAAAGAAAACTAATGAATGAAATACAACTGCCAAATCAGGAAACTATAAAATCTCTTGATGAAAATGAAAGCTACAAATACTTAGGAATTTTAGAAGCGGACAATATCATGCAAGCAGAAATGAAAGGAAAAGTTAAAAAAGAATATCTCAGGAGAACTAGAAAACTTCTGGAAACGAAACTTAACAGCAGAAATCTGATCAAAGGAATTAATACCTGGGCTGTCCCCATTATAAGATACTCAGGACCATTCTTAAAATGGACAAAAGAAGAACTCAGATAGACCAAAGGACGAGAAAATTAATGACAATGCACAAGGCTCTCCACCCTAGAGATGATAGAGATAGATTGTATGTGTCAAGAAAAGAAGGGGGAAGAGGTCTTGCCAACATAGAGGAATGCGTAGAAACCACAATCCAACAACTTGAAGATTACACAAGGAAGAGCAAAGACAAACTACTCATGGCGGCCAACAATAGTAGAAACGGCAGATGGACAAACAGAAAAACAACAAAGACTAGAAAACAAAAATGGGAAGAAAAACAATTATACGGACGCTTCAAATGACAAATAGAAGAGGTTGCACATGAAAAGACTTGGACATGGTTAAGAAAAGGAAACCTCAAAAGAGAAACAGAATCATTAATAATTGCTGCACAAAATAATGCCATAAGGACAAACTATATCAAAAGCGAAAATTGATAAGACCAAACAAAATAGTAAATGTAGACTTTGCGGTAATAGAGATGAGACTGTAAACCATATACTCTGCGAATGTGGCAAACTAGCACAACGAGAATACGAAACTAGACACGACTGGGTTGGGAAGGTGATCCACTGGGAATTATGCAAAAAATTTAATTTTGACCATACAACAAAATGGTATATGCATAAACCAGAATCTGTTCTTGAGAACGAAACACATAAAATTCCCTGGGACTTTGAAATAAAAACGGATCACCTTATTCCAGCAAGAAGACCAGACCTAGTGTTGATAAACAAAAAAGAAAGAACTTGTCAACTGGTGGATTTTGCAGTGCCAGCAGATCACAGGGTGAAGCTAAAGGAAAATGAAAAAATAGACAAATATCTGGACCTTGCCAGAGAACTGAAAAAGTTGTGGAATATGAAAGTGAAAGTGATAACAATTGTAGTTGGTGCACTTGGAACAGTCCCAAAAGGATTAGAAAAGGGCTTGGAAAGTTTGGATATCAGAGAAAAGATTGAAACCATTCAGAACACTGCACTGCTGCAATCTGCCAGAATACTCAGAAGAGTCCTGGAGACCTGAGGAGACTTGCTGTCACTCAGATTCCAGTGAAAGACCATCAGCTAATGCTGATGTGAAAACTCAAAAGGAGTAAATAATAATAATGAAAATAATAAGCGCTTCTCTGGTATGCGATCTACGTTCGATAAAATTGATTTGGTATACAAATTGTATAACCCTAACCCTAATTTGCTTTATTTCAATTTCTTTTAATAATGAATGATATAGATATCTATTATCTTCATTTTTGCTTAATATATATCTAATTTGCCTATAAATCAAATAGAATATTTATAATTTGGAGTTTTTTTTTAAATGAATGTATAAAATATATATAATAATAATATAATAATAATAATAATAATAATAATAATAATAATAATAATAATCAGTTAATCACATAATAAGTGAATGCAGCAAACTAGCCCAAAAGGAATACTAGAACAGGTGTATGCAAGTTTAGGTGAAACAGATGGATTTATGCTTTATCCTAGAGCATTAGCGCGAAGCGTAACGCAAGCGGCCTCGTCCAGGATTCGAAGTCAGGTCGTCGATTCCATTTTCTACGACGATAACAGTTACTATAAGTGTGTCTACAATAGAAAGAAAAATATGTCCTGATATTATCAACGAAAGGATTTTTTTTGTATAATTTATTAAAGTAATAGACAGTAGCCATTACTATTTGTAAAGAAATGAATTAAAAGACAAGAATGTTATTTCTTTAATGTCTTTGAAACTTTTGTGAAAATAGTGGAAGAATCCCGTCTTTGCTGGATGTTTGGACATTTGCTTTGAATATATTCAGCGGTGTTTTTTTTTGCAGCTGGATTAGTCATGAGGAGTAAAGGCAAGACTTCGTCAATCACTCCATCGATTCATATTTTTAAATAATAGATTAGCTGAATCTTTTACTTGGTATGAGTAGTAAATTCTGCAAAGTGGCCTATTGTCAGTATCAGCCGAACAGCGAGGGAGTCTATCCCCTTTTTGCTTGCGGTAGACCAGGGAGATTGTTTTGCTGAAATGAAGCGTTCAACCTACCGTCAGCTTCCAGATGCTTTACCACACAAATCAGATCATCCAGGTTGTGCTACTCATGCACTGAGTTGACGATGACCGGTATCGAACTGAGCTAAGCCGGCCCCTACGAAGAAGTATAGATTATATAAAAAGAATTAGACCGTTGCAACAATATCGATCTATAGATATTTACTAATCTTAACTTCTTGGAACGCAAAGCCAAGGGAATAGGAAATAAGAAGACTGTGTTGCGCCAGTCACTGCAAGGATGGTAAGGTCTGCTTTCTTTAAAAATCAGCATTTTAAACTATTTTTTTAAATTATTATCTAGACTTAAACACTAACCAAAAATATCGGTGAGAATGACCCAACTATCACAGCCACGAGTTGAGCCACAGCATTTTCGTCTTTTGCGTGTTTTATTTCACATTTTGCCGCCATGATTGTCTTGTAGATCTCATTTGTTCAAAAGGGGGAATCTATAAGCTCTTCTCTCTGGAAAAGAACCATTAGTTTCCCCAGAGATAGTAAATCGTTTGCTGTTATTGTATTCCTTATGAAAGCTGGATGGAACAGTGGAAAATCTACATGAAGATTGCTTTGTTAAAAAGTCGAAATACATACAGCACATATTACTCTATCTGGAACACTATAAACTCTTCTGTATCTAGAGGCAATAATGCATGAAACCGATAAGTACAATCAAATCTACAAGGTGTGTCATTAAAGTATCGAGATTGAAGCTGTATTTACCGAGATAGAAATGAACAATGAATGGAACGTTCTTTTTTTTTCAGAATACAAGGTGTGTCATAAAAGTGCCGAGTTTGAAGCTGTATTTACCAAGATAGAAATGAACAATGAATGGAACGTTATTTTTTAGAATACAAGCTGTGTCATAAAAGTATCGAGATTGAAGCTGTATTTACCAAGATAGAAATGAACAATGAATGGAACGTTCTTGTTTACAGAATATAAGGCGTGTCATAAAAATGCTGAGTTTGAAGCTGTATTTACTAAGATAAAATGAACAATGAATGGAACGTTCTTTTTTTCAGAATATACAAGGTGTGTAAAAGTGCCGAGTTTGAAGCTGTATTTACCAATATAGAAATGAACAATGAATGGAACGTTATCTTTTTAGAATACAAGGTGTGTCATAAAAGTGCCGAGTTTGAAGCTGTATTTACCAAGACAGAAATGAACTATGAATGGAACGTTATTTTTTTCAGAATACAAAATGTGTCAAAAGTACAAAAATATCGATACATTTTTGACACACCTTATATATGAGTTTTTATGCGTAGCATATATGTATGTATATGTCCGTGGGGGTGGAAGTACCTGCATAAGTGTGTGTGGACATAGGTAGACAGCAGTATCGTCCCCGATTTGAACTTGGGTTGCCGTGTCCGTTTCCCACGACTCAAATCATTGCACCACGCACGCTTCCAAAAATTATGCTATGTATAGCATCATATTAAATGTTCAATTTATTTTTGTATTCAGTTGAAAAAGGAACATTAAAAATAACCAGATCAGTAGGAATTGTAAAATTATCTTATAAGATTTTATCAACTTTTATCAAAGCAAAAATTATGACATGAATAAAATTTTCAATTCTAAATCTATATTAGTAGATTGTTTTTCTTTGTTTGATGGAATATTAATTTTCGTGGGTTATTTAATGCCAAAGCCATCCTAGAATAATAGCAGTAGTTGTACTATTAAACTCTTAGCTGGGGGATGAGGGACTTTATACCTTTTCCACGAGCATTGATATAAAAGTGAACGTAATAGCCCGACTGGGGTTCGAACTCGCTAATTACGATGTCACAATGCAACATGTTAGCCACTACACCCAATAAGTAGATATTTACCCAACCTATTCTTCACAGGTAGGATGTGAGACAAGGTCGCAAGTATGAGTCATCCAGTGGGGATCGAACTCGTTTTTCATTTGTAATGGATCTGCGAGACGAACTTGCTAAACATTACACCACGATGGGACGCCCTACACCTAAATAAGAGTATTCCTAATGTTTGACAAGTATAAGAAAACATATTCATTGTACAGTTTATTAAACAATGTGTAAATCAGTAATATATATAGTCATCCATAGACAGTCCTGTTTCGACGTATCACGATTCCTCAGTATGGCTACCTCCAACCAGGATCGAAATCCGACCGATTTTTTATCTGTCAGTCCCTAACTACGGGACAATCAGCACACCCATTGGGGAAGAGGGAATTTATACACATAAACACCCTCCAGAGAGCTCAATCTAGGAAGCTTATATTTAGTCATTCGCAGACTCCTGCTCCGATATCACGTCGAAATACGGCTAGACTTAGCGGGCTACCTCCATGCAAAACATTTCTCATTTGCATTTCTTATATATATATATATATATATATATATATATATATATATATATATATATGATAGATTACTCTTGTTAAAGCAATACAATTGTATTATCAGCTGATGGCACACAGAGATCTGGAGATAAATGTTTGAATAATGAAAGGAAACTATTAATGTTTGCCGCCCTGTCGCCTGGGGCGTTAGAATGCACCGACTGCACCTCTGCAGAGGGGTAAGACCACCTGTTTGCCGTGGGTGGCGATCCGTGATGCTTAAGGATAGAGCCCAGGTGGATGAGCAGTTCATGACATGCAATACTCCACTTTGGCCCTATCTTGGGCTAGACAGGCGGTCGGAGAGGCCCCCTCCGATCAATCGGCTGGTCACGTCAAGCCTAGCACCTATATGATTTTCCCAACCCTGTTGCCCTTATGGCAAGCCCCAACCCTTTTTATCATATGGGTGCTAGAAGGCGTGGCTGCGGTCTACATGTCCTGGGAATGACGTTAAACTCTATCTGATGGTGAGGTTCCAGTTTTGGAGGTTTGGGGAATGTGGAGCACCCCTTCATCACCATTGCTCCCTGGTCCACTCAGACCCGGAGTGGTAGTACCTGTTAGGGTCCCATCTATGGGTTAAATAGGAAAATGTATTTATAAAAAAATTGTATTATCCATTAAGAATTGATTTATTTCAAAACTTTATCGGCATTAAATGACCCACTGAGGTTGATATGCCGTAAAACAAAACAAACCAAATATTAATGTTTGATAAATTCCCATAACAGATTTAAATATACCTAATCCTTGTGCAACTTCTTCAATCTCTACTATTGTCTTCTCTCATTTTCTTTCTTCCCCTCTATTTTCCTTTTATCTATCCTCTTCTTCTTTTTCACAAACACTCTCCTCTTCTTCTCTCACCATCTTTTTTTTATATGCCTCGTCATATTTAAGACTTTTCATTCTATCCTCTTAGAATTTGTTAAAACGTTTATCATCATAGTTAACATTAGCTGATTTAATGACACACATAAGAAATAAGAATTTGACGGATAAGCAATACCAGATAATCAAGATTTACATTTTTGCCTTTCATCTTGGACGATTTCGACAATTGTCCAAGATGAAAGGAAAAAATGTAAATCTTGATTATCTGGTATTGCTTATCCGTCAAATTCTTATTTCTTATGTGTGTCGTTAAATCAGCTAATAATAACTATGATGATAAACGTCTCATTTTTAATCAGGAGGTATTGCAAGATAATAACGGTCATACAATTAAGGAACATGAGTATTAATTGTCCAAGATGAAAGGCAAAAATGTAAATCTTGATTATCTGGTTTGCTTATCCGTCAAATTCTTATTTCTTATGTGTGTCGTTAAATCAGCTAATAATAACTATGATGATAAACGTCTCATTTTTAATCAGGAGGTATTGCAAGATAATAACGGTCATACAATTAAGGAACATGAGTATTAGTATAGAGATGTTTTATATTTTTTTACACGCCATATTTCCTTTCTTAAAATTAGCAAAGAAATTATTTCTTCGTCATTATTACATATTTCCTTTGTTGTGAATCAAAGATCCAAATATAATTTATCTATTTGTTCAATTTTTATTCTTTCATTTATTAAAAAAATTGATTTTCGTACTTTGGCTTGCGGAAATATGTCAAATATATGACGTGGCACACGTACTGAAAAGAATAGCGATTGATGTCTTAAAGCAATAAAAACAGAATTCTTTCCTGTCTATTAGATATCGATTTACACCTACATTCAATACCAAATTGATTTTATTCTTAAACGCGTCATTTTATGTAATACGAAGGTGGGCTGAAAATCTAATTATATATGATCTCTGCTATCGAATACACCTGTCAGCGAGCTCTGGAGTGGGAAGATATTTGTGATTTATATATATATATATATATATATATATATAATATATATATATTAGTTAATATAGCGTAGACATGGAGTCAACGGTGCCTGGTTGCAGACAGTTTCTCGCCTATGCGATCTTCAGACCATTTGTTCTGAAGATCGCATAGGCGATAAATATAAATACTCTGTCAATGGTATTGAGGAGTGATATATACATGGAAATACAAGAAAGAAAGGGACAGGCAAAGACGGGGAGAAGGAGATGATAAATGGAAGAGAGGGAGAGAGGGGAGAGAGAGAGAGAGAGAATAAAAGAAGTAGAGAGAGACACAGAAGAGAGAGAGAGACAGAGGGAGAGAGAGAGAGAGAGAATAAAAAAGAGAGAGAGAGAGAGAGAGAGAGAGAGAGAGAGAATAAAAGAAGTAGAGAGAGACAGAGAGACAGAGAGATAAGAATAAGAGAGACAGAGAGAGAGAGAGAGAGAGAGAGAGAGAGAATAAGAGTGAGAGAGAGACAGAGAGAGGATAAAGAATTAGAGAGAGAGAGAATAAAGAAGTAGAGAGAGAGAAGAGAGAGAGAGACAGAAGAGAGAAGAGAACAGAGAGAGAGAATAAAGAAGTAGAGAGAAGAGAGAGAGAATAGAGAGATATATATATATATATATATAGAGAGAGAGAGAGAGAGAGAGGAGAGAGGAGAGAGAGAGAGAGAGAGAGAGAGAGAAGAGAGCAAAGAAAATTCAAATTATGTTAATACAATAGACAAGCTAACCTTCTTTACTCACCACTGCCCTCAGAAATTTTTATTTACCAGAGAGTCAGTGTTTCAATCCAATGGGTTGTCTTTTTGACTCAGGCTCATAGTAGCAAACCCATGTTTAGTCCATTTTTAAGAATTCTTTTGACTAAAATATACTTCTCGATACACATCACACATTCTTCTATAAATTTCATTTGGGTTGCATTTCACAGCCACCAAAGATTTGATAACAGACCTCTGTTCAAGCCTGGACTACCCTGTTTGTTTTGTCGCCATTTTTAATAGCCTGAAAACAAATATTTTTGTGAGATTAAATATTTGTTTCTATAAAGCAATTCCAAACAATGCAGACATTACATTCAGGGAAAATTATCTTAAAATATATTTTGCTTTTTTCAAAAAATCCCATAATTCTACGAATGACCTTCGTATATTCTGCTTTATTTCTACAGAAACGGGGATACTTATTATAGGTACAGTTTGTTTTTCAGACGAATTATGATATACAGCTTTGTAATCAGATGCAAAAAGACAATATATTGAACAATTTAAATCATGAAATAGCCCAAACTAATAAATTGACATTTTTCTCATAATTTGGTACATAGATATATGTAGTTTCTTGACATCAGCGAAAGACAGCAAAGAACCTGCAGGAATAAAATTTAAAACCAAATAAAAGGGAAACATAAATATTAAACATATTGATGTACCAGTACTTGCCGATTCTGATATAAAAAATGGATTCACAAAAAATATCTTAAATAAAATAGGAGATGTTTGAAGCCTGATAGCTCTGCCTATTCATCGAATTGACCGTTTTCTTTGGTATCATTGTAATCTACACATTGAAATCTACCAGGAAATACAATAAAATCGAAATCTACTGGAAAATGTAATAAAATCGATACCAGTTACTATTTAAGGGAGTGTCAGGGGGTTTTGGCAGAAAAGTTGTAGTTGACTGGAAAAGGTTTCGAAAAATATATTTTTTTCAGGAGGCGGTGACTAACTTGGAATATATGGTAATACAACACAAAGAAATTGCCTTATAAGCAAAAAATGAAAATATAATGCAATGAAATTGATTACCAAGGAATATACGAAAATATAATTCAACGATATTGACTACCAAGGAATACACCAGAATACGATGTACCGATACTAAATTGTAAGGAATTCACGTGAAGGAAATGTAAAGAAATTAATTTGCAAGTAAAACGGGAAAATAAAGTACAATGAAATTGTTTACCAAGGAATATACAAGAATATGATGCAACGAAATTCCCTACCAAGTAATACACAGGAATACAATGCAAAGATATTCACCCCAGTGGAATACACAAGAATAAAATGCAAATAAATAAATTAAAGGGTGTTGGATTATTTTAGTATATAAAATGTGCTGCTATACACTACTAAATTTATAGACTAAGCGAGGGCACGGGTTTAAACCTCAGCCAATCAACAGCCCGAATAGGTGGTTGGTTAACTACTTAATCGGCTGATATTGACAGATGTCCATTTGCAATCATTGACGAAGGACCTACAAGACTGAGAAGCACCAAGGAACAACCAAAGGATTCTTCACTAAGGATCGCGCTCTGCTTAACACAAAGGATCTCAGCTGGACAAACGCTCTTGCTTGAAGCCTAAAGGAAGGACACAAAAATTGTAACAAAAATACACGAGATTATGATGTAAAGAAATTAACTACAAAGTAATACACGAAAATACGATGCAAAGTAATTTACTACCAAGCAATACACGGGAATACAATGTAAATATATTGACTATCACGGAATACATGAGAATACAATTAAAAGAAATTGAGTTAGAGAGAATGCATGAAATGTAAAAAAATTCACTATAAAGTATTACACGAGTATACAGAGAAATTTACTACTAATAATACACGGGAATACAATGTAAGTATATTGACTATCACGGAATACTCAGGAATACAATGCAAATATATTGAACTGTATTGAATACATGAGAATACGATGCAAAGAGATTTACTACAAAGTTATACATGAGAATGATACAAAAATATTGACTACCATATAATTGAACTGTAAATAATACATTAGAATACGATGTCTAGAAACTGGATACATAGGAATACAATGCAAATATATTGACTACTACCACGGAATACTCGAGAATTCAATTAAAATAAATTGAGTTGTAAGGAATACACAAGATTACAATGTAAAGAAATTCACTACAAAGTAATACACAAGAATACAATGCAAAGATATTGACTACCACGGAATATTCGAGAATATAATGCGAATATATTGAGCTGTAAAGAATACGCGAGAATACAATACAAGAATATCATACGAAGTGCAAAGTTATAAAGAGAGAAAAAGTGAGAATAGGATAATTCTTTTAGTAAGTGACCGAGAATTGAGACAAGCGACATGAGAGATAATCAGATAAAAGCAGAAACACGAATGGATATGTCTTTTTTTTAATCAATAAAGGAAATGAATATAGTTTTGCACTAAAAACAGTTCGAACTGATGTATTTTGCGAGGGATATGTAAACTCGGGCCGTTGATCTCCGCATTGAATGGATGATACATAAAGCGTAGAAAAGGGTTATAAGATTTGAGAGATTGCTAAAGAAATTGTGAAAAGCTCAGATCAGGACATTTAATGACATCCGAATATGAACAGAAACTGGTTGATCTGATCAAGACGGTGCTCACGTTTGACACTGATCCGCTTTTGTTATAGAGAGTTATAATGTAATATTTCTTTGTCGTTTGGAGGTGGCGCATTTTAATCTCGTTAAAATGGAAAAAGGCCAAGAACTGTCAGTAAAAGATAAGGAAATAAGAACATTCTACGTAATATGAGAAAAGTGAACAAAAGAAAATAATTCTTGAATGAGAAAGAATGGTACATGAAGACAATCTTTGGGGAAAGTGACACGAGACCTTTCGCTTTGTTTTGTTGTGGGCAGAAAAATGTTCAAGCAAACATTGTTCTTTACTGAGTGCTTTAGCGTACCGATATAACTCCAAAGTTGTTTTTATTTTATTTTATTTTTTTTTAATCAGTAAAATGAAAAAGTCAACCGGTCATTAATACTTTCTTTAAAAGTTGCTCAATTCGGATAAATTCAGACTTTTCCGGTTATTCTGTCGAGGTATTTGAAAGCAAAGATCTCGAATTTTGACTTCTTAAATTGCAGGATTTCTCCTTTTGAGTATGAATCCCCCACACACACACACAAGAGAATTTAACAAAAAGATTTTTTTTCACTCAACAAATGGATATGTCACTTCACCAGTACATTTTTCGTCCTTTCTTTTGTGTCTTATCAACTACTTTGAAAACTTTATTTAAAAAACTCTAAAAACATTTTTTCACAAGAACTTTTGCTCCTGACGAAACTAATTGGGAACAATTCAAAAATAAATAACATAAAATGAATATTCTTGTTTGTCTAATCACCTTTTTCACCTTATATATATATATATATATATATATATATAATTGGTAAACAAAAATGCTTAAAAACCGGTCATTTTACTGTTATAGATTTATTTCTACCTACGGGTATCTGTGTATACCAAAAAGTTTCGTCAGACCACTAACTTTACTGAAAAAGGTAAACAGGAATTCATGGGGCTTTATATATACATTTTTTCAGGAAAATTCTGAAAAATCTTTAGGTATCAACATTTTTCAGACTTTCCCGTGCATTTCTCAATCTATGGTTAAATAGTAGGGCAGACTGGGCTCTTTAACCTTGGTACGGAAACTAGTCCGGGAGAAGAAACCTGTCATATCTTGCTTGTGTGGAGAGGTTGGTTCAATACATATATCATAGACAGTTATTACCGAAGTTAATTTGATTGTCCCAGAGTGCTCCAAACTCGTGTCCTTGAGTCAGATTAAGGTTAGCTTTGAAGATAATCATACGTTCAACCCTTCAGCGGAACTGACATTTGCACAAGAAATTCTTTCGGATTTGTGAATATTAGTAGCATCCTCTCTTTCTTTCTTTTTTAATCTTTATCACATTTCTGTTCATTCGCAGTGGATGTGTCCATACGGTAATCTTTAGTAAATTTTGAACCGAACCCATTGTTTATGCACGAATCCCGCATGCCATTCTTATACGTTGCTTTCTGTCACGTTCACTCTTTTCCTTGGGGACTTTAAACTCCTAACTACTAATTGTTTGTCTCTTTTGTCGGCGCCATTATTCTTTTCCACCGAATCCAGTCAACTGTTGTTCTGCCCAGCTTAGAACTTATATCTTGGGGGAATCACAGGAACTTAGCAGCTCAAAACCAACGTCTGTATACAGTAATCCACGTCCCGTGGGGACCTGCTGACGGTAGAATTTTGGAGCCTTAAATCTCCAGTGTCTCTTTTTCTAAGTAGAGGCTTCCATAATTCATGTCCATACTTGACTTACCATTGGATCCTAGCATATGAATTGAAATATGTGTATTGGAAGAGAAAGGAGGAAGAATCAGTGATGGGTGATGATAGTATTATGCTATATAGAAACATAGAAATGATTTGTTTTTGTTTTTACTGTGTTCGGATAATCCTGTTGCGTCAGAGAATTCTTGAATCGCCGAAACGTAAAACCTTTATCAGTCGACAGCTTTTTTTTTTTTTGGTTCTTATTCTGGCAAAATATTTCCGCTTTCATAAACTAATGAATATTGAATCTGTGTTGTGAAATCTACGACGAGTTCAGTAGAGCTAAGTAATTAGTAACGGTTAACAAATATAGCCATGTTTCTGCCACCATCATCATAATGTCATGCTGGCAGCACATATACCCATGATCTCTCTCTCTCTCTCTCTCTCTCTCTCCCTCTCTCTCTCTCTCTTCAACCGATCGTATCGGTTGTTGGCGCTAAGAGGTCCTCTGGGCAGCATTCAGAATCCGTTCAGAGCTGATTGGTGTAGATTTTTACAGATCGGCCTTCACTGGTGTGTCTCTGTGTAGGTGTCCACAGGAAAACGTCACTTGTGAGTTGATCCTTGCTTCCCCAGCATTGTCCAGCATGTCTTGTTCGTCTTACTTGGATGGTTTGTGTGATTGGAGGCAAGTGGCCATACATCTGCCTTTTGTGGGGTGCTGCTTCCAGGATTTGTTGGTGACAGCGCACAGCATCCTTGTGTAGTCCCCGTCTAGCTTTTTTCTCAAAGGGTTTTCAAGAAGCACAAGTGCTCAATACGTACGTAGAACCGGTTAGCTATCTACGAGTGTGAAAGGAATCAGAGTTCAAATCCGGGACGAAGCTGCTTGCGTTTCACTTCCCCTAATGACATTGTGAAAAACATGAGTCCATCAATTATGGGTAAATAGAGCAGAATGGGTTCTTTAACCTTTGTTAGGGAAACGGTCGAGGAGAAGAAAAACTTTGAATTCAAACCAGTTTTACTCTGCTCCGAAATTAACCATGTGTTACATCCTGCCGTGCCGGATAGTTGCTTAGTTGGCTGGATTTTACGGCATATCAACCCTTGTTAGGTTATTTTATGCTGAAACCATTTTGTCGTATTCATTCATCATGGGAACTCAACTTTTTAAACACACCTTAATAGTCATTTCTTTTAAGTCTATTTAACCCATAAATGTTACCCTAACAGGTACTACCACTCCGGGTCAGAGGGGACCTGGGAGCAGTGGTAATCAAGGGGTACCCCCCGATCTCCAGAATTGTAACTCCAGCTATAGATCGAGTTTAACGTCATGCCCAGAACATTAAGACCCTCAGCCAATGCCTTCTAGCACTAACACAATAAATGCAATAAAAGGTCTGAGGTTTGCAATAAGAGCAATAGGGTTGGGAATAATTATATAGCTGCTACGGCTTGACTTGACCAACCTATTGATGTGCAGTTGGTGTATCCTTCTCTCCTAGCCGACAGGGCTTGTTGGGTAAGTACACACTAGTTTGTTTGTTTTGTTTTACGGCATATCAACCTCAGTGGGTCATTTAATGCCGATAAAGTTTTGAAATAAATCAATTCTTAATGGATAATACACTTTTTTTATAAATACATTTTTCTATTTAACCCATAGATGGGACCCTAACATGTACTAACACTCCGTGTCAGAGTGGACCAGGGGGCAATGGTGATGAAGGGGTGCTCCACATTCCCTAAACCTCCAAAACTGGAACCTCACCATCAGATAGAGTTTAACGTCATTCTCAGGACATGTAGACCCGCAGCCACCGCCTTCTAGCACCCATATGATAAAAAGGGGTTGGGGCTTGCCATAAGAGCAATAGGGTTGGAAAATCATATAGGTGCTAGGGCTTGACGTGACCAGCCGATTGATCGGAGGGGGCCTCTCCGACCGCCCGTCTAGCCCAAGATAGGGCCAAAGTGGAGTATTGCATGTCATGGACTGCTCATCCACCTGGGCTCTATCCTTAAGCATCACAGGTTGCCACCCACGGCCAACAGATGGCCCCATTGGGGGAGTCTTACCCCTCTGCAGAGGTGCAGTCGGTGCATTCTAACGCCTCAGCCGACAGGGCGGGTACACACTAGTGTAGTGGCTTCTATTCCCATAGGGTATTACCCTACAGCTCTGACATTCGACTAGAATAAGCTAAGTACATATCTATATTACTTAGTACTTATCGAATCGCGTTGTCTTTTAGGTTTTTAAATGTGAAATGCAAAGATATCTTGAATAGATAAAAAAATTCCCATTTGATATCGACAGCTGAATGTTTATTTTGTCAGCCTCGTGTTATTCTAGTTGTTATTCTAAGGCTAACAACAACAAATAGATAAATGAAAACATTGTTAGATTTTAAAGGTTTATATAACAGAACAATGGCTAACAATATAAATATACTTTCTTTTATATAAATATACTTTCGGTGTATAGAGTCAAGCCTGATGCCTTCTGCGCCCACGTCGATTTCCTTTGATCCGCAGAACTGGGGTCGATGCAACTTGGTCGGAGCGTCTTTGTGACGGGTATGAAGATCGGTGGAAGTGCGGAATTGGAGTTTTTCTTGGTCTATTTCTTCTAATGGCAATTTTCTTATTTCAGCAATTCGAAAGAAGTCTCGTGGCCCTCTGACAAGCTTCCTTCTAGCGCTCCGATCTGACTGAATTTTTAACTATTTAGAGTATCTTTTATACAGAAATATTGACCTATTAGTCTGAAAGAGAGGGAAACAGGGATATCTGGTATTTTTTCTATTATTAATCCTCTCGAAGGTGATTTTTTTCCGACCTTGTCGTGGAGCAGGTCCGTCGGTGTATGTTGAATATTAGCGCCAAAACTACTGGGTGCGACACGTGATTGCGGCGTCCAGTTAAAGTCAGGCTATCCCTCGCTTAACCCTATATACAGAAGTAGGCGTATTTTATTGACACAACATCAGCATTTCTTTTTATTGGTGCTTCTCTCAGTCACGTGACACTAAATTCTTCGAATGATATTGAGTCTCAACCAATATCAATGTTAATTGTCACTAGTTGTTATGAAAAGAAAAAAAAAGAGAGAAAAAAAGAAGCTAAATCTCATGCATTGGAAGAGGAGATAATTTAAGTTTGTTCATCTGTAACTTTCATGTCCCGTAGGGAAATGAATAAAAAATAAAGGAAACATTGGAAAATTGATTTACAGAGAATTTGTTTGCTTATTTGATGGAAATATTGCTGAAATTATCTTTCTCTGAATCTTCCATTTCGACCAAAAAACAACTGCTTGAAATAATATGTATCAGAAGACTCAATCATGTACGAACCGAGCCGTTAAATTTAATGAATTAAATTGTGTATCTCCTTTTGTATACGAGAGAGAGAGAGAGAGAGAAGAGAGAGAGAGAGAGAGAGAGAGAGAGAGAGAGGAGAGAGAAGAGAGAGAGAGAGAGAGAGAGAGAGATTGATTGTCGTATTTACATGTTTTGTGTAGCTGCTTTTTTGCGCACTGTCCTATCGAATACGAATAATTTTCAAACAGATATATTTGATGCCTAGATGGGGAACACCCGGTCAGAGGGGACCTGGAATAATGAAGGGATACTCCGCACTCCCTGAGCATCAGAACTGGAGTATCACCATCAGATTCAGTTTTGAGTCATATTTAGGTCAATCCCCATTTTTGAAGGAGGCGATTTCTACAGGGGCTACAGCCAGCGTATTCTAAGCCCAATGGACAGAGCACACACACACACACACACACACACACACATATATATATATATATATATATATAATATATATTATATATAATAGTTAGTCATCTGCAGATAGTGATGTTTCACATCTCTTACTATGGTAAACTTAGCAGGCTACCTCCATCCTGGATAGAAACCCGACCGATTTTTCAACAGTAAGATCCTTAACCCGGGTTATCAGCACACCATCAGTGGTATAAGTAATTTATACAGATAGATAATATATATAACACGGTTTGTCATTAAATAATCCTCAAGTGTTGATGT
>CM042137.1:57154460-57159460 GCA_023376005.1 Doryteuthis pealeii | reverse complement strand
TTTGGCATACACCTTGATATGATACTGTCAATTAACGTGTTCGATTTAGAAAGACCCAGACAGGAAGAGCATTGTGCAACCAAGCTTGGACGAGAGGCTTCCGAAACACGTACATGGGAGCGGGCTTGCAAAATTGACGACAGGTGAAGCGAGGTCACTGGTGTGCAAATCAAGCACTAGACAGAAGGGTCATGGGTGCAAATTTAAGTTTAACGATTACACATGATGGGAGGCCCTTATTGGAAATATGGCTATCAAGCTAGTGTCAAACTAGTGTTTTAGTTTGATACTCCAATATCCTTGAGTCGAATAGATTGAGCTTTAGAGAATTATAAAGAGTCCGACAGAAACGTTCATAGATTCACGTAGACAGTCTGTTTTCTTTTTCCTTTACGCTAATGCTTATGAACAAGGCATGAACCTTCTGTTATCTCTCAGCTATGGGTAAATAGTTGGGGAGACTCGGTTCTTTAGCTTTGGTAAGGCAACCGGTCTGGGAAAAGAAATCGAATTTAATCAGTTGTACTTAGCATAAAATTTCAGTCTAGCATCTATAGTGGACGGAGGTGTTTGGTAAAGCACAATATATTTCTTGCATTATTTACGACGTCGGCGTGAAGTTATAGGTTGGAACGAGCTACTCTTTCGAATGTGACGCAAATTAGGTTTTATATTTTTTTAACATAGTCTCATTGCGCATAGACTTTCCATCGTATTGAAGTGTTTAGATTTCATTGGAAAAAAGTGGAGATCTAGGTCTATTCTATTTACACAGTTCAAATTTTCCTGTTCTCTCTCTCTCTCTCCTTATCTCTTCCCCCTCTCCTCTCTCTCTCTTCTCTCTCTCTCTCTATCTCTTCTTATATATCTCGTACTTTGACTGTCTGTTTTTTTCTAGATGCATAGAATCCCACTTGTCTTTGATGGTCTTGAATAGTTTGTCAATCTTGACGATCAAAACAAAGTAATTCTCAATATTTGGCTAACCTAGCAAATTACTTTAATATATATAAATTATATATATATAATATATATTATATAATTATTAAGTAAGTAAGTAAAGTCGACAGGGCGGCATAGAGTGGTATACCAGTCAGGCCGAGGGATCCTATCCCTTTTCATAGCGTCGACAATGGAGATTTGTTTAGCATCTGAGGTGAGCGCACACCCTACATCAGCTCCTTACTTTAACGCACATATTTGTGCTATCATACGCTGAGTTGGCGAGGACCGGTTCGAACTAGGAACTTGTGTTTCTAGCCGAACGCTCTACGACGAGCTTAACACCGGCCATATATATAATAATGTGTGGGTGTGGTATGTGCGTTGTTCAAACCAATCTTGTTTGAAATCGTATAGTGAGAAACTGGCAGTCACTAACATTGTTTATTTTTTTGTTTCGCTACTCTTAGATATAATATGGTTATGAAATGATATTGGGTCCTCTTTCTTACAATTAGCAAATTATATCATAATATATTATATATATTCCAAGTGTAGAGCCTTCAGGTGCAATACAAATAGTAGATTATATATTAATAGTAATTAAAGACATTTCATACTAAATGATAAGTCAATGAACAGAGATGCTTCTTATCTGTTCTTTTCGTCG
This sequence comes from Doryteuthis pealeii, assembly GCA_023376005.1. Lineage (NCBI taxonomy): Eukaryota > Metazoa > Mollusca > Cephalopoda > Myopsida > Loliginidae > Doryteuthis > Doryteuthis pealeii. The sequence goes on along the minus strand of CM042137.1, from coordinate 57,157,848 downwards.
CTTGGTTTTGTATGGCATTGGAATTCTTTGAAAAAGTATTTAGAGTTTTTGTTTTTTTTTATCATTTATTTCATCAAAAATATTTTCTTCAAGTCTTTAGGTTAAAGACTAAGTTATAACATTAAATGAAACAAATAACTATAAAAGAAATATTTCTTTTATTTTTATTCACTTTTGTCCATCGTCTCCTCTTTCTCCCACTCTCTTTCCCCCCCCTCTCTCTCTCTATTCTCTCTCTATATATATATTATTATTATTATATATTATATTGAGTAAGAATAGAGGGGAAATGTGAACAAAAAACAACTCAAACAAGTAGATGTTGTTCTTTTGTCCACATTTCCACTTTGTGTTCAATTCTGTCGGATTTACTCCAATTCTCTATCCTCATATATATATATATATATGTGTGGTGTGTGTGTGAGTGTGTGTGTGTGTGTGTGTGTGTGGAGAAAGGTGGAAACACGGGATGTATGGGAAAATGGATGTTTATTGTCGGATGCACGTTTGTCTCTTATTAGACATCTTCAGGACTGGATACGTTTATGTATATATGTCCATCATTGAAGCGAGTAACTGTAATCCAGGTCCTGAAGATGGTCTAGATAAGAGAACTAAAAAGTTGCCATGTCGACAATAAACATCCAGTTTTTTCATAACATCCGTGTTTTGTTCTAATTCTCCAATAACTGTCGATTATCTCCTCACATTTCTCCCATATTGTTTATATATATATATATATATATATATATATTATTTTTTATTATATTATATTATATATATATATATGTGTGTGTGTGTATATATATAATATATATATTATATATAATGTGTGTTGTGGTATATATATATATATGTGTGTGTGTGTGTGTATATATATATATATTATGTGTGTTATATATATATTATATAATATACTATATTATATATATATAGGCAATGGTATCAAGGTTTCCTTCGTAGGATTCACGAAATGAGAACACAAGGTACATATAAATTTTTGCGTAATACAAATTATTAGAACCAATAAATGGATCCTTAATTCAGACATAATTATTTCGATATTTCTTTTCCTCTTTAAGTCAGAATTTAATACTATTTCATATTGGCCCATGATTCTTTCCGTCTCACTGATTTTTGTTTGTTCAAATTACCTTTTCACGTTTGTTTAAATGAGCTGGCGTATCAACAAAGGCTTAGCGATAATGACTGGGATTGAAACTCGAGTAACAGCATTTCTATCATGTAACCATTACAAAGAGCGCCACAACAATTTTTCTTGTGTATTTTGGGGAAAAGAACATGTTTTTGAACTTAGGTTTCGTTTAAGTTTGTCACTTAACTTCATAGCGTGTGTAAGGTGATGGATCCGAAAAATAGATACTCCCTCAAACACACATTTCACATACACGTGTGTGTGTGTGTGTGCTGTGTGTGTGGTATAATGGTTTAGCAGCTAGATTAGCGACCATTGTTATGAGTTCAATTCTCACTGGTTGGCTCCATATCCTGACATTGTGCCGATCTAAGCTACGATTAGTAAATTACTAAAAGTATCTCGTCTATAATCATATTATATTATTATTATATATATATTTATATATATATGAGGATATTTTTTGTATCTGTATCCTTTTTTTTGGAAGTAATATACCAGGTTTGGGCATTGTATATATATATATATATACTATATTATATATATATTATCAATCAGGTAACAGCTTTTTTCTTCGTCCCTTATCGTATAAATAAAGCGTAAATATCTTAAAACTGGGGGGGGGGAATAAAATTCGAACGAAGTTTAAGTAAGACAATTTATCTATGATACTGGAAATACTTCAAAATAGACAATTATTTTGGACACTGCATGACGTCAAAACCAACCCGGATGTATGTTGTTTCTAATAGTATCTAACGCTGACTGGTCATCAATTTGGTCTTCGTGACGTAAAGTAATTTTTTAGGTGTGGTGTTGTGGGGGGAGACAATAGTCTCAGTGAATTAAAACAAGAACCCGGAATTACAAGACTTTAAACATAATATTTAATATTAGTTCGGCTTGAAATAGAAACTAGAATTTTTGTTTTGTTTTGTGGAGGGGGGCTTTAATTCTTGTTTCAAACTTGAATTGAACGGTGATACAAAATATTAACAAAGACGATTTTGATTTCTTTATCTCTGTAGGTTCCACATGTCTATGTCCGAAAACTTCTGATTGGCTGGTTGTTTGTTTTAATGAACTCAACACTTAGATTATTTAATGACAACGTGGTTATATATATTATCTATCTGTATAATTAACTTAATCCACTGGATGGGTGTGCTGATAACCCGGGTGTTAAGGATCTTTTTACTGTATGAAATCGGTCGGGTTTCTATCCAGGATAGGAGGTACGCCTGCTAAGTTTATACCATGTAAGGAGAGTGAAACATCACTATCTGCAGATGACTAACTATCTATAATATATATTATATATATATATAATATATATATTATGTGTGGTGTGTGTGTGGTGTGTGTGTGTGCTCTGTCCATTGGGCTTAGAATACGCTGGCTGTAGCCCTGTAGAATCGCTCTTCAAAAATTGGGGATTGACCTAAATATGACTCAAAACTGGATCTGATGGTGATACTCCAGTTCTGATGCTCAAGGGGGAGTGCGGAGTATCCCTTATAATTTCCAGGTCCCTTGACCGGGGTGGTCCATCTGCATAATTATCTGTTTGAAAATTATTCGTTTACGATAGGACAGTGCGCAAAAGCAGCTCACAAAACATGTAAATAGACAATCAATCAATCTTCTCTCTCTCTCTCTCTCTCTCTCTTCTCTCTCTCTTCTTCTCTTCTTCTCTTCTCTCATCTTCTTCTCTCTCTCTCGGTATACAAGGATACACAATTTTATTCATTAAATTTAACGCTCGTTCGTACTGATTGAGTTTCTGATACTTTATTTCAAGCAGTTGTTTTTTGGGTCGAAATGGAAGATTCGAGAAAGATATTTCAGCAATATTTCCATAAATAACAACAAATTCTCTGTAATCAATTTTCCAATGTTATCCTTTTTTTTTATTCATTTCCCTACGGGAATGAAAGTTAATAGATGAACAAACTTAAATTTATCATCTCCAATGCATGAGATTTAGCTCTTTTTTTTTCTCTTTTTTTTTCTTTTCATAAAACTAGTGACAATCTAATGATATTGGTTGAGAACTCAAATATCATTCGAAGAATTTAGTTGTCACGTGACTGAGAGAAGCACCAATAAAAGAAATGCTGATGTTGTGTCATAAATACGCCTATTCTGTTATATGGTTAAGCGAGGGATGCCTGAACTTTACTGGACGCGGAATCAAGTGTCGCCCAGTAGTTTTGGCGCTAAATTAAATGG
>CM042137.1:57146463-57154360 GCA_023376005.1 Doryteuthis pealeii | reverse complement strand
ACGCACAAAATGCGAAAATGAATGTACAATATATATTCATCATTCCATGTCGGGCAGGCAGCCACAGATATCTCATGACAATCCTCGCCAACTTCCTATCAGTTCATAGCCCCAGGGATTCTCCTCTCTGCAGCCAGCATCTTTACATAGCTGGTCAATGTAGATCCTTGCTGGGCGGCCTCCCACTGGCATGTCGTCGTGTTGGCTCCACACGGAGAATATCGCTTAGTGAGTTTCTCCTGCTTCTCTCCAGTGCCTCCGCATGGCAAGCGTCTCCACTTGGATGGTCTGTGAGATAGAAGTAATCTAAAAAGAAAAAGTAATTCGCTATTTACCCAAACCTTCCAGCCAAGTCAGGATGTGACACAAAAGTCTTTTTACACAACCGAAGCTCATGTGATGACTAGAAAAAAAATTTTTTTATGCGTAATCCCTAATTGGGCAATTCCCTTTTTGGTGCGCCTCAGATCCCGGCAATAAAACCCACCAGCCCTGCTCTTTAAATCGAGGAGAGCAGGTTGTACTGGAGGATCCGCCCTGGAGGATCATGCATTAATTTGTTCCAGCGGCCTCGCTGGCTAAGAACAGTAAATTCGTTCTCCGGAGAAACTGCCACGGCTTTTTATCTTCCTCGCGGTCGAACACTCGCAACCGAATGGGGGGGGGGTGTATACTAGAAGACGCTGCGTCGAAGAGTCATCAAACTCAACAACCTCGCAGATTATGAGTTCAATCTGTAGCCTTCCGAGGTAATTCACTTTACCTCCTGCGTCACAATGAATCGCGATATCTAGTGCAATAATGACACATTGCAGGATGCATGATGCCTTAATCATATTCATACTCAGGTTCTATGAGAAGAATTCGTATAAAAAGTCTGAAACTAAAAGCAATCGTGAGAATTTATTAATTTTACTTATTTTTAATTTATTTTTTATTTTTTGGCATATTGTAATTGAATACTATAAAGTTTAAAAAAATCTCCCAGCTGTGTTAGTAATATAAAGTTTTGTTTTTTTTAACAACTTTATATACTAAGATAATAGCAAAGGAGGGTTTGATGTTATATGCTGTACGATTAAAAAAAGTGAAGAAAAATCCATATATACTACATAATTCTGACCACATGTTTCTTTGATACGCTTTGAGGGTTATATGTGGCTCTCAACAAATTTAATAGAGCATATATCTTGAGAAACCTGAGTAAACGCCTCAAATTTGTCTTGAATAAGAAAGAGTTAAGGTTTAGATTTATTACAAAAGAAAACGCAGACTGTTTTTAATGGCGTATTACTTCTATTATTAAGAAAGAATAATCAGCAGCTTGAAAGGAATTGGTTGTCGCCAGGTGAAAAGTTTAAAAAAACAAAAAAACGAAATCTATCATCCCCAAAAACAGCGAATTACCGAAGATCTCAAAGACCAGAATTCATAAGTTAGAATCGGGTTGTTTAAAAAAAAAAAATCCCGCTTTGGTGAATGGTAAATGGCGACGATAATGAACTACTGCAAATCTATCAGAATAACGAAGTAAATTTCAAGTCTTCTAGATCAACGTGTTATTTTGTGGTAGCCAGAAAAAGAGCTAATTATTCAGGATGTGTGGCGCTAATAATAACATGGAATCTATCTTATACTAAAGCTACAGCCAGTATTCTTACGGTGTCGAAGGATATGCCCGTGCTGGAAAGACCAGTGCGCAATGACGCTGATGACACTTAGAATGGCGTTTCAGTCAGTTCACCAGCGTCCAACCAAGAGAGTAAATCTATATTTGATAGAGATGGAAGAAAAGGTATGAAAGGAGAGGGCAATGGGGGGGGGGAACAAGAGAAGCACGAACAAGGGAAAAAAGATAAAAGACTGATGGGGGGAGAAAAGGTGCAGGGAAGACGATAGAAGAGAGAGAGAAAGGAAGGTGAAAATAATTGAGGGAGAGAAGAAAGAGGGAATGTGAAAGAGTAGACGAGAGAAGAGGAGATAGGAGAGTAAGGATGATATAATTGAGATAGTGGGAAAGAAGAAAAGGGAATGTGTGAGAGAGAACCATCGAAAAGAAGAGGGAAAAGGTGAATTAATTGGAGGAAAGTGGAGAGAAAGAAAAGAGAAAGGAAAAGGGTTAAAGAAAAGATAAAAAGACTTAGGAAGGAACATTGGGAAAAAACAAGAGAAGATGATGAGACCAAACGAAGAATGAGAGGAAAATGAAGAAGAGAGAAAACTAATTTTTGAAAAAAAAAGGGAGCGGTTAGAAAAGAGAGAATAAAAGAGATAGAGAAAGAAGAGCAAAATAGATGATTGTGAAAAGGAGAGATGAATGGCAAGAGAATGTTAATGGAAATGAGGAAGAGAAGAAAAGGAAGAAAGGAATATAGGGCTAATATTAGACGAAAGCAAAAACAGTTCACACTGGGTTCCCCCATGGCGTAGTGGCTAACGTGAATGGACTACGACATTTTAATTAGTGAATCGGAACTCCAGTCGCGCTATTTTGTTCAGCTTCGGGCTAATACCTTGGGGAAAGAAATGACCCCTCATATCCCAATTATGAGTTAAATTAATAGTACCACTATTGTTCTTTGACAAGGATGGCTTTAGAATTAATATAACCTACGAAGTTGATATCTCATTAACAAAGAACCTAAACAAAACTAAGGAAATTAAAAAAAAAAGAAAAGTGTTGTAAGAATGATATTTCACACACAAAAAGTTGGACTCATTCAACGTAAGTGTGACGGAGAACGAGAAAGGAAACGGAGCAAGACATTGTTCTTGCCTGCCGGGATCGAACTCGCTCCTCCGCATGCAAAACAAAATGCGATTTGGGCACTGGACGACGCGAGGTTCGACTGATGTTCCCGGATGTTTGGGTAAATATGTAGATAAATAACAAGTGAGTCGAACGCGCTGGGAGTCAGCAGCAACAGTCGACGTGCTTTGCGACGACCCAGTAAAGAAATGGATTTTAGTCAACAGAAACAAAAACTAAATAGGAATTGCGATTTTGAACTGTTAAATGATTATTTCGACTACGACGACGGATTTTCCAGCTGCTAGACGAAGACGGTGAACTCGCTTGTTTTTGGTCCCCCCTCAGCAAGGAACTTCTTGATTCGAATATTATTCCCCCCCCCTATATTTCCCCCCCTTCTATAGTAAGACAGAAAAAGATACAGACTGACGAGATTAAGTATTTATTATTAGCGTTTGGAAAATGTGCCTTTGATTCTATACATTATATCCCCTTGTATTGAAAGGTAATACACCTTTGTTACCCCTTTCGAATTCAATTTTTTGTATTGATAACCAGTCACCAACAAAGAAAAATGTTTTTTTCTACTGTCATGATAAAACGACCATCTTAAAACGTCAACTTTCGAATTTTTATATTTTTTACCTTCACTCAACACTATCACCGGCGATGGCCGGAAATACGTGAGAAACCAAAAAAATTCGAAGACTTATCTTCGGACTAGGTTACTTACTTTAGCATTTTCAAGATGTTTGATGATAAAATGTATCATAAGAAGCAGTAAATAAATAGTTCTAAAAATAATTAATCCTGAATTTGTTTTATGGTGCATTACTAGAGTGGCTGAAAGTTATTTCAATTTTCCGTCGTTGCATGCACAGTTTCGCTGGATAACCGATGCCCTCCTCAGACAATATTGCGATTGTTTCCCCAAAGGAATTATCGCTTGGAGTTTAGTCATTTGTGTAACAAGTAATTGAGCTACACAGGGGTGGGGCATAATTTTCAAAATATACGTGATTTTTGCAACGAATTTTTTGTACGATAACATTTAACTGGAAATAAATTTGGCGAATAATCGAGATTGCGAAAGTCACCCATGAAATAGAAATAATTATTTGTACGGAAAGCATGGATCTACGCACATCAAATTGTCTTTAATTAAATGGCAACAGAAGAATTATGTTGAAGCAATCATTTTGAGTTATGTAGTTTATTGTTACTATCGCATAGCTATTTGTACTGACCCTGAATGGGAAAACCAAAATGTTGTTTATCATGCAGTTTTGCAATGAGTTCTAATAGAATATTAAACAGAACAAATGAAAACTTAATAGTTGGTTTAGTCTTTCATTTGCTTCTAACACACATTCGTCTTGTTCCCCCTCTTTGAATAATTCTTCGGGCCCTCCTCTGTGACTTCTTTTCAAACAAGAAACTCGGAGATTTCAAAACCTTCAGAGTTGCCTATTACCGTTGCTTCAACTAGTCGTAAATGTTATTTTTTGTGGGTTTGGTCTACATCCTCATTTTTCTTGTCCGACCAGAGATACTAGGTGTCGAAAAATGCAACAAACCGGGACGCTGATAAAAGCAACTCAACCATTCGAAAGGTTAAATATTGATTTTAAGGGTCCTCTACCATCAAAAAATGGGAATAGTTATATATTTAACCGTCATTGACGAATATTCAGGATTCCCATTTGCCTTTCTTGTGCGGATATATCAGCAAATTCGGTGATACAGTGCTTATACTCGTTATCTGCCATTTTTGGAGTCCAGCTTACATTCATCCAGACCGTGGAACCCTTTCATGTCCGGACAATTTAGACAATTTCTCCATGAACGAGGAGTGGCACACGTCGAACGACACCTTACCACCTCAGGGTAGTGGCCAATGCGAACGGTACAATAGCATCATATGGAAAACCATACAACTGGCCGCTGCAAACCGTAAATGTCCAATATCCACTGGGAAGAACTCCTCCCGAATCTCTGTACGCCATTAGAACACTACTATGTACAGCCACGAATGTTACGCCTCACGAGAAGTTTTTCGCCTTTCAACTGAGAAGCTCGGCAGGAATCTCACTTCCTTCATGGCTCTCAAACCGGGAACGGTTCTTCTACGACGTTTTGACCGTCATAGTAAGAATGACCCATTAACGAATGAAGTGGAAACGATTGAGGCGAATCTCATTATGTCCTTGTACGTCACTCCGATGGAAAAGAATCCACTATTTCCCTCAGAGACCTTGCACCTGCAGGGGACGTACTTGCACCTAATATAGCTTGCAAGGAGGTGCCTACATCTCAAAACCCTTTCACCTCAGCGAAGGTCAGCCTGCCGGCATTGCACCATATGATTCCTCTACAGACTCCCTGCAAGCATCAGATACGGATTCCATATTTCTCTGGAATCCTAACTGCCCACAGTGGGCCAGATGTGGACGATTATCCAACTTCTCAGAAACGAGCCCACCCCCAAACCGATTCGGGAACCCCTGTTCTCAGAATCACAACCAGCTGAAACACAGAGGAGACGCATATTTACCAACTCGCGTCTGAGAGAGGAAACCAGCCCGGGTATCTTCAGACCAGGAAAACAAGGTCTTGATTCTACTCCCATATTGAACTACCACGACGTTCCAACAAAACCCGCAAAAAGCCTGGTCGATGGAGCGACTTCATCCCGTATGATTGAAATAAAATGGGGGAGAATGTAATAAGTAATTGAGTCACCTCCCCTTTATGTAAATTTAAAGTTTTGTAAAACTATATAAACTCCCAAGAGAACTGCAAATGTATTCAAAGTAGAATAAAGCTTACTCAAGTCCGTACGTGTCTGTTCTCTTATTACTACACATACAGACTAATTCACGCAACAAAATATGTCAAGTATTAGACATATTTCTTTTTTTCTATCTCTATTTGTCATTTTTATTTACTATTTCTCTATCAGGTGTAAGAATTAATTCATTTTTAAAATATAATCTAGTAAAAAAGTACACAATACAATCACAACTTACTTTTTACATACCTTACGTAAATATTTATTTATTTATTCATTCATTCATTAAAAAATGTATTCCTTGGTCTTTCATAAAAGTACACGTCTACTTTGCAAATACACTACACTCATAATTATTTCAAATAAAATTATGCGCTTGATTAATTTATTATTGCAGTGTTTGCACTCATCGGTATTCTATCGTTTTGTATATAAGTGAATGTGAGTATGTATGCAGATTTTGTATACATATATACATGTGTATATATGTTTCTGTATAACTGTATGTACGTATGTATCTATTCTTTGAACATTTTTGAAATTTGTAATGTTACACATTGTTAAATAAATCGATATTTCTTGTTAATTTGAATAATATAAATTTTTTTCTTTGAAATTTAAGGGATCTCTCTTCTGGTTAATTAGACTACTTAGAGACCTTAACCCCGTACTAAAAAAAATCTCTTGTAACCAAATTTAATGCAAAATGTAGGTATGTATATTGTCATAATTTTGTACTTGCCTAGATGGATGTTCGATATAAGGGGGCGGTAATAGAATCCGTGTTAATGTGTGGTAGTTGCCGGAATTTAATTTCTAATCGATACCACTTTTTATCATTTTAGATCGCATTTGATTGGGCAAGACTATATTTGCATAAGATAGTGTGAAAAGAAACAAAAGGCAAGCGTTTGACCCCGCTCCCTCTCTAGCGTCGGTTTTTGGTTACTGTTAACTCCTGTTACTCAAGTTAAACTGAGACTTTTACAAGGCCGGATATTCACACGCAGCTTGGAAGCAGCAACTCTGTAATTCTATCGACTTGTATTATCAAACTCGACCACGTCCCCTCTTAGCTCTACACTCTTTGTCCAACGTCATTTTCTTGCAATTCCGTAATGCTCTCTCAAGCTCGCCTTCATAAATTAACCCCGCTTCTGCCAGATATTAGACTTTATATTCATCTACCCCATTCCCACAATGCCTCTCATTTCCGGTCAGCATTCTTATATAATATATATTTTTTTAAGTCTCTCTCGGGCACCACTCTTTCTCTGGCTACGAGGTAAGTAAAGTTCAAATTTGTTATACTATATATATATATATATATATATATATATATATATATATATATATATATATATATCTTATTATAATGGAGATTGAGTGATTTTCTGTCTGTAACCGAAACTATATTACTACTCAAGTCGCAATTTCCTTAGTTATTTACGTCACATTCTCTGTGATTTTATTTTTAATCAAACCCCAATTATCAATAAAATTGTTTTGCATTATCATTACTGTTATCTACATACGAAAACATGCAATTGTATTTATATATATACAACAAAATAGCAGTTTACAGTGTGAAACGGGAAGGCTAATTTGCATATTGATATTGAAAATTTGATTTTAATAAATTTGTGTTTAGTATTATTGATTTCTAATTATTTGGTTTTAACTTAATGAATATAAGCAAAAGTCTTCTGGATACATCTTAAAAGGAATCCATTAACAAGAAGACATAATTGTAATTTTATTCTTTACTTCCTATTTTAACTGAATAGTTAAATTAGGAAAATTAAGCAATGAAAGACGAGATGAAAGAGTAAGCTTCAGTTCTATTTTTCGATTATAACCCCCTGTCTAAAATATTTTATCTGCGTTCTTATTTAGTTTCATTAGCCTTTCCAATTTAATATAACATTTTATTACATTAAAACTTAAATACTTGCACCCGGAGGGTGCATATATTTGCTAGTATATATAATTTAAAGATAATTCTTTGCAACCTACTACCAGTTACCCAGTACTTTGATAAGAAGCAAATGAGAGACTAAACCAACAATTTTTTCTTTTCATATCGAGCCTTTAATTCCAATGTCACTGCGTTACAAATAGTTGGAACGTCACCCTCTCTCCAAACCAGTCGATAGAAAAATCCGATAATATTGCTTTGTAAATAAAACTCTTCTCGTCTTGCAGGAAGTGTTATTGTTGGTCTAAAGATCCAATCAAAAGCCCCCACAAAAGCGGCTTTTAAGCTAGTAAGTAATATTTTCGAAATTAAAGCGGATACTGAAAAAATTAGAATTAAGTTAAAAACTAAGCACCTATCCTTCAATAATTATATT
>CM042137.1:57123963-57141463 GCA_023376005.1 Doryteuthis pealeii | reverse complement strand
ATACATTAAGTCGAAAAGCCAAGACGTATTGGCCCACGAGAAAGTGTTTGAAAAAGTGTGACGTATTCCATATAAATACCAATGAGAATATAATTGTTTAACTACTAATAGGGTTCCTGATGCAATAGTTACCATATAGGAAATGGATAAAGTGCCCGAGTTCAAATCCTGACCAAGCTGTTTGCACTTCACATAGCGCTAATACCGTGGGAAATGTATGAATCCAATTATTCTCCCCCAGCTGTAGGTAAATAGTAGGACAGACTGAGTCTTTAACCTTGGTATGATAACCGGTCTAGGAGTGGAAAGCGCTGAATTCAAAGCTGTTAGTCCCGCTTTGAAAAATGAGTTTGTGTCACATTCCTACTTGTGTGGAGGAGTTTATATATATATATATTATTAAATATATATTAATAATATATATATATATACCCACAAATAAACCAAATCATTTAATTGTTATACATTTTAGACACAAAATGACAGAGGTAGTAGCAATTTAATGATTTGGTTTATTGTTTACGGTATATTCAATCCTTATGGTTATTTATGCGAAATAATTCATTTCTAAATGTTTGACTACAATCCTAACTATATTTTCAACTGAGAAGTGGCTACCCGCATGCCTGGATAGAGGATGGGTAATAAAAAGTTAGTCTCGCAGATCCATTGTTTGATCTTACGTAATTGATTTATTTTAAACCACAAACGCCACCTATGACTCTTCTCTTACTGTTACAATCCTAATTTTAAATATCTTCCCAGATATAAATAAACTTCATTATTTTTTTCACAAAAAGAAAGCTCTGGTAATATATATGAGTATATATATATATATATATATAATATATATATATATATATATATATTATATATATATAAATATATGTATATATATATTATATATATATTATATGTATATATATAATGTATATATATTAATGGTAATGTATATATATATATATATAATATGTATAATATGTATATGTATATATTATGTATATGATATATATATATTTAATATGTAATATGTATATATATGTATATGTATATATATATATGTTGTATAGTGATATATAATATATGTATATATGTATATGTATATATATATGTATATATGTATATATATATGTATATATGTATATATATATTGTATATGTATATATATATGTTATATGTATAATAGTATATATGTATATATATATAGTGTATATATGTATATATATATATGTATATGTATATATGTATATATATATGTATATATATGTATATATATATGTATAATATATAATATATGTATATATATTATATTTATATGTATATTGATATATATAATGTATATATATATATATATATATATATATTATATGTTATATATATATATATATGTATGTTATATATTAGTATTATATGTATATGTATATATATGTAGTATATGTATATGTATGTATTGTAGTATATGTAATTATATGCATATATGTATATATAATTATATATAATATATATATTATATATATATATATATATATCTGTGTCATCAATGTTTTTATTTTGTGTTCCTCCGGACATACATACACAACAACTACCCTTTACATAGATATGTTCCATTCCCTTTTAAATTGCACTTTTTTGAACATTTGAAAATTGGAGCTGAATAAATGTCTTCATGCATTTTTGGCAATAAGCAATAATCTATAAAATATGATTTCATGTACGTATTTACCCAATCCTCTGCCACAAGCAGGATACGACACATGGTCAATTCTTAAGCGAAGTTTAACAGGTTTGAATTTATAATTTTCTCCTACACTGGTTGTCATACCAATGTTAAAGAGCTCAGCCTGTCCTATTTACTATAGTTGGAGGGAGAACAGTTAGATTCATATCTTACCCAAAGGTATTCGGCTATGTGAAATGCAAACAACCTTGTCCAGAATTTTATTTATATCATATTTATAAAATATTATGATATTTAATGACAATAATATAATTTTATATGATGTGTGATATTTATAATAAATATATAAGGTATGAATAATAATATATATAATAAAATGATATATAATACTTATATATAATAATAATAACATAATACTAATATGATATTTACATTATACTAGCAAGACCTATGGATATCCACAGTATGATAATTTAATTATTACAATGATTGATAGGTTTACTTAAGAGCTATTGCCAAATAGTTTAATATGTAAAAAGTATAATATCTTTATTTAACTCTCACATTTTTTTCATTCTTTTCATTATGATTGATAGATACAAATTACGTTATCACTCCCTATATCTATTTTCTTCTTATATTTTTTCTGTGTAACATGTCCTTCTTCACTTTTTTCTTATAATAAACACAGAATGGTCCATTATGATGAGGTGATGAAACTATAGAATAAGTATTCGGCGAATAAGCAACCCAGATACTCACGATTACATTTAAATGTTAATCTTGGACAATTTGGACGGTCTTATTTTCAACCAGAGGGTGTTGCAAGATCACAACGGTCGAAGATTAAGGAACAAGCGCATTGATATATAGATTTAAGATATTATAATAATATTCATTTATCTTTATATATCTTTCTATATTCAATATTTATAGATCTGTTTTTATCAATATGTAGAGTGACGCTGTTATTAAGTTGTTACGGTTAAATCAGTTGCTTGCTTTAAAAAACAATAAGCTGATCGACAACAAGACGTTCGACCTAAAATTTGAGTGTAAATTGTGTTTTCTAATTCCTATTAGAAGTGAACCGAACCTTGCAATAATGGTGCTAGATTTTTTTTTTATCTAATGACGACCAATTTGTATAAATGACATCAGCTGTTCATCTCTGCATGAAATATCATTAGTTGTCTGATTTGTTTAAAGAAAGAAAACATCAGTTGTCTGATAGTTACCCATAGTTATCGGCTATGAATATCATGGAGGGGGGTGAATAAACTATTTATATTCGGTGGGCCAAATTTAATAATGTCAATGGTGACTCAGAGGGAATAATTATGAAGATAGGTGCTTAGTTTTTAACTTAATTCTAATTTTTTCAGTATCCGCTTTAATTTCGAAAATATTACTTACTAGCTTAAAAGCCGCTTTGTGGGGGCTTTTGATTGGATCTTTAGACCAACAATAACACTTCTGCAAGACGAGAAGAGTTTATTTACAAAGCAATATTATCGGATTTTTTATCGACTGGTTGGGAGAGGGTGACGTTCCAACTATTTGTAACGCAGTGACATTGGAATTAAAGGCTCGATATGAAAGAAAAAATTGTTGGTTTAGTCTCTCATTTGCTTCTTATCAAGTACTGGGTAACTGGTAGTAGGTTGCAAAGAATTATCTTTAAATTATATATACTAGCAAATATATGCACCCTCCGGGTGCAAGTATTTAAGTTTTAATGTAATAAATGTTAATTAAATTGGAAAGGCTAATGAAACTAAATAAGAACGCAGATAAAATATTTTAGACAGGGGGTTATAACGAAAAATAGAACTGAAGCTTACTCTTCATCTCGTCTTCATTGCTTAATTTTCCTATTTAACTATTCAGTTAAATAGGAAGTAAAGAATAAAATTACAATTATGTCTTCTGTTATGATTCCTTTTAAGATGTATCCAGAAGCTTTTGCTTATATTCATTAAGTTAAAACCAAAATAATTAGAAATCAAATAATACTAAACACAAATTTATTAAAATCAAATTTTCAATATCAATATGCAAATTAGCCTTCCCGTTCACACTGTAAAACTGCTATTTTGTTGTATATATATAAATACAATTGCATGTTTTTCGTATGTAGATATAACAGTAATGATAATGCAAAAAATTTTTATTGATAATTGGGGTTTGATTAAAAAAAATCACAGAGAATGTGACGTAAATAACTAGGAAATTGCGACTTGAGTAGTAATAGTTTCGGTTACAGACAGAAAATCACTCAATCTCCATTATAATAAGATATATATATATATATATATTATATAATATATATATATAATATTATATATATATAAACAAATTGAACTTACTTACCTCGTACCAGAGAAAGAGTGGTGCCCGAGAGAGACTTAAAAAATATATATTATATAAGAATGCTGACCGGAAATGAGAGGCATTGTGGGAATGGGGTAGATGAATATAAAGTCTAATATCTGGCAGAAGCGGGTTAATTTATGAAGGCGAGCTTGAGAGAGCATTACGGATTGCAAGAAAATGACGTTGGACAAAAGTGTAGAGCTAAGAGGGGACGTGGTCGAGTTGATAATACAAGTCGATAGAATTACAGAGTTGCTGCTTCCAAGCTGCGTGTGAATATCCGGCCTTGTAAAAGTCTCAGTTTACTTGAGTAACAGGAGTTAACAGTAACCAAAAACCGACGCTAGAGAGGGAGCGGGTCAAACGCTTGCCTTTTGTTTCTTTTCACACTATCTTATGCAAATATAGTCTTGCCCAATCAAATGCGATCTAAAATGATAAAAAGTGGTATCGATTAGAAATTAAATTCCGGCAACTACCACACATTACACGGATTCTATTACCGCCCCTATATCGAACATCCATCTAGGCAAGTACAAAATTATGACAATATACTACCTACATTTGCATTAAATTTGGTTACAAGAGATTTTTTTTAGTACGGGGTTAAGGTCTCTAAGTAGTCTAATTAACCAGAAGAGAGATCCCTTAAATTTCAAAGAAAAAATTTATATTATTCAAATTAACAAGAATATCGATTTATTTAACAATGTGTAACATTACAATTTCAAAATGTTCAAAGAATAGATACATACGTACATACAGTTATACAGAAACATATATACACATGTATATATGTATACAAATCTGCATACATACTCATTCACTTATATACAAAACGATAGAATACCGATGAGTGCAAACACTGCAATAATAAATTAATCAGCGCATAATTTTATTTGAAATAATTATGAGTGTAGTGTATTTGCACTAAAGTAGACGTGTACTTTTATGAAAGACCAAGGAATACATTTTTTAATGAATGAATGAATAAATAAATAATATTTACGTAAGGTATGTAAAAAGTAAGTTGTGATTGTATTGTGTACTTTTTTACTAGATTATATTTTAAAAATGAATTAATTCTTACACCTGATAGAGAAATAGTAATAAAAATGACAAATAGAGATAGAAAAAGAAATATGTCTAATACTTGACATATTTTGTTGCGTGAATTAGTCTGTATGTGTAGTAATAAGAACAGACACGTACGGACTTGAGTAAGCTTTATTCTACTTTACATTTGCAGTTCTCTTGGGAGTTTATATAGTTTACAAAACTTTAAATTTACATAAAGGGGAGGTGACTCAATTACTTATTACATTCTCCCCCATTTTATTTCAATCATACGGGATGAAGTCGCTCCATCGACCAGGCTTTTTGCGGGTTTTGTTGGAACGTCGTGGTAGTTCAATATTGGGAGTAGAATCAAGACCTTGGGTTTCCTGGTCTGAAGATACCCGGGCTGGGTTTCCTCTCTCAGACGCGAGTTGGTAAATATGCGTCTCCTTCTGTGTTCAGCTGGTTGTGATTCTGAGAACAGGGGTCCCGAATCGGTTTGGGGGTGGGCTCGTTTCTGAGAAGTTGGATAATCGTCCACATCTGGCCCACTGTGGGCAGTTTAGGATTCCAGAGAAAATATGGAATCCGTATCTGATGCTTGCAGGGAGTCTGTAGAGGAATCATATGGTGCAATGCCGGCAGGCTGACCTTCGGCTGAGGTGAAAGGGTTTTGAGATGTAGGCACCTCCTTGCAAGCTATATTAGGTGCAAGTACGTCCCCTGCAGGTGCAAGGTCTCTGAGGGAAATAGTGGATTCTTTTCCATCGGAGTGACGTACAAGGACATAATGAGGATTCGCCTCAATCGGTTCCACTTCATTCGTTAATGGGTCATTCTTACTATGACGGTCAAAACGTCGTAGAAGAACCGTTCCCGGTTTTGAGAGCCAT
This sequence comes from Doryteuthis pealeii, assembly GCA_023376005.1. NCBI lineage: Eukaryota > Metazoa > Mollusca > Cephalopoda > Myopsida > Loliginidae > Doryteuthis > Doryteuthis pealeii. The sequence continues at coordinate 57,135,457 of CM042137.1, read as the reverse complement.
GAAGGAAGTGAGATTCCTGCCGAGCTTCTCAGTTGAAAGGCGAAAAACTTCTCGTGAGGCGTAACATTCGTGGCTGTACATAGTAGTGTTCTAATGGCGTACAGAGATTCGGGGAGGAGTTCTTCCCAGTGGGATATTGGACATTTACGGTTTGCAGCGGCCAGTTGTATGGTTTTCCATATGATGCTATTGTACCGTTCGCATTGGCCACTACCCTGAGGGTGGTAAGGTGTCGTTCGACGTGTGGCCACTCCTCGTTCATGGAGAAATTGTCTAAATTGTCCGGACATGAAAGGGGTTCCACGGTCTGGATGAATGTAAGCTGGGACTCCAAAAATGGCAGATAACGAGTATAAGCACTGTATCACCGAATTTGCTGATATATCCGCACAAGGAAAGGCAAATGGGAATCCTGAATATTCGTCAATGACGGTTAATATATAACTATTCCCATTTTTTGATGGTAGAGGACCCTTAAAATCAATATTTAACCTTTCGAATGGTTGAGTTGCTTTTATCAGCGTCCCGGTTTGTTGCATTTTTCGACACCTAGTATCTCTGGTCGGACAAGAAAAATGAGGATGTAGACCAAACCCACAAAAATAACATTTACGACTAGTTGAAGCAACGGTAATAGGCAACTCTGAAGGGTTTGAAATCTCCGGAGTTTCTTGGTTTGAAAAAGAAGTCACAGAGGAGGGGCCCGAAGAATTATTCAAAGAGGGGGAACAAGACGAATGTGTGTTTAAGAAGCAAATGAAAGACTAAACCAACTATTAAGTTTTCATTTGCTTCTGTTGTAATTTATCTATTAGGAACTCATTGCAAAACTGCATGATAAACAACATTTTTGGTTTTCCCATTCAGGGTCAGTACAAATAGCTATGCGATAGGTAACAATAAACTACATAACTCAAAATTGATTGCTTCAACAATAATTCTTCTGTTGCCATTTAATTTAAAGACAATTTGATGTGCGTAGATCCATGCTTTCCGTACAAATAATTATTTCTATTTCATGGGTGACTTTCGCAATCTCGATTATTCCCAAATTTATTTCCAAGTTAAATTGTTATCGTACAAAAAAATTCGTTGCAAAAAATCACGTATATTTTGAAAATTATGCCCCCCACCCCTGTGTAGCTCAATTACTTGTTACACAAATGACTAACTCCAATAGCCGATAGATCTCCTTTGGGGGAAACAATCGCAATATTGTCTGAGGGAGGGACATCGGTTATCCAGCGAAACTGTGCATGCAACGACGGAAAATTGAAATAACTTTTCAGCCCACTCTAGTATGCACCATAAACAAATTCAGGTATTAATTATTTTTTAGAACTATTTTATTTACTGCTTCTTATGAATACATTTTATCATCAAACCATTCTTGAAATTGCTAAAGTAAGTAACCTAGTCCGAAGATAAGTCTTCGAATATTTTTTGGTTTCTGCACGTATTTCCGGCCATCGCCGGGTGATAGTGTTTGAGTGAAGGTAAAAAATATAAAAATTCGAAAGTTGACGTTTTAAGATGGTCGTTTTATCATGACAGTAGAAAAAACATTTTTTCTTTTTGTTGTGACTGAGTTTATCAATACAAAAATATTGAATTCGAAAAGGGTTAACAAATAGGTGTATTACCTTTCAATACAAGGGGATATAATGTATAGAATCAAAGGCACATTTTCCAAACGCTAATAATAAATACTTAATCTCGTCTAGTCTGTATCTTTTCTGTCTTACTATAGAAGGGGGAAAATAGGGGGGGGGGAATAGATATTCGAATCAAGAAGTTCCTGCTGAGGGGGGACAAAAACAAGCGAGTTCACCGTCTTCGTCTAGCAGCTGGAAAATCCGTCGTCGTAGTCGAAATAATCTTTAACAGTTCAAAATCGCAATTCCTATTTAGTTTTGTTTCTGTTTGACTAAAATCCATTTCTTTACTGGGTCGTTCGCAAAGCACGTCGACTGTTGCTGCTGACTCCCAGCGCTCGACTCACTTGTTATTTATCTACATATTTACCCAAACATCCGGGAACATCAGTCGAACCTCGCGTCCGTCCAGTGCCCAAATCGCATTTGTTTTTGCATGCGGGAGGACGCGAGTTCGATCCCGGCAGGCAAGACAATGTCTTGCTCCGTTTCCTTTCTCGTTCTCCGTCACACTTACGTTGAATGAGTCCAACTTTTTTGTGTGTGAAATATCATTCTTACAACACTTTTCTTTTTCTTTTTAATTTCCTATAGTTTTGGTTTAGGTTCTTTGTTTAATGGCATATCAACCTTCGTAGGTTATATATAATTCTAAAGCCATCCTTGTCAAAGAACAATAGTGGTACTATTAATTTAACTCATAATTGGGAGATGAGGGGTTCATTCTTTTCCCCAAGGGTATTAGCCCGAAGCTGAACAAAATAGCGCGACTGGAGTTCGATGTCACTAATTAAAATGTCGTAGTCCATCACGTTAGCCACTACGCCATGGGGAACCCCCAGTGTGAACTTTGTTTGCTTCGTCTAATATTAGCCCTATATATCCTTTCTTCCTTTTTCTTCTCTTCCTCATTTCCATTACAATTCTTCTTTCCATTCATCTCTCCTTTTCACAATCTCTATTTTTCTGCTCTTCTTTCTCTATCTCTTTTATTCTCTCTTTTCTAACCGCTCCTTTTTTTCAAAAATAGTTTTCTCTCTTCTTCCATTCCTCTCATTCTTCGTTTTCTCATTCATCTTCTCTTGTTTTTTTTCCCACATGTTCTCTTTTCCTAAAGTCTTTTTATCTTTCTTTAACCCTTTTCCTTTTCTCTTTTCTTCTCTCCCACTTTCCTCCCCAATTAATTCACCTTTTCCCTCTCTACTTTTCGCATGTCTTCTCTCACACATTCCCTTTCTTCTTTCCCCACTATCTCAATTATATCATCCTTACTCTCCTATCTCCTCTTCTCTCGTCTACTCTTTCACATTTTCCCTCTTTTCTCTCTCCCTCAATTATTTCATCCTTCCTTTTCTCTCTCATCTTCTATCGTCTTCCCTGCCACCTTTTCTCCCCCCATCAAGTCTTTTATCTTTTTTCCCTTGTTCGTCTTCTCTTGTTCCCCCCCCCCATTTCCCTCTCCTTTCATACCTTTTCTTCCATCTCTATCAAATATTTGTTTACTTCTTTGGTTGGCGCTGGTGAAATCGACTGAAAAACGCCATTCTAAGTGTCATCAGCTCATGCGCACTGGTCTTTCCAGCACGGGCATAATCCTTCGACACGTAAGAATACTGGCTGTAGCTTTAGTATAAGATAGATTCCATTGTTCATTTATTAGCGCCACACATCCTGAATAATTAGCCTCTTTGTTCTGGCTACACAAAATAACACGTTGCATCTAGAAAGACTGAAATTTACTTCGTTATTCTGATAGATTTTGCAGTAGTTCATTTCGTCGCCATTACCATTCACCAAGCGGATTTTTTTTTTTAAACAACCGATTCTAATTTATGAGATTCTGGTCTTGAGATCTTTCGTGTAATTCTTGCTGTTTTGGGGGATGATAGATTTTCGTTTTTTGTTTATTTTAAATCTTTTCACCTGGCGACAACCATTCCTTCAAGCTGTGATTATTCTTTCTTAATAATAGAAGTAATACGGCCTAAAAAAACATTCTGCGGTTTCTTTTGTAATAAATCTAAACCTTAACTCTTTCTTTATTCAAGACAAATTTGAGGCGTTTACTCAGGTTTTCTCAAGATTTTATGCTCTATTTTAAATGTGGTTTGAGAGCCACATATAACCCTCAAACGTATCAAAGGAAACATGTGGTCAGAGTTATGTAGTATATATGATTTTTCTTCACTTTTTTAATCGCTACAGCTATAACATCAACCCTCCTTTGCTATTTATCTTAGTAATATAAAGTTGTTAAAAAAAACAAAACTTTATATTACTAACACAGCTGGGAGATTTTTTTAAACTATAGTTTCAATTTACAATTATGCCAAAAAATAAAAAATAAATAAAAATAAATAAAATAAGATAAATCTCCTGATTGCTTTTAGTTTCAGACTTTTATATACGAATATCTTCTCTAATAGAACCTGAGTGATGATATATGATTAAACGGCATGCCAACCTGTCAATGGTCATTTTATGCATAGATATCGCATTCATTGTGTAGCAGGAGGTAAAGTGAATTACCTCGGAAGGCTACAGATTGAACTCATAATCTGGAGGTTGTGAGTGATGACTCTTGACGAGCGTCTAGTATACACCCCCCCCCCCATTCGTTGGAGTGGTTCGACCGGCGAGGAAGAATAAAAGCCGTGGCAGTTTCTCTCGGAGAACGAATTACTGTTCTTAGCCAGTCGAGGCCGCTGGACAAATTAATCGCATGATCCTCCTAGGGGGCGATCCCTCCAGGTAACACCTGCCTCCTCGATTTAAAGAGGCAGGGCTGGGTTTATTGCCCGGTGTCTGAGGCGCCAAAAAGGGATTGCCAATAGGATCTACGCATTTTTTTTTACTAGTCATCACATGAGCTTCGGTTTAAAAAAAGACTTTGTGTCACATCCTGACTTGGCTGGAGGTTTGGGTAAATAGCGAATTACTTTTCTTTTTAGATTACTTCTATCTCACAGACCATCCAAGTGAGACGGGCTTGGCATGCGGGGCACTGCGAGAGAAGCAAGGACGAACTCATAAGCGATGTTCTCCTGTGGAAGCCAACACACGGACATGCCAGTGTGGGCCGCCCAGCAAGGATCTACATTGACCAGCTATGTAAAGATGCTGGCTGCAGAGAGGAAGAACTCCCTGGGGCGATGAATGATAGGGAAGGTTGGCGAGAGATTGTCATGGATATCTGTGCTGCCTGCGCGACATGATGATGATGATATTGTACATTCATGTTTACATTTTGTGCGTAGTTATCTCTTAAGAATTTTTCCCCTCGGTCCTATCAAATACGAATAATTTTTAGACTGATCTATTTGGCCCATAGATGTGATCCTAACTAGTACTATCATTCTGCATCAGAATGGACCAGGGAGTAAAAAGGGATACGTCACACTCCACAGAACCGGAACCTCACCATTAGATGCAATTACCGATAATCCCTCTTTGGTGGGTGGAGACTCTCATCCTTCTGCCGGGAGATACCGAGCATATTTGAATCCCACCAACAGGGCATCCTATTAGGCGATTAATTTGTATTGACATAGCTCGGAAAAATATTATTTTCAATTCTTTTGTATGTTTGTTTTATTGATATAGCATTGCAAATCCCGGAGAGGTGAATAGTCTTCTGGTTAAAAATTTAAATAGACTTAATGACAGAACAGAATTATTCCATATACAGTGAGCACAAATAAACATTCGTCGGTTTCAACTAGCTATAACATTAAAACTTATTGAAATATATCTATACTAACAGGACCTGTGGTTATACTTCAGTATAATAATTTAATTATTACAATGTTTGATTATGTTTACTTAAGAGCTATCGCAATTAGTTCAACATGTAAAAAGTATAATAATCTTCATTTAATTCTCTTTCACTCTTTTTCTTTATTTACTTTTCGTATTTTCATTGTGTTCGATTGAACCAGATTAGCGTCTTAATGTCCTGGGTATGACGTTGAACACTATCCGATGGTGAAATTCCAATTCTGGAGCTCTGGAGAATATAGAGTACCCCTTCATCACTATTGCTCCCAGGTTCACTCTGACCCGGAGTGGTAGTACCTTTTAGGGTTCTATCTATGGGTTAAAAAGATGAAAAAAATTAGTTTAAAAATTGAGTTTAAATAGATAAAAATTGAGTCCTCATGAAAAATGAATAAAACCAAATATCTTCGACATAAAAAACAAAGGTTCATATAACGTAAAATCCAACCAACCAATAGCAAGAGGACCGTAACATCTAAGGTGGCGCTCACCCCACTGAAAAGCATTTTTTGTGTTCCTCCATAAATATACAGGGTGACACCTCTCCACCCCCAAAAGAATTTGGGTTCTGGTAGTCTGCATCATTAATAGTATGTATACAGTGTCCCCCGCAAAAAAAAAACAGAATTTGGTTTTGTTTCTTTTTCTTGGGGTGGGGGCACCCTGTACTTAAATATCGTCTCGTTTTATTATTGAAAAAATGTTATCAATAAAATTAATGATTTTATTCTTTTATTTTTCAGATGGATTACGCCATGACGATTTGTTCTTAAATGAATTCTTAAAAATCCTGAATTAAAATCAGGATTTGAACCATTCCCCAAAATGACGATGGATCGTCTTAATAAAGAGGAAGACCATTCTCCTCGTTGTTCTTTAAAGGTACAGCTCAAGAATGGCATCATTTGTTAAGAAGGTGAGTCTTTTAGTGTTTTTGAGATTAAAAAAAAGATAGTCTAATAATATTATAATTCCCGCATTTACATGTTCATGCAAAGTGTTTAGTGATTGTCGTTTAAGATCAAACTGATAATAAATTTTTCGCAAATCGCAATCTTTTTTTCTCCGTATAGAGTGGTACCTTGACTTACGAGTTTAATTCGCCCCATTCGTAACCTGATTTCCTCGTATATCAAATCAATTTTCACCATTGAAATAAAGTGAAATGCCATTAATTTGTTCCAGCTCTCCCAATAGTAGCTTGACTTACGAGTTTAGTTCGTTCCACTTGTAATTCAATTTCCTCGTATATCAAATCAATTTTCCCCATTGAAATAAACTGAAATGCCATTAATCCGTTCCAGCCCTCCCAATAGTACCTTGACTTATGAGTTTAGTTCGTTCCACTTGTAATTCAATTTCCTCGTATATCAAATCAATTTTCCCCATTGAAATAAACTGAAATGCCATTAATCCGTTCCAGCCTCCCCAGTGGTACATTGACTACGAGTTTAATTCGTACCATTCTTTACTGAATTCCTTCGTATATCCAATCAATTTTACCCTTTGAAATAAACTGAAATGCCATTAATCTGTTCCAGATCCTCCGCAAAAAGACCATTTTTTGTTACATTATTTTAAATAAGAAAAAAAGCATCGTATTGTATAAAACATAATAGAATGTAATGAATTATGTGCTGTAACATGTTTCAATGTTTATTTTTTTATAAACAATATTTTTCTTAGACGTAATAAATTTGGAAATTTAAATGTTTTTAGTGAACTTATAAACATAAGCGTATTCGAAGCTCACTCGTTCCTCAAATGTTAGCAAAGCAAAAAATCGACCGAGTGACAGCTCATAACTCGAAAAACCTGTAATTTTGGGCGCTCGTAAGTCAAGTTACCATTGCACTTACAGAATCCATCACATTGCAACAATCTCAACCACTCCCGGAATTGTTTTCAGTGTTTAACTGAACTGCTGGGACCTCAAACGTCGAGATCGATGGAAGAGCCTATTATATATATATATACACACACACACACACATATATATATATATATATATATATATATATATATATATATATATTATTTGAGAGAGAGAAGGTGTTTATTAATTTGCTTGAAGTTTTTGGGGTCACCCTATATATATATATAATATATAATATATATATATATATATATATATATATATATATATATATATATATATATATATATATATATATATAGAGAGAGAGAGAGAGAGAGAGAGAGAGAGAGAGAAAACAAAGTTTTGGTAATAAACTCAAAGTAAAAACAAAATGTTATGAAAACTAAAATAAGTGTTTACTCACAGTATTGACTCTGTAATTAAGAGGAGATTTTGCCACAATCACCAGATAGAGCAAGATCTGTCCATTGTGGCAATATTTTCTTTTGTTGCATTAAACTTTTAGTAACAAAGTCTGTAATGTGAGTAATAATTTTTAATATATATATATTATATATATATATATATAATATATATATATATATATATATATATATATAATAGCTATTCTGGTAGCTTGACCTACGAGTGTCCCAATTTACGAGTTTTCCGAGTCACGTGCTGTGCTCGGTAGATTTTGCTTTGTTTTTTTATCTAAAATTTGAGGTACGAGCGAGTTTCGGATATGCTTATGGTTATACGCTATAACATTTAAGTTTCCAATTTATTACGCCAAAGAAAATATTATTTGTAAAAAGTAAAAATTGAGAATTAGCAATTTTATTTTTATACAATACTGTGATGTTTTTATTATTTAATACACGTAACAAAAAATAAGGAGGTTTTGGTAGGAATGGAACGGAGTAATGGCATTTCAGTTGATCTCAACGGGGCAAATTGATTCGATATACGAGGAAATTGAGTTAGGAGCCGAACGAATTAAACTCGTAAGTAAGTCAAAATACCACTATATATGAGTGTGTATTTGATATTGTGTGTGAATGAATGTGTGTGTATATATATATATATATATATATATATATATATATATATATATATACTTTACTTCATATGGGATAATATATAACATATATGTGTGTGTGTCCTTAGGTGTGTGATTGTGTATGGGTATATACTCTACTTGATAAAGGATAATGCCACAATTGCAATACACACAACTGAGGGGGAGGCAAAACGACTTCAATACTAATGGTCGACACAAAACCTATTAACCATTACTCTATGGCGAAGATAAAATAGGATTTCCCATCTAATTTGACACACATCATATAACTGCAGTGTGTTATATTCATTCTGAAAAGTGTATAACATTTTATGCAATACAGTGTATTTAAACAATTATGAAATCCATTTTAGCTAATGGGGTGTCTCAGAATGCTTACTGCCTTATTTATGGCTGAGACAGAAAAGATAAACTTACTTTATGTATTACTAGAAGCGGCAAACCGGCGTCACCTGGGTAGAAGGTGGGGAGAAAGTTAGTCTCGCATATTCATCATTAGTGAATCGTGAGTTGGATCCTCGCAGGATACCCCATTAATATCCCTATGTAAAAAGACCTTGCGTTGATTCGACCAGGTGAGGCGTCAGTAAAAAGTGCACAGACACCCTGTAAAAAAAAAAAAATAAATAAAGAATCAGTGTCTCCTATTCCAAATATTAAATGCAAAAAAAAAAACCATGCTGTTACTATTTAGATGATATTTTTTTCATCTTCACGAATATAAATCAAATCTTTATTATTTTGCTCAAAAAGCAAGATCTTGTGATAGTGAATGTTTATATATATTTACCTTGCCGTTAATTGTTTTATTTTTGTAGATTCAGCCGGACATACATACACACACAAACAACTGCCCTTTCTATATGTATATAATAAATAGGTAGCTGTTCGCCTCTCTGATTCTATGTTTCCACGACAATTGATAGTCATGGCCTTATCTACGAGGGTAAGCTGAAAAATTCATAGGCTGACCAAGATACTCGCATGGAATGTGACCAGATAAGGTTTATCATTCAACACAGACCCCTGGTGGTCAAAACATGTTATCCATCAGTGTTTTAGTGATTGGATTCCATTACTCTAAAACTTTATCAACAGCAAATATGACTTCATCATATAAACTTTTAAGCCTGCGCACTTTTCAGCCCACCTTCGTTCGTAAGTTAAAAAGATTCGGTAAATATGTGTATGAAAATAATTTTGAACAAATTACAACGCGATATTATATATATATATATATATATATATATATATATATATATATATTTCACTTTGAAATATCGTATCGATATACTTTTATTTTACATGCTTCCTCTTCCACGGCCTTTGATAGCAAATTTAATTTTTTCAAAATTTTCTTTCATTTACATTAGTTCAACTCATAGGCCATTTTGTTGTCTTTATACCCCCCATATATATATATATATATATATATATATATATATATATATAGCAATAGCATAATCTTTACAGATCACTGCCGTCCCTCACAATCCTATAACTCCACCACCAGAACCTTTTCTCTCATGAGTCCTCAAATGGCTCATCAAACACGCTGCAGATCCACAAAGTTTGATGCAAATATGACATACGAAGGACACCCTTCCTGTTGTATCAGATCGATGAGATGATAAAATTTGATGTTTATGCCCCACCATATGTCTCTTAAGACCAGAAGCTGACTTACAGACTTTGTTATAGATTTCACAAGGTACACTGTTTGATCCTGGAGTTTGCATGAATTGTTCCTGATGAGATTTCCTATGATTGAAATGTCCAGCCTTAGAAAGCAGAATTCGACCACATGTCTGACATTTCCAACCCTCCATATTCTCTCCAGTATGACAGGTGTATCTCTTTCAAAGTTGACGCTTGAGGTGTTCATGCTCAATACTTTCATTCTCAAAACTGGTACAGCCATCATCCACATGAATTCTCCAGTCAGTTCTCTTCAATGCCAGCTTTTCCCAGTTGTCAGGATTTATTTTTATTTTTACAAGGTTGTTCTTTAAACAATCTTTATACCTCTTCCAATGCTTATGCTGTGGCCATTTACCATCGTGCAGCTGACCGTAAAGAAGTTGCTTTGGCATTCTAGTATCACTCATACGCACAATATGACTTGTCTATCGCATTTGGGCCGTTATAAGAGTTTCAATCCTTTTGCATCCTGCCCTTATAAGGACTTCTGTGTTCGGTGTGTTGGAATTCCACTTGATGTTTAGAATGCGCCTCAAATATTTCTCATGAAAATGTTCAAGAATTTTTAAATATCTTCAAAAGAAAGTCCATGTTTTCGAGGAGTACAATAGAACACTCAACACGCAGGACCTATAACCATTCAATTTTGTTTTGTGTTTTTTTTTTATCCAAAAGCAGTGCACGAGGCAGCAAATAGGTTCACAATATTTTGAATATCACCCTCAGTGTGAGCTAGAAAGTCAACGTCATCGGCGTAAAGGAACTCTCTGATAAATGTATAGGATGTCTTTGACTTGAAGTTAAATCTTCTCAAGACAAAAGATTTTCCTCTAAATTCCAAAAGGACGCCCTTCTCATAATATTGGAATGCATGAGTTAAAATTACAGAAAAGAATATTGAGAATAGTGTTGGGGCCAAGACATCTCCCTGCTTAACCCACTTATTTATTGATATTTCATCTGACAATCTACCACTCATGACAATTCTAGCTTTCATACCATTCTGCAACCGCTTGAGTATATTCACAAATTCTGGTGGGCACCCAACTTTACCCAATATCGTCTAAAGTGCATCTCTGTTGACTATAAAAATCTGTTGTCAAATCGAAAAAAACTAATACAGGGGGACCTGTTGCTCAATACACTTCTCCTGCACTTGCCTAGCCGAAAATATCATGTCGTTTGTTCCTCTGCCAGACCTAATACTACTTTGTGATTCAGGAATGACTACCGGGCAAATATAAAAAAGCAATTCAACAAGATTCTTGAGAACCTTGTTAACAACACCCAGAAGAATGATTCCACGGTAGTTATTACAACTACCTTTATCTCCTTTGCCCTGGTATAAACACCACCAAAGCACCATCAATCCATTCCTTTGGGAGAGGAGAACCGTTCCAACATTGAGTGATGAGATCA
>CM042137.1:57092960-57123953 GCA_023376005.1 Doryteuthis pealeii | reverse complement strand
AAACAGAGCATGTTTTGATATTAAAACTTTTTACCTTCAAACAGTTTACTGGAAGCCATCTTAAACCTGTGCCTACAGATTAATTTTGTTTGATAGCCATTTAATTCTGAAAGTTTGTAATAGTCCATCTGTCTTTGGTCTCCTGTTGAGGAGGACTCTGCAAGAATATAGCACGACTTCATGAAGGTAATTAAATAAATCCATGGAGTGTTGCATGCCATCAGTTGAGGATTTTTTCGGGTTCTTTGTCATGGTGGTGTTGTCCTTTGACCTTAGAGGAGCAACGGAAGAAGTTAATGGACCGAAACGTTACATAAGGCCATGGAACAGTTTTAGGTCTTTTTATTAAAAGGCATTCTGAATTTCAGAAGAGATCTATTACCACCATTCTTTTTCATACTCTTAGTTCACGCTATATATAGTTAGACTCAGTATATTTTCAGTTGGAGAGAGGATTACTATGAGTGTAGTATAAGACATGTTATTTTCTTTCCAGTTAATGACTGATGGCAAGTACATTGTCTCAAGCAGTCTTGATAGTTTCTACTTCTAAATCAAGTACAGCTGTCCCAGTGAAATAACTTGTCTCTAAGGTTATTCATGTGCATTAAAGCTCTAAGACTGTCAAGGTTGTTTAATCCATCTTTCATTCACAATCCTTTTGCTTGGACTTTGTTTAAATCTAGTTGTTTTGGTGTTTTTACTCAGTGCGAGTCTTTTTGCGAACACGGAGTTTTAAATTTTCCTCGCACTAAACTTGATCCGTGTCGCACTCTGACTACGCATACAGTACATTACAGACATCATAATATCACGCGGTGGGTTATGATGAAGTCTATCATATGACATGTTCTGATCTATGGTGGGTCTAAGTAATTCTATGTTTAAGTTTTTGCCGGAAAAGGTATTGAAATAGTATATGGAGCTAGAACAGAGCTCAAAGTAGTCAGTCATTTGCATTTATTTACCAATAACCATAAGACAAGTGACATTTCATATTCTCAAATATTCCTGCGTGTTTAAAATCCAAAGTATGATCAACTTATCTCCTTTGGCCGTGGGTGACAATAGCAGTGCGAAGGGTTCGTAAAAGTCATGACAGTCTCTCATGAAGCTTTAAAGGGTTGGGGCTATATAGGAATAAGGCGCATACGGTATATGCAGCTGGTACGCAGCGTTATTATAGAAACTCCAATCTATTGCCAAGTCTTGTATCAGGCAAACCAACACTACCTTTCGCGCCGTCGCACTTTTGCTTACCAACAAAAGCGTTTATAACGCGTTGATACTTCAGTCACTAGATTCTATTGACAATCGGGTTTCTTGAATAGTTGTGCATATACATCTGTAATCTCTGAAGTTTTCTTTGTCCAAATGCTGTCCTTCTTTCCGGGCGATTTGAAGAGCTTGATCTAGAAGAGTTCTCACAAGTCAACAAACAAATGTTAGCTTAATTCTGTCATTTAAAAATTGGTTTATATTTTTTTCCTGCTAGAATGTAACTACGTTAGCACGGAATAACCGTGTTTAGTGAAGGCAATGTTTAGTGCAACCTTTTCTAGCATATCCCTTAGTTTGGATGAGCTTGCTCTCTAAATATGGCTTTTGGCTTTCGGCAAAACAAAAGAGTTCGGCCCCACCGGGTTCAAAGTTTCGTGTCTTCGGTTGGACATCAAACGATGTGTAGGATATGATCTGCCGCCAATGTGTAGATATGTAACTGCATGCTTTCAATGATCAGGTCTGCACAGTGCCACATCCATCGCCAATGGACTTCTTAGAGGTTGGATATGTAGAAGCAAGAAGAAACATTGTACATCATGGTTTATGGTGGTAACGTTGTACAACAGAATACACTATCTAAATATTTCATGATTATTATCTCATGACAACCGAAGCAAGATAACGGTAATCATGTCAATCGACAAGTGTTAAATCAGAGTTGTCTTCTCCTAGTTGGATAATTAAAAGGATAAAGGCGATCAACACTACCGAATAGATGTCTAAGATTGCCGTGAATCTAATACCTGACAGGTCTATTTTTCGTCATGAGGTGTCTAGCACCCTCCTCATCAAGATAAATCTGTGGGGTTTACCGGTTATTTCGCCGATGATCGACATGAACAGGTGCCCTGGATTCTAGTACATACGCATTAGGCGCCTGACACAATAACACACACAACCACACACAACATATATAATATATTATATAGTATTATATATATTGAGTTAAATTAGAGGGGACATAGGGGCAACCGATTACTGATGTTTTCGATAGTGATATTTCAGGGAATATTGATAATAATAATATAATATATATAAACATATGGATGTGGTGTGTGTGGTTGGTTTTTATTTTCTAATGTACATGAAAGTCGGACTGTCTACATGTTGTAACATTATTTCTATGAAGATAGCGAGTATATCGATTTATTCATTTTCTGGAAGGAAGAGTTATAGAATTCTGAGTGGAATTTTTTCTTTATTCACGAGGCGTCCAAAAAGCTTGCAACACTTTTTCTCGCAAATTGATATTAATACACATTTATATATATATATATATATATAATATATTTATATATATATATATATATATTACGTTATCTCTTATTTCGTACATAGGCATTATATAAGTTTTAGTAGGAGTAGGGGGATAGAAGGAGTAGGAGATCCATGAGATTAGTAAACAAGTTCATTCTACATCCGAATACAATGGCAATCAAACTGAAACCATAAAAGTTTGTGTTGCAGTCTTTCTATACTGAATTAAGAAAAAGATTATTATTATTTACTCTTTTGAGTTTTCACATCAGCATTACTGATGTCTTTCACTGGAGTCCGAAGTGACAGCAAGTCTCCTCAGGTCTCCATGACTCTTTGGTATTCTGGCAGATTGCAGCAGTGCAGTGTTCTGAATGGTTTCAATCCTTCCTCTGATTTCAACTTTCCAAACCTTTTCCAATCCTTTTGGGCCGTTCCAAGTGCACCAACTACAATTGGTATCACTTTGACTTTCATATTCATAACTTTTTCAGTTCTCTGGCAAGGTCCAGAATTAGTCATTTCCCCCTTCCCCTTTTTTTTCCATTTTCGTTTAGCTTCACCCTGTGATCTGCTGGAACTGCAAAATCACCAGATTGAAAGTTCTTTCTTTTTGTTTATCAACACTAGGTCTGGGTCAACTTGCTGGATAGGGTGATCCGTTTTTATTTTCAAAGTCCTATTATTATTATTATTATTATTATTATATTTTATCGAGTTTATTTACATCTGTTCGTAGCCGGTAGTTATTGGAAGTTGAGTGACAGCAAGTTCCTCAGGTCTTCAGGACTTTTATGAGTATTCTGGCGATCTCAACAGTGCTGTATGTATTGAGTGGTCTCGTTCTTCCTTGATTTCCAATTCACCCAAATTATTTTCCAGTGCGGACAGTTCCAAGGGTACCAATTACAATTGTTACGACCTTCACCTTATGTACAAAGTATTCTCAGTTCTCTGGCAAGGTCTAAGTATTTTCATCTTTTTGTTTTCTTTTACTTTGACTCAGTGGTCCGCGGACGGCAATTCACAATATGGCATGTTTTCTTCTTGATAATTAACACTTTGTTTGTCTGTACTCACAGTCCCAGAGATTTATGATGTCATTCTCCAAGAGATTCTTCACTGAATCATGAGAGGAATATTAAGGTTGTTCAACGCTGTGTAACGGTTAATGAAAATTGGCGACAGTTCAAATTCTTGACAAAGTTGTTTATTTTTACTTCGAGCTAATTACTTGGCAAGCTAGAATCCATCTTTTATCCAGTTATGGGTAAAATATCGGTCAAACTGGGTTCTTTAACCTTGGTTGGGCATTAGTCTAAGAAAAGAAAAACTCTGAATTCAACCAGACGTACTCTACTTAAGAAACTGGGTCTGTTTCGCATTCCTTATCATAGAGATTGCTCATATGTTGAAAATCTCAGAGTAAATTTATGATTTGTTCTTATTGATTTCAGTCCTGTCGACTGGGGATATAGAATACGCCGACTGCACCTATGGAGGGATAAAATCCCCAATGGTTCACACTGTTGGGCATGAGTGGTGACCCTAATGCTTAAGGATGGAATCCTATTGACTTATCAGTCCGTAGATGCAACACTACACGTTTGGCCCTTTTGTGGGCTAGACAGGCGGTCTAAGAGGCCCCCATCCATCGAGTCGGCACGACACGGTACATCAAGCCCAAGCGTCAATATGATTGTTCTGACTTTATTGCTCTTAATGGCAAATCCACGCCTATTTATCATATATATAATTTACCACCCCTCCACACGAGCAGGATTGACACAAGGTCAATTTCTTAAGCGGAGTGTCAACAGGGTTTGAATTCAGAGTTTTCTTCTCCTAGACCGGTGGCTAACAAGGTTATTAAGAGCCAGTCTGCCTACTATTTATCATAGCTGGAAGGGAGAGTAGGATTTCTGACCTTTCCGAGAGTATTAGCGCTATGTGAAATGCAATTACCACATTAGGATTTGAACTCGGGGCGACGAGTCCATTTTCCCATGACTTTAACCATTACACCACGCCGCTTCTATTTATCATATATGTGCTAGAAGACATGGCTGGCTTAGTATGCCTGGGTATCACGTTAAACTGCATCTAGCGGTGAGGTTTCAGTTCTGGGTAGTGTGAGGTAACCATTCAATTGCCATTACTCGCTAGGTCCAGTCTAACCGGAGTGGTAGTACCTTTTAGGGCCCATCTATGACTTAAATAGATTTAAAAATTGAGTTTTAAATATGTGTTTAAAAAACTGAATTAAAATAATTGGAATACCAAATCAAAATTGAATAAAACAAAACGTCTTTCGTCATAAATAACCAAGGTTTGACCTGTGTAAAATCCACCAACCAACCAACGTTAGATCTTCCGGTTCTGATTATTCTTCCATCGAGGTTTTCTGTTCTTCGAATCAGGGTTGTGGTTTTCTTTCCGGCTGGGCGTTTCATCTTCGACGAGTCGCAAATCTGTCTGTCTGTCTGTCTCTCCCCACTCCTCTGTTCTCTGTCTCTGTCTCTGTCTCTGTCTTCTCTCTTCTCTCTCATCTCTCTCTTCTTGAGTTCCATCTTGCTCTTAACTCATGGAACACATGGAGACATATATTTATATACTTCTTATTATTTCCGGAATTTCTTTTCTCCCGATGCATTGTTAATCCGCACGTCACGTTGGGGGAAGAGATGTATAAAAAAACCAAAACAAAGCGTATTGCCAACGGGCTGATGGATTAATCACTAAATTATAATTTCACTTCCAGCGTCAATTGGTAACGTAATATTCTGAACCAGATGGGCGTGCCATTCTAGATTAATTTGGGCCAAGGCTATTGCCTGAAGCATTATTTGACAGTATGGACCCCCTAGTTTTCTGTTATTTGTAAACTATGATAAATCTTTGCCTAAAATGATAGACTAGTGCTATCCTTATGATGCAAATTCTCTCTCAACATAATCACAACATCCACACAACACATCCTATACATATATTATATATCGTAGATGGTTACTAGAAGTTAGAGTATTATGAGGGTGAACTAAGTTTTTTCAATAAGGTTAGCGTTTTGATGAACTATGGGCATTACAAGATCTGTGGTAGATTTTAGAATATAATAATTGAGTAGACAATAGATTATAAAGGCGATTCTTTTTTCCTACCTAGTAATAACACAGGAATACAATGCAAAGATCATTGATTCCAGTGGGAATTACACAATGTAATACGCAAATGCAATAAATGAAATTAAAGGGTATTGATGTATTTAGTATAAACGTGGTGCTGCGTATACTCACTACTAAATTTAGTGAGCTAGAGCGAGGGCACGAGTTTAAACCTCATCCATATCATAGAGCGACGTGGGAGCGCGCACTACGTTAATCGCTGATACTGAACAGATGTCCATTTGCAATCATATCGACGAAGGGATCCCTACAAGACTGAAAGCAAGCACAGGAAACAACACCAAAGGATTCTTCAGCTCAAGGGATCGGCTGCTGCTTAACACCAAGGGGATCTCAGGCTGGAGCAAGCGCTCTTGTCTTGGAAGCCTATAGATGGACACTTATAAAAATCGTAAGCAAAAGAATACACTAGAATTAGTGAGTAAGATTAACTACAAAGTAAGATACAACGAAAATACGATGCAAAGTAATTTACTACCAAGTGAACGGTGAGTATTACAAGCAAATATATTGACGACCAAGCGAAAATACATGAGAAACAATTAAAAGAATCTGAGTTAGAAGGAAATGCATCGAATGTAAAGTTTCAAACTATAAATGTATTACACGAGTATACAGGGGAAGAGAAATTTAGCTAGACTAATAAGTACACGGAATACAAGTTGTAAGATATTGACTATCGACCGGGCTCAGGAATGCAGATGCAAATATTTGAAATGGTAGTTGAATACATGAGAATACGATGCGATGATATTATACTACAAAGTTAGTACATAGAATGATACAAAAAATTGACTACCATATCGATAATTGGATGCTGTGTAATAATACATTGAGAATACGATTTATAAGAAACTGGATAGAATAGGAGTACGAATGTGCAATATAATTGTAGAACTTTCTACCACGGAATAGCTCGAGAGATATTCAAGTTAAAAATGTATTTGAGTGTAGGAAACAACAAGATTAAGATGTAAAGATGTCAACTCAGCAAAGAAGTACACAAGAATACAATGCAAAGATGATTGATACACGAGCGGAAATGATTCTGAGAAGAAATAATGCGAATATAGTTGAGCTGTGTAAAGAATTACGCGAGATACAATAGCTCGAAGAATAATCCATACGAGGTGCTGAGTTATAAAGAGAGAAAAATGAGAAGAGGAATAATTCTTTTAGTAGTGACCGAGATGAGAGCAAGCGGGGTGATCCCTCCATGAAGTAGAAGATGTATCAGATAAAAAGCAGACATCGAAGTGGAGTATAGTCTCTTTTTTTTAATCAATAAAGGAAATGATATAGTTTGCACTAAAACAGTTGAACTGATTATTATGCGAGGATAATGTAAACTCGGCGTTGAATCTCGCCATTGGACATGGATGATACGCAAGCGTGAGAAAAAGGGTTACTGATTGGAGAGATTGTCTAAAGGAAATGTGGTGAAAAGCTCAACTCAAGGGAATTAATCCGAATATGAACAGCAAAACTGAGGTTGATCTTGATCGGAAGAGGTATCGACGTTTACACTGCGATACGCGCTTTTGTTTATAGGAGATATGTATAATTCTTTGGTCGTTTGGAGGTGGCGCGATTTAATCGCATCGTATGGACAAAATGGTCCAAGAGACTGGTCAGTAAAGATAAGGAAATAAGAACATTCTACGTAGATATAAGAAAAGTGAACAAAAGAATATCTTGAATGAGAAAGAAAATGGTACAATGAACGACCAAAGTCTTCGGGGAAAGTGACCGAGACTTTCCGCTTTGTGTTGTTGGGCAGAGAAAAGTTCAAGCAAACATTGGTTCTTTATGATGCTTTAGTCGTACCGATAATGACTCCAAAGTTTGTTGTTATTTTCAGTTCTATTGTGTTTTAATCGTAAGAATGAGAAAGCTCACTGGTCTATTAATACTGTTTGTCTTTAAGTTGTCTAATTCGATAAAGTGCAGATTTCCGGTGTATTCTGTGTCGAGGTATTTTGAAAGCAAAGATCTCGAATTTGTGACTTCTCTATAGATTGGGCAGGATTTTCTCCTTTGAGTATGAATCGCCCCACATTGGACAGATCTAGACGTCACACAAACAAGTCAAGAGAATTTAACAAAAGATTTTTTTTCACCGTCAACATGGATATGTACTTCACACAGTACAATTGTTTGTCCGTCCTTTCTTTGTGTCTTAATCAACTATTTGAAACTTTAATTTAAAACAACTCTAAAAACATTTCACAGAACTTTTGCTCCTGGCGATATTGGGCGAACAATGTCCAAAAATAGAATAACATAAAATCGAAAATATGCTGTTTGGTCTAATCACTTTTTCACCTTATATTATATATATATATATACTACTAATATAATATATTTTAATACTATATATATAATTGGTAAACACAATGCTTAAAAACCGGTCAGTCTTTTAACTGTTATGTAGAGTTTATTTCTACCGTACGGGTAAGATGAGTATGATCACGAAGATGAGGTTTCGTCCAGAACCACTACTTTACTGAAGGTAAACAGGCGAATTCATGGGGCTTAATATAGGTAATTTTCAGGGGGGAAATTCTGAAAAATCTGAGGGTAATCAAACATGTGTTTCAGGGACTTTCTCGGTCACGTCACACTCTATGGGTTAATAGTAGGGCAGACCGGGCCTCTTTACCATTGTGGTAGATGAGACTGAGGTGCCGGGAGAAGAACCTGTCAGTATAAGGCTGTGTGGTGGGATTGGTTGGTCAGAAGTGACTAGTATATCGATAGGACACGTGTTATCTAGCGAAGTTTGATTTGTCATGAGTGCTGCCGCAAACTCGTGTCTTGAGTCGACTACAGTAGCTTTGAAGATACTCATACGTTCAACCTTCAGCCGGACACGACATTTGCACAAAGAAATTTCTTTCGGATTAGTGAATATTAGTAGCATCCTCTCTTTCTTTCTTTTTTTAATCTTTGATCACATTTCTGTTCATTCGCAGTGGATGTGTCCAGACGGACTTTAAGTAAATTTTGGAACTCGAACATTGTTTATGCACGAATGCGCCGCATGAGGCAGTTCTATAGCGTTTGCTTTCTGTCACGTTCACGACTTTTCCCTTGGGGCTTTAAACTCCTACCTGCTATAATTGTGTTGGTCTCTTTTGTACCGATTATTCTTCCACCGATCCAGTCAACTGTTGTTTCTGCCAGCTTAAGACTTATACTATTTTGGGGGTCATCAGGAACCTTAGCAGCTCAAAACCAACGTCTGTAATACAGGTATACCACGTCGTGGGGACCTCTGACGTAGAGATATTTGGGAGCTTAAATTCGTCCCAGTGTCTCTTTATTGAGAGGTTCCATAATTTCATGAGTGTCGGTATGTAATGACTTGACTTTACCATTGGATCCTAGCAATATGAATGAAATATGTGTATGTGGGTCATGAGAGTGTGAGAAGCAGATCAGCGATGTGTTATGAGTAGTTGTTATGCATATTAGAAACATAGAAAATGATTTGTTTTTGGTTTTAACTGTGTTTCGGATAATCCTGTTGCGTCAAGAATTCTTGAATCGCCGAAACGTAAAACCTTTATCAGTCGACAGCTTTTTTTTTTTTGGTTCTTATTCTGGCAAAATATTTCCGCTTTCTACTAATGAATATTGAATCTGTGTTTGTGAAATCTACGACGAGTTCAGTAGAGCTAAGGTTAATTAGCTAACGGTTATCAAAAACAAAATATAGCCATGTTTCCTGCCACCATACATCATAAATGTTCATGCTGGCAGCACAATAGACACCATTGACTCTCTTCTTCTCTCTCTCTTTCTCTCTCTCCTCCTCTCTCTCTCTTCAACCGATCGTATCGGTTGTTGGCGCTAAGAGGTCTCTGGGCAGCATTCAGAATCCGCTTCAGAGCTGATTGGTGTAGATTTTTACAGATCGGCCTTCACTGGTGTGTCTCTGTGTAGGTGTCCACAGGAAAACGTCACTTGTGAGTTTATCCTTGCTTCCCAGCATTGTCCAGCATGTCTCGTTCGTCTTACTTGGATGGTTTGTGTGATTGGAGGCAAGTGGCCATATACATCTGCTTTTGTGGGGTGCTGCTCCAGGATTTGTTGGTGACAGCGCACAGCATCCTTGGTAGTCCCCCGTCTAGCTTTTTTTCTCAAAGGGTTTTCAGAAGCACAAGTGCTCATACGTACGTAGGAGGGTCCGGTTAGCTATCTACGAGTGTGAAAGGATCAGTTCAAATCCGGGACGAAGCTGCTTGCGTTTCACTTCCCCCTAATGACTTTTGTGAAAACATGAGTCCATCAATTATGGGTAAATAGAGCAGAATGGGTTCTTTAACCTTTGTTAAGGGAAACGGTCGAGGGAAGAAAAACTTTGAATTCAAAACAGTTTTACTCTGCTCCGAAATTAACCATATGTTTACATCCTGCGCTGCCGGGAAGTGTTGGATAGTTGCTTAGTTGCTGGATTTTACGGCATATCAACCCTTGTTAGGTTATTTTATGCTGAAACCATTTTGTCGTATTCATTCATCATGGGAACTCAACTTTTTAAAACACACCTTAATAGTCATTTCTTTAAGTCTTTAACCCATAAATGTTACCCTAACAGTACTACCACTCCGGGTCAGAGGGGACCTGGGAGCAGTGGTAATCAAGGGGTACCCCCGATCTCCAGAATTGTAACTCCAGCTATAGTTTTAACGTCATGCCCAGAACATTAAGACCCTCAGCCAATGCCTTCTAGCACTAACACATAAATGCAATAAAAGGTCTGAGGTTTGCAATAAGAGCAATAGGGTTGGGAAAATTATATAGCTGCTACGGCTTGACTTGACCACTATTGATGTGCAGTTGGTGTATTCTTCTCTCCTAGCCGACAGGCTTGGTTGGTAAGTACACACTAGTTTGTTTGTTTTGTTTTACGGCATATCAACCTCAGTGGGTCATTTAATGCCGATAAAGTTTTGAAATAAATCAATTCTTAATGGATAATACATTTTTATAAATACATTTTTCTATTTAACCCATAGATGGGACCCTAACATGTACTAACACTCCGTGTCAGAGTGGACAGGGGCAATGGTGATGAAGGGGTGCTCCACATTCCTAAACCTCCAAAACTGGAACCTCACCATCAGATAGAGTTTAACGTCATTCTCAGGACATGTAGACCCCGCAGCCACCGCCTTCTAGCACCCATATGATAAAAGGGGTTGGGGCTTGCCATAAGAGCAATAGGGTTGGAAAATCATATAGGTGCTAGGGCTTGACGTGACCAGCCGATTGATCGGAGGGGGCTCTCCGACCGCCCGTCTAGCCCAAGATAGGGCCAAAGTGGAGTATTGCATGTGATGGACTGCTCATCCACCTGAGCTCTATCATTAAGCATCACGGGTTGCCAACCACGGCCAACAAGTGGCCCCATTGGGGGAGTCTTACCCCTCTGCAGAGGTGCAGTCGGTGCATTCTAACGCCTAGTGTAACACTACTGTAGTGGCTTCTATTCCCATAGGGTATTACCCTACTGCTCTGACATTCGACTAGAATAAGCTAAGTACATATCTATATTACTTAGTACTTATCGAATCGCGTTGTCTTTTAGGTTTTTAAATGTGAAATGCAAAGATATCTTCAATAGATAAAAATTCCCATTTGATATCGACAGCTGAATGTTTATTTTGTCAGCATCGTGTTATTCTAGTTGTTATTCTAAGGCTAACAACAACAAATAGATAAATGAAAACATTGTTAGATTTTAAAGGTTTATCATATAACAAAACAATGGCTAAACAATATAAATATACTTTCTTTTATATAAATATACTTTCTGTATATAGAGTCAAGTTTGATGCCCTCTGCGCCCACGTCGTTTTCCTTTGATCCGCAGAACTGGGGTCGATGCAACTTGGTCGGAGCGTCTTTGTGACGGGTATGAAGATCGGTGGAAGTGCGGAATTGGAGTTTTTCTTGGTCTATTTCTTCTAATGGCAATTTTCTTATTTCAGCAATTCGAAAGAAGTCTCGTGGCCCTCTGACAAGCTTCCTTCTAGCGCTCCGATCTGACTGAATTTTTAACTATTTAGAGTATCTTTTATACAGAAATATTGACCTATTAGTCTGAAAGAGGGGGAAACAAGGATATCTGGTATTTTTTTCTATTATTAATCCTCTCGAAGATGATTTTTTTTTCGACCTTGTCGTGGAGCAGGTCCGTCGGTGTATGTTGAATATGAGCGCCAAAACTACTGGGTGCGACACGTGATTGCTACGTCCAGTTAAAGTCAGGCTATCCCTCGCTTAACCCTATATACAGAAGTAGGCGTATTTTATTGACACAACATCAGCATTTCTTTTTATTGGTGCTTCTCTCAGTCACGTGACACTAAATTCTTCGAATGATATTGAGTCTCAACAATGTTAATTGTCACTAGTTGTTATGAAAAGAAAAAAAAAGAGAGAAAAAAAGAAGCTAAATCTCATGCATTGGAAGGGGAGATAATTTAAGTTTGTTCATCTGTAACTTTCATGTCCCGTAGGGAAATGAATAAAAAATAAAGGAAACATTGGGAAAATTGATTTACAGAGAATTTGTTTGCTTATTTGATGGAAATATTGCTGAAATTATCTTTCTCTGAATCTTCCATTTCGACCCAAAAACAACGTGACTGCTTGAAATAATATGTATCAGAAGACTCAATCATGTACGAACCGAGCCGTTAAATTTAATGAATTAAATTGTGTATCTCCTTTTGTATAGAGAGAGAGAGAGAGAGAGAGAGAGAGAGAGAGAGAGAGAGAGAGAGAGAGAGAGAGAGAGAGAGAGAGAGATTGATTGTCGTATTTACATGTTTTGTGTAGCTGCTTTTTTGCGCACTGTCCTATCGAATACGAATAATTTTCAAACAGATATATTTGATGCCTAGATGGGGACCACCCCGGTCAGAGGGGACCTGGAAATAATGAAGGGATACTCCGCACTCCCCTGAGCATCAGAACTGGAGTATCACCATCAGATTCAGTTTTGAGTCATATTTAGGTCAATCCCCATTTTTGAAGGAGGCGATTTCTACAGGGGCTACAGCCAGCGTATTCTAAGCCCAATGGCAGAGCACACACACACACACACACACACACACACACACACACATATAATATATATATTATATATATATATATATATATATATAGTTAGTCATCTGCAGATAGTGATGTTTCACATCTCCTTACTATGGTAAACTTAGCAGGCTACCTCCATCCTGGATAGAAACCCGACGATTTTTCAACAGTAAGATCCTTAACACCCGGGTTATCAGCACACCCATCAGTGGTATAAGTAATTTATACAGATAGATAATATATATAACACGGTTTGTCATTAAATAATCCTCAAGTGTTGATGTGTCATTAAACCAAACAACCAACCAATCAGAAGGTTTCGGACATAGACATGTTGGAACCTACAGAGATAAAGAAATCAAAATCTGTCTTTGTTAAATGTTTTGTATCACCGTTCAATTCAAGTTTGAAGACAAGAATTTAAAGCCCCCCCCCTCCACAAAACAAAACAAAAATTTCTAGTTTCTATTTCAGCCGAACTAATATAAATATTATTGTTAAAGTCTTGTAATTCCGGGTTCTTTTGTTTTAATTCACCTGAGACGATCTGTCTCCCCCCCACACACACACACCTAAAAAAATTACTTTACGTCACCGAAGGACCAATTTGAGACAGTTTCAGCGTTAGATACTTGATTAGAAACAACATACATCCGGGTTGGTTTTGACGTCATGCAGTGTCCAAAATAATTGTCTATTGTTTGAAAGGTATTTCCAGTATCAATAGAATTAATTGTCTTACTTTAAACTTCTTCCGACATTTATTCCCCCCCCCCAGTTTTAAGATATTTACGCTTTATTTATACGGATAAGGGACGAAGAAATAAGCTGTTACCTGATTTGATTACCCAACACACACAATATATATATATATATATATATATATATATATATATTTTATTACTAATCGTAGCTTAGATGCGGCACAAGGTCAGGGATATGGGGCAACCAGTGAGAATTGAACTCACTAACAATGGTCTGCTAATCTAGCTTGCTAACCATTATACCACACACACACACACACACACACACACACACACACACGTGTGTGTATGTGAATGTGTGTGTGTGGGATATCTATTTTTCGGTGATCCATCACCTTACACACGCTGATGAAGTTAAGTGACAACTTAAACGAAACCTAAAGTCAAAAACATGTTTCTTTCCCCAAAATACACAAGGAAATTGTTGTGGCGCTCGTTTGTAATGGTTATCATGATAGAAATGGTGACTCGAGTTCAATCCCAGTCATAGCGCTAAAGCCTTTGTTGATACGCCAGCTCATTTAACAAACGTGGAAAAAGGTAATTTGAACAAACAAAAATCAGTGAGACGGAAAGAATCATGGCAATATGAAATTAGTATAAATCTGACTTAAAGAGGAAAAAGAAATATCGAAATAAATTTATGTCTGAATTAAGGTATCCATTTATTGGTTTATTCATAATAATTTGTATACGCAAAAATTTATATGTACCTTTGTGTTCTCAATTTCGGTTGAATCCTACGAAGGAAACACTTGATACCATCTGCCTATATATATATATATATATATATATATATATATATATATATATATATATATATATACACACACATTATATATATATATATACACACACACATATATATATATAATATATATATATATATATATATATATATATTATATATATATATATATATATATATATATATATATATATATATGGGAGAAATGTGAGGAGATTAATCCGACAGTATGTGGAGAATGGTAGACAAACACGGGATGTTATGGAAACTGGATGTTTATTGTCGACGATGCAACGTTTAGTCTCTTATTAGACCATCTTCATGACTGGATACAGTACTCGCTTCAATGATGGACATATATACATAACTGTATCCAGGTCCTGAAGATGGTCTAATAAGAGACCGAAACGTTGCATCGTCGACAATAAACATCCATTTTCCATAACATCCCGTGTTTGTCCACCTTTCTCCACACACACACACACACACACACACACACACACACACACATATATATATATATATATGAGGATAGGAGAATTGGAGTAAATCCGACAGAATGTGGTAAACGAATAGTGGGGAAATGTGGACAAAAGAACAACATCTACTTGTTTGAGTTGTTCTTTTGTTCACATTTCCCTCTATTCTTTTACCATATATATATATATATATATATATATATATATAGAGAGAGAGAGAGAGAGAGAGGGGGGGGAAGAGAGTGGGGGAGAAAGAGAGAGAGACGATGGACAAATGTGATAAAATAAATAGAAATATTTCTTTATAGTTATTTGTTTCATTTTAATTGTTATCAACTAGTTTTAACCTTAAGACTTTTAGAAGAAAATATTTTGTGATGAGAATAAATATAAAAAAAGAAAATCTAAATACCTTTTCAAAGAATTCATATGCAACAAAACAAGCGACGAAAAAGAACAGATAAGGAAGCATCTGTTCATTGACTTATTATCTTTTAGTATTGAAATATCTTCAAATTACTATTATATATGATATCTACTATTGTATGCACCTGGAAGGGCTCTACACTTGGAATATATATATATATATATATATATATGATGATATAATTTGCTATATTTGTAAGTAAAGAGGGACCAATATCATTCATAGACCATATATATCTAAGAGTAGCGAAGACAAAATAAACAATGCTTAGTGACTGTCAGTTTCTCACTTATACGATTTTCAAACCAAGTATTGGTTTGAACAACGCACATACACACCCACACATTATATATATATGGGCCGGGTTAGCTCAGTCGGTAGAGCGTTCGGCTAGAAACCACAAGGTTCCTAGTTCGATACCGGTCCTCGCCAACTCAGCGTATGAGTAGCACAAGGATATGTGCGGCAAAGTAAGCTGATGGTAGGTGTGGCGCTCCACCTCAGATGCTAAAACAATCTCCTTGGTCTAGCGCTATTGAAAAGGGGATAGACTCCCTCGCTGACTGGCTGATACCGACTCTATGCCGCCCTGTCGACTTTACTTACTTACTTTATATATATATATATTATATATATATATATATATATATATATATAAAGTAATTTGCTAGGTTAGCCAAAATTGAGAATTTACTTTGTTTTGGTCGTCAAGATTTGACAAATCTATTCAAAGACCATCAAAGACTTAAGTGGGAGTGCTATGCATCTAGAAAAAAAGACAGTCAAAGACGGAGATAAGAGAGAGAGAGAGAGAGAGAGAGAGAGAGAGAGAGAGAGAGGAGGGAGAGAGAGAGAGAGAGGAGGGGAGAGAGAGAGAACAGGAAATATTTGAACTGTGTAAATAGAATAGACCAGATCTCCACTTTTTTACCAATGAAATCTAAACACTTCAATACCGATGGAAAAGTCTATGGACGCAATGGAGACTATGTTAAAAAAATAAACCTAATTTTGGTCACATTCGATAAGAGTAGCTCGTTCAACCTATAGACTTTTCAGCCGACCGTCGTAAATGCATGAAATATATGTGTTTACCAAACACCTCCGTCACTAGTAGGATGCTAGACTGATATATTTTATGCTAAGTACAGCTGATTTAAATTCAGAGTTTTCCTTTTCCTAGACCGTTTGCCTTACCAAAGCCAAAGAGCCGAGTCTGCCCAACTATTTACCCATAGCTAGAGAGATTCATGCCTTTCATAAGGGAATTAGCGTGAAGGGAAAAGGAAACAGAGTGTCTATGTGAATCTATGAACGTTTCTGTCGACTCTTGTATATTCTCTAGCTCAATCTACTTCGACTCAAGGGAAGTATTTGTGAGTATCAAACTTAAAACACTAGTTTCGACACTAGCTTGATAGCCATATTTCAATAAGGGCCTCCCATCATGGTGTAATCGTTAGAACTTAAAATTTGCACGCCAGTGACCCTTCTGTCTACGTGCTTGGAATTTGCACACCAGTGACCTCGCTTCACCTGTGGTCAATGTTGGCAAGCCGGCTCCCAGTTACAGTGTTTCGGAAGCCTCTCGTCCAAGCTTGGCACAATGCTCTCCTGTCTGGGTGCTTTTCTAATCGAACACGTTATATGACAGTATTTCATATCAAGGTGGATGCCATAACTGGTTCATTTAGATAAGTTTGTGAAGCAGTTGTTATTCTTACTAGAAGGACCTGTGTATATACCACAGTATGATAATGATTTGATTATTACAATGTCTGATATGTTTACTTTAAGCTATTGCAATAGTTTAATTAGTAAAAAGTATAATAAACTCTCACTCAATTTTTTCTCTCCTTCTTTTCATTTTTACATTATGCTCGATTGAAACAGGTTAGCGTTATCTCTTCCGCGCGCTCACCTCTCTCTCTATCTGTCCCTTACTCTCTTTTCTCTCTCTTGCTTTCTTATATTTGTCTGTGTAGCACATCCTTTTCACCCCTTTCTTTCTTTATAATAAAAATGGAATGGTCATTGTTTAGCTGGGTTGGCGACACCCATAAGAAACAAGAATTCGGCGGATAACAACACCAGATAATCAGGATTTATATTTTTGCATTTCATCTTGGACGATTTCGACGGTCTCAGTTTTAACCAAAGGGTGTTGCAAGATTAAGGAACG
This sequence comes from Doryteuthis pealeii, assembly GCA_023376005.1. Classification (NCBI taxonomy): domain Eukaryota; kingdom Metazoa; phylum Mollusca; class Cephalopoda; order Myopsida; family Loliginidae; genus Doryteuthis; species Doryteuthis pealeii. The sequence goes on along the minus strand of CM042137.1, from coordinate 57,106,520 downwards.
CAAGTATTAATGTAATACGTATCTTCAATAGAAGCTTTAAAAACTTCACTGTCTGTCGTATCATGTTCAAATCAATCTACATCGCTGGTTCCAAACTTTTTCAGGTTAGCGCCCCCTTGGCTTCCGACGCATTCCTAGCGCCTCCCTCGTACACACACACATGGGAACACACATTATTTTGTGTGTGTGTGGTTTTTTGTGTTTTTTAGAATTTTTCAAATTGAAAACAGATTTTAAAAACACAAAAATGTATTTCACAAATGAAACCTATTTTCATAAATTTTTCACATAAAATACTATGAAAATGGTAAGGAAGGGATTTTCTCAAAGGTGAACATGAAAAATAAAACGAAATTTACTTAAAGTGGGAACGGAATCAAGGTAAATTCTAATCGGAAAATTAGGATCCCAAAAAGTATTGAACTCAACGTACAGTGCTTGCAACTCTGAGCTGAACTTTGACCCTTGCAGTTGTCAGCAGACTCTGCTCTCTAGCCTGGCTGGTGGCATGTGGTAACTGGTGTACCACTGTACATGTTGTGTACAGGAGTCAAGTAAATATTCAGACTTTTGATTAATTTCAGACGACGTAACAAAACAATGCATTCGTTTATAATTCTCGTGTCAGTTTTATTCTGTATAAACTGCATATGTGTTCCTTTATCCTAGTATTTATGTTGACATTATTTTTTAACATTTAGATTTTCTAAAAAAAAAAAAGTTATACATTAACTGCTCTTAACTCCACCCAGTCGCTCCCACCGCCATTTTTGCCTCACACCTATAGATTTTTTTTTTGGCACCGCCCATTTTGGGTATCATTGATCTACATATTGTCTTCTGGCTGTCACAGCAACTGCTGTGTGAAAAACAAAATTCCGCCAAGGAAATTTGGTCGAAAGGAAGCACTGAAACGGTGTTCAAGGTCGAGTGGATATTTTCAAATTATCTCTCCCTCAGGGGGATCCACTGTTTGGATTCAGGATTCTGATGAGGTGCGGAGGAATTTAGAAAAAAATATCGAAGCAAAGCTGTGTGAATATTTGCTGACATGACAGGTGCTGACGCCATTCCCCCCCCCCCGCGAAATCTATTTAGAAAACAACAAGCCAAACAATATATCCCATTCAAGGAGCCATCCAATAAACACTCCATTCCATATTTCCCATACATACAACGGAATCACACCCTTTGAACCCGATCGACGGGTATGTGTATCGCTAGCTAAAAGTACTTGCATCTGGGCGACCTGGTTGATTGATTTAACGGCATAACATCTTGTCAAGAGTTATCTTATACCTAGAGGTTAGGGAATTGTGTTCACTGTAGGTTTATATTATCAATTATTATTATCTCTATATATTTACCAACCCCTCTGCACGAGCAGGATGTGACACAAAGTCAGTTTATTAAGCGGAGTTTAACAAGTTTGAATTCAGAGTTTCCCTTCTAGACTGTTTACATAAACAAGGTTAAAGAGCCCTTTCCGCACTACTATTTACCCATAGCTGGGGGGGGAGGAGATTAGTTGGATTCATACCTTTCCCAAGGGTCTTAGCGCTATGGGAAATGTAAACAGCCTCGTGCAGGATTTGTACTCTGGTCAACGATTCCATTACCTACGACTAATTATTACACCACGCGCCTCCCATATTCTAATCTTTATATTAATACGCGTGTTTCTTAATTGTACGACCGTTATCATCTTGGAATATCCTCGGGTTAAAAATGAGACCGTCCAAATCGTTCAAGATGAAATGAAAGAAATGTAAATCCTTATTATCTGGTGTTTCTTATCCGCCGAATTCTTATTTAAAATATAATAAGAAAGAAAGAAAGAAAGAAAGAAAGAAAGAAAGAAAGAAGAAAGTGAGTAGGGGAAAGATAGAGAGAAGGATGAGCGCGCGGGATGTAATAACGCTAATCTGTCTCAATCGAATATAATGAGAATATGAAAAGAATGAAAGAAAGGGGAAAAAGAGAGAGAGAGAGAGAGAGAGAGAGAGAGAGAGAGAGAGAGAGAGAGAGAGAGAGAGAGAGAGTTAAATCAGGATTATTATACTTTTTTAAATATTGAACTATTTAGCAATAGCTCCTAAGTAAACATATCAAACGTTATAATAATTACATTATCATACTGTGGTATATCCACTGGTCCTGCTAGTATTTTCATTATTTTTATTATATTTGCATTTATTGTGTAGTTGTTTCGAAAAGGTTTTTGCACATAGTTATATATTAAGTATTCCTATCTTATACAAATATTTTATATATAATTATATGGTTTCAAGTAACCGCCTCTATTTAATGATAATCATTTGTTTGCAAACAGTTATATGGTTTCAAGTAAATGTAGGCGTCATGAATGTTGTAACAGCATAACAAACAGTTTATTGTTATTTTATACCTTGAGGTTAGGGAAGAGCGTTCACTGCAGGTCTGTATTTACAATTCTTGAGTAGTTGTTTCCTAAAGGTTTTTGCACACTGCTATATGATATTAAGTACTCCTATCGTATACCAATAATGGTTTCAAATAACCGCCTCTATTTAGTAATTCTCATTTGTTTGCATACAGTTATAGGATTTCATAAGGGCCGGGTTAACTCAGTCGGTAGAGCGTTCGGCTAGAAAACACAAGGTTCCCAGTTCGATACCGGTCCTTACCAACTCAGCATATGAGTAGCACAGGGATCTGTGCGGTAAAGTAAGGAGCCGGTAGGTGTGGCGCTCCACCTCAGACGCTAAAATAATCTCCTTGGTCTAGTGCAAGTGAAAAGGGAATAGACTCCCTCGCTGATTGGCTAATACCGACTCTAGGCCGCCCGACGACTTTACTTTACTTGATTGATTTCAAGTAAATAACAAAAATAATCCTTTATAAAGAATTATAGCGTCAAGTAACTCTTCTTAACACAAACAATTTGGGGTAAGTATTGGCTAATGTCTTCGCCATCATAGTAAGCGAGTTCGAACTTCAGTCGCACTAATGAATTCACTATCAGGCTAATACCCTTGAGAAAGTTTGAAGCCCCTATACCTTAGCTATAGGTAAAATAGTAGCACTACTGTTCTTCTACAAGGAGTTGTGGCATTAAGGTTGGTATGCCATTAAAATAAGAAACGAATCAGCAAACAATTTTCCCACAGTCATATGGTATCAATTAGTCTGACTACAAATTATTTTTAAACAGATCTATTTGACCCATAGTTGAGACCCTAGCAGGTACTACCACTGCGGTTCAGAAAATGCCTGAGAGTAATGGTAATAAAGGGGTGCTCCAGCTCTCAGAGCTCTAGAATATGAACCTCAGCATCAGATGCAGTTTAGTTGAATACGCAGGATACCCCTTTTGTAGAGGTATTCCTCCCACTTCAGAGGATACAGTCAGTACATTCTGACCTCACTGACAGGGTTGTAGGACAATTCAAGATTTTACTTCCAAATATCAGAGATTTATCACAAAGTAAATGGGGGGTAAAGATTTATATTCCTAATGCCAACAACCCTGTTGACTGGGCTGTAAATAACCGACTGCACCTCTGCAGATGGGTAACTCCACCCAATGGGACCGTCTGTCGGCTGTGGGTGGCGACCCGTGATTCTTAAGAATGGTACCCTGGTGGTTAGACAGTCCATGACATTCAACACCCCACTAAGGCTAGACGGGCGGTGGGAGCGATCAATCGGCTGGTCATGTCAAGCCGTAACACGTATATGATTTTCCCTGCCTTATTGCCCTTATGGCAAGCCCCCAACCCTTTTTATCTCCTATGTGCTAGAAGGCGGTAGCTGAGGGGTTAATGTCCTGGGTATGACGTAGATTGTATCTGATATTTAAAACATATTGCAGGGTTCTAAACGTGCAAATAACATGTGCTGTTTTTAGGCAAATTTAACTCAGGTTTTCATTGAGAACTCGTTAATAAGATTTATTCTATGTATTAATGATTTTGGCTGTAAATTAAATACTCATTGATAAACCTACGCAATTCCTTGGGATATTGTGACGTAAGCAGTGACGTAGTTTTGATTACAGGCAGACAGACAACGAATCTCAATTATAATGAGATTTTTCATAGTTTAATAATGCAATTGTTTACGCGATTCCAACTTTTAAAATAACCTCGAACGAGTCTCGCGGTTGCAATGCAACAGTTTTAATGGGATTGTCTGCAGAAGTCTTCAATCTTCGCAAGAAGAAGAAGAAGAAGAAGAAGAAGAAGAAGAAGAAAAAGAAAAAGAAATACTAGAATCCGTTATTGTTATGAATTAAACTCTTCAGACGGGAGAGACTTGTGTTCAATTAGCTGGTTGCGTCAATTATGTAAGTGCTTATGGGATTACCTATTGTTATTCTCAACATCCCCACCCCGCTTCCAACAAAGAAGCAGACGTTGAAATGATTAAGAAAATGCGACAATGGGAGTGAAATCAGTTCTATTATTTTTGTCACTTCTTGCATTTTACGCAGTTCTGCGATAATTAACAATTTAAGAACTGTACTTCACCAAAAGTAAAACGATGAAATTAAATTGACACTGAAGTCTTTATTTTTCGTATAAGTCGCTTTCGTACGAAGTAATGGTTATCGTTGTAGAAAATGGACTCGGTGAAGCGAGTTCAAATTCCGGTGAAGGTTGTTTGCATTTCACATTTAAAACGATGAAATCAAATTGATACAGAAGTCAGAAGAAGTGACTCAAGGTAAATTTCTTAAGCGGAGCTTAACAGATTTGAATTCAGAGTTTTCCTTTTAGACTGATTACCTAACAAAGGTTAAAGAGCCCAAACTATCCTACTATTTACCTATAGTTGAAGGGAGAGTAGTTGGATGCATACCTTTCCGAAGGGTATTAGCGCTATGAGAAATGCAAACAGATGCGCCTATGATTTGAACTCGTCTCACTGTGTCCATTTCCTACGACGATATCTATTACACCACGCGCCTCTTTCTTTATCGTATAAGTCGCCTTCGCGTGGTGTAGTGGTTATCGTTGTAGAACGATGAAGCGAGTTCAAATCCTGATGAAGGTTGTTTGCATTTCACATAACGGTAATACCTTTAGGAAAAAGTATGCATCGAACTATTCTCTCCAATTATGGGTAAATAGTAGAGCCAACTGGGCTCTTTAACTTTGGTAAAGTAACCAGTCTAGGAGAATGAAAACTCTGAAATCTTTCTTCTGTGTATGGAGACAAATGACTGAGAAATCTACAAATAAAACTGCTGCCTCGAAATTTTTTGCTCGAACCTCTTCTATGATTCGACGAATAGTCCTAATCTGAGAAGTTGTGGATCGATTTATAGGGAATCCGTTTTTTAAATTTTTTTAAAAGAATTGTCTCTACTATACAATTGAGAATAAGGCTATTATAAACCTTGGCCGCTATGAGAGTAACAGTGATACCTCTGTAGTTCTTAGTGACACTTTTCCGAGCATGACAGGATGTAGAGTTTCGTCCATTTCTCTGTTGTATTTTATTTCCATTGTAGAAGTCTATCTTTTTGGCTAGCGGCTTTGATATCGAGATGCTATATATATATATATATATATATATATATATATATATATATATATATATATATATATATATATGTATATAACGCTCCATATCATATATATATATATATATATATATATATATATATATATATATATATAATATACATACATATATCCACTTCAATATATTTATACTCTTCAATATATATATATATATATATATATATATATATACATAATATATATACATATATGCACACAATTCAATATAATATATATATATATATGTATATAAATACAATATATATATGCACACAATTCAATATGATATTTATATATATGTACATAAATATAATATATATATATACATATGTATATAAATATAATATATATATATACATATATGTCCACAATTCAATATAATATATATATACACATGTATATAAATATAATATATATATATATACATATGTATATAATATGATATATATATATATACATATATGCACACAATTCAATATCATATATATATATATATGTGTGTGTGTGTGTGTGTGTGTGTGTGTGTGTGTGTGTAAACACTACCTGTACACATGGAAATAAAAGCATAATACTTAAATTTAAACTATAAAATACATTCTGAGATAAATCCTTGTTGATTTATATTTATTGGTAATAATTGTTAAATCAATAACAACACATGAATCTAAAAATAGGAAAAAAGGCGGCACTCGTTGTTTAATGGTCATGGTTGTAGGAAAAGGATCCGAGTTTAAATCATGGACGATGCTGTTTGCATTTCACTTAGCGTTAATACCGTTGGGAACTGTATAAATCCAACTATTCTCCTTCTAGATATGGGTAAGTATAAGGGCAGACTGGGCTGTTTAACCTTAGTATGGCAACAAGTCTAGAAGAAGAAAAACTCTGAATTCAAACATGTTAAACTCCGCTTAAAAATTGATTTTGTGTCATATCCTGCTCGTGGTGGAGGGTTGGTAAATACATATATTTAAATAAAATTATGAAATATGACTTTACAATAATAATTTTAAAAATCCGGAAAGGAAAAATTGAAGATTAGGTTTCACAAATAAAGTAGCTGACGTTTGTTGGTCAATATATTTATTTTATTTTTAAAAAAAAAAAGGTAACTTTTGGGGAGGGTTGTTCGATCTTTAATATTGCTAATGCTGCGAGTTAGGGAGAAGGTTGAGGCTAACAACACACACACACGCATATATATATATATATATATATATATATATATATATATATATATATATATATATATATATATATATATTTACCATCCACTCTGCACGAATAGGATATGAGATAAGGTCATTTGTTAAGTGGAGATTAAAAGGTTTTAAATCAGAGTTTTTCCTTCTCGATCAGTTGCCTAATGAAGGTTAAACAGCCCGGTATGCTTTACTATTTACCATACATGGAGGAAGAATAGTTGGATGCATACCTTTCCCAAAGGTATTAGCGCTATGAGAAATGCAAAAGATTTGAAGACGATCGACAATTCTATTTACTTCGTCGATAACCATTACATTATAAGCACCTCCAAACAACAATACTATAGTGGCCGGCAATAGTGGACGAAAATAATCATAAAAGCTATCAACAAAATAATCACTAATTTAAAAAAATATTTTAAATGAATAATAAAAACAAAGTTCTTTATTTTCACTCGTATTTTTTCTTATAACCTGTTTTCTTTTTTTATATGCAATTTTGAGTGCAAAACATGCTAGTTAGTAAAGCCCACTAGGAAAATAGCTACCTTTGTTAAGTTATACGTAAAGGATTTTAGAGACTTTTTGCAGGAGAAAGGGACGGTTGAGAAAAGCAGGCCAATCAAACAAATACACAGATACACACATATTCTATACAGTATAAAAATAAAAGATGTTAAATCTGTTATCATAAAGAACTAAGATCTTCTTTGATCTGAGCTCTAGGAATACATTTAACTGCTGATAATTTTTTTTTCTAGTGAAGTCTTTCCTTTGTCGCTGAGTGTGTAATGCCATCATAATGCATAAACGCCATAATGCCGATCTAAAAAAGAAAAAAGAATTAACATTTGAGATGTACAGGTTGGTTAAAAAAATAGGTATTTTAGAATGAAATCTAATAACTTGACTAATTCTCGCTCAAATGATCTGAGATTTTAACGATACGTGTAAAAACAATTCAAGATTCTATTTATAATGTTTAAATATGTTTTCTTTTCTTGTTTCTATACCTGCAAACAAATTACAATACATCAAACCATATTTCGCCTTGCTTGAATGTGTGAATATTTGAGATTTAAACATTGCTATAAATGGTCAAAACACATCTTCCTCTTATCGATCAGGCTTGTCATAACAATATATTGTTTTTACGCTTGGTAGATGCATTGTTCTTTGGGAAGAATTTATATTATCTTCTATAAATCAATACACATTTACTATTATTTCTTAATACAAAAGTTTTTTTCTAAACCAAAGATAACATGATTCTACTTCTTCTAATGGAAGTAATAGGATATAATTTGGTACTAATCATTACCATTCTCTATAAAAATTCATAACCGAAAAATATTTGAATTTTGCAACAGTGTGTACTTATTTTTGGGTTGCAACTTATTCATATTTTTAGTTCGTATGTGATCATCAAATCAGACACACACACACACACACACACACACACACACACACACACACATAATATATATATATATATATATATATATATATATATCTGAGGATGGGCAGAAAATTTAATTATCTGAAAAATATGATGACGTCATATCTGCTGTTGATGACTAATGGGATTCAAGCAATGCAAAACCTATGGAAGACGTGTGTAGAGTTCAGGGGGGGGGGGCATGTTGAAAAATAAATTTCATTTGTTTTTTTTTAGCCCATGGACTTTTCAGGCGACCCTCATATATATATATATATATATATATATATATATATATACTAACAAATGTTGACATCAGTGTATTTGTTGTCCCATTGGTAAACTGACATTATTAGATAACAAATAAAAAAAAACATCTTTCTAAACTTCAAACTTGGTATTACTTTTCTTCTTTTTGTACATATTTCTTTCTTCCGTCCCTTTTATGTCTTCGTTCCTACTTTTTTCCACTAAAAATTCAGGCTAGTTGTCCAATACACACGAAGTCTCATGCCGGATAAATAAGAAGCCCCATTATTTCACCACCTTGTTCGTGCGCATGCGCTTATATCTGATCGAATTATGAAGTCAGGGACAGCCATTCGCCCTCTGCGCCTAAAGTCCAAATAGTGTTTTACTACGGATTTAATTTGTCGGGGCAAATAATAATTTTCTTCTATATTAGCTTTGGTAAATGGGTTTTTCCTCCCGCCATTTTTTCTCCACTTTTTTCTCTCTCATAGCATCAATGCGAGAAGCCAACTTGCATTAAATATATGTGTTCACTTTCTTCCATTAGATATATGTAAATTATAATAACTTCTATCATTCTCCTAATTACTTAAAATACATGCATATACACAGGCACACACGCTGGGACGTCCCACCGTGGTGTAATGGCTAACAACCTAGTCTCGCAAACCTTTTACTACTGAGTAACGAGTTTGGTGCAAGCCAACCGGGATGTACTTCCCCCTTCCATCTAGACTAAATGATATATTCCACTACACTAAATCTCCTCAGCCAAGTGGGCTACTCCACTACCCTCTCCCTAAGTCAATTGGGATATTCTTAAATGTCAAAGCTTACCTTGTTTCTATGCCTAACCTTGCCAATAGAAGCATCTATTTTGGCTTGAAATTAAGGGATGTTTATTACACGAAGTTGTTCAATACTGGAATATATAAGGTAATTATTACTAGCATCAGGGCCCGTGGGAACGGATGATTTATAATGATATGTGTATTAAATATCTTATAGATTTTTAAAAACGTATTCATTATTTATTGCACAGGCAACAAAGAATTTATATGTAATAACATTGCCAATCATTTTTTTCTAGCTTAAATAGCTCACTTGATTTTCTTTCGTTTCATGAAATGTCCAGTGGCCCTGCTAGTAAAAGTAATCAATAAATATTTCTTGAGAAAAAATAACTCATAATATCATTTGATTTTGTATGAGACAATATTTCTTTTGATTTCGCAAATATCTCTTGCGATCATGAAGATTTGTGTGTGTAGATGTGAATATGTTTGCCCGGCTAGATAAGTTATCAAAAGAGCAAGCAGCTGGTAGAAAAAAAATGTTGACAAAATTCAACACCTGTTTTTTTTTTTGTTTTTTTTTTTTGTTTTTTAACTCTGAAATTTAAGGTCCTTATTTGTCCTCTACTGGTTACTAACTGGCTGACTAACCCTATGAAAATCCCCAACTCCTGTGTGACCGTTTTCCGCACTTACCGTGAGATTTCGCGTGGTTGCCCGGGTCACACAGACGGTCACAGATTCAGCGGGTGTGGGAAGGCTGCTAGTACATTACAACTTTCCGGTCAGGAATATGTAGACCACAAGGGTTTTTTTTTTAAATGTGTAAACCCAGAAATTATCGTTATGGGAAACCCTGCCTGGTTTGTTTATTTGTTCATATATGTATTTAGCCAACTCCTCCGCAGGATGTGACACAAAGTCAATTTTTAAGCGGAGTTTACCAGGATTGAATTCAGAGTTTTCCTCCTGCTAGACCGGTTACCATACCAAGGCTAAAGAGTCTAGTCTATCCTTTTATTTACCCATAGATAGAAAGAGAATAATTGGATTCATAGCAAGGTATTAGCGCTATGTGAAATCTAAAGAGCCTCGTCCAGGATTTGAACTCGTGTCACCGTGTTCATTTTCAACGACTATAACTATTACACCACTGATACTTCAAAACATTTTTATTTGTTCATATAGGTGTTTATGTATTTACCTATATATGCCCATCCTATTTCAAAAAAGTGTTCTGAAGTGTTTTATGTTAAAGCCATTTGGAGTAAGTGTTTGGAGATGCATTTATCTTCGTGTGTTTATTCTCTTTTTAAAAGTTGTACGTAAATGAACAAACATAAAAATACATTTTGATATACTAGAATTTGACTTAATTCCTTATAGCTACCGACTGTAACCCTGTTACCTAATAGTTATTTCAAACGCGAAGAAGCTGCTACGCTTCCCGCTATATATTGTAAGCAAGTACAAAACAACAAGATGATAATCCAACCCTTGATAGGACGGCATTTCAATGCTTCATATTGTAGATATTTGCTTACAATGTTTCCTTGGATGTTTACAAGAATTTAAAATAGGTTTGGTTTTAAAAATCTTTTTAGGTATGTGAACAATATTTTTGATCGGATGCATACAGAGAGAATGGTCAGCCTTTAACGACATAACAGGAGCCACAATTGTAGTTAAAATTCAGAAATCATATCTTCATCATAGTGCTATCCCTAGAATTCTACTGTTCCTTATAATCTATCTTTATTGCCCAGACCCAAGAAGGATCGGAGTCAGCAGATTCTAAGAGAATTGTGCCCTTAAAGGTGCTCTAAATCAAAGTGTTATTGATAAGTTAGCATACAAATAGCACTTGGAGTGTTCGGAGATGCTTTATGCATTTATCCTCGTGTGTTCATTCTCTTTTTAAAAATTGTGTGTAATTAAACATACAGAAAAATACACTTTAATGTATTAGAATTTGACATAAGTCTTACAGGTGCTCAATGACACTTTTGTAGGATGTGTATGTGGATATAATTCGGAATATATATCACTTTCAACCATGTTCCGTAATAGTTATTTCAACCGTGAAGAAGGTGCTACACTTTCCACTATGTAGTGTAAGCAAGTACAAACCACAAGAGGATAACCCAACAGTTGATAAGATGGCCTTTTCTGGGGAGTTAATGACCTATTCCTCTAGTGGTTGGGTGGGCAACTGCCCTGTTTGACCTCCCAGCGGATGCTTATGCATACCCACGTAGTAATTTAGTTGCATCTGAGGATATAAAGCAAAGCGGGAATTATATCTTGGTTCATAGATGAGAGAACAAGAGAGAGAGAGAGAGAGAGAGAGAGAGAGAGAGAGAGAGAGAGAGAGAGAGAGAGAAAGAGAAAGAGAGAGAGAGAGAGAGAGAGAGAGAGAGAGAGAGAGAGAGAGAGAGAGCGGAGTGCTTGGTCAGAAGTGGCTTATCTTCAGACATTTTCGAGGAATTAGCAAACTTTCCACACCTTTGAATCAACCTTTTTCCCCTTCCGACACTTTATCTATTTCCCGGTATTCCGGGTGAAGCAAATCTCTACACTTTCCTCTGATCCTATTTAATTTGATCTATGGTGCATACACCAAACATAATAGGATGAGACTTACACACTGGTCATTGACAGTAACACACGCGCGCGCACACACCCACACCCACACCCACACACACACAGGACTGACACACTGCCATTCTAGATTAACAGTCGAGCTCTTCTGACAATTGAGAAAAATAAATTATTTTGTATACAACTAAAAGTTGCAGTTCCCTAACTGATATTTTTTTCTTCATATTTTTTTTGTGTGCTTATTTAGAGATAAGACTTCAGATTTATCTCTATTTACGTAAACTTGATTCCATTTTGGATTTTTCTTTTTTCCCTTCCAATATCGTAACAGATCTTAATCTGAACACACACACACACACACACACACCATATATATATATATATATATAAATATATATTATATATTTACATATACATGAAGACACATACTGACTCATGCTCACACAAATGGGGATTTAGAGACACAAGCATATATGATAACAGACCTTAATCTGCATACAAAAACACACATGCACAGAGATACACATTCATATATATATATATATATAATATATATATATATATATATGTGTGGGGGGGGGATGTGTGTGCGTGTGGTTATATACATATATGTATACATATGTGTGTATGTTTATGTATATATATGTGTGAGTATGATTATATATATATATATATATATATGTCTGAGTGTATTTATATATATATTTGTATATATATTTGTGACTGTGTTTATATGTATATGTATATATATGTGTGAGTGTGTTTATATATAAATATGTATATATATTTGTGAGTGTGTTTATATATATATATATAGGTGTATATATATATGCGTGTGTGTATATATATATATATGTGTGTATATATATATATATATATGTATATATATATATATATATATATATATATATGCTTGTGTGTGTTATATATATATATATATATATATATATATATATATATATGCTTGTGTGTGTATATATATATATATATATATATATGCTTGTGTGTGTTTATATATATATATATATATATATATATATATGTATATATATGCTTGTGTGTGTTTATATATATATAGGTATATATGCATGTGTGTGTTTATACACATATATATGTATATATATGTGTGTTTACATATATATATATATGTATATATATGTGTGTGTTTACATATATATATATGTATATATATATGTGTGTGTTTATACATATATATATGTGAGTGTTTGTGTTTATATATATGTGTGTGTGTTTGTATTTATATATATATATGTGTGTGTTTGTATTTATATGTGTGTGTGTTTCTGTTTATATATATGTGCTTGTGTTTGTGTTTATATATATATATATGCTTGTGTTTATGTATATATGTGTGTGTGCTTGTGTTTATATATATATATGTGTGTGTGTGTGTTTGTGTTTATATATATATGTGTATGTGTGTTTGTGTTATTTATATACATGTATATATATATATATATATATATATATGTGTGTGTGTGTGAGTGTGAGTGTGTGTATGTTTATATATATATGTGTGTGTTTTTGTGTTTATATATATGTGTGTTTGTGTGTTTGTGTTTACATATATATGTGTGTGTGTTTTTGTGTTTATATATATATATATATATGTGTGTGTGCGTGTGTCTATATATATATATGTGTGTGTGCGTGCGTGTATATAATATATATATATATATATATATATATATATATGTATA
>CM042137.1:57080460-57090460 GCA_023376005.1 Doryteuthis pealeii | reverse complement strand
GGTTTCGAATAACGAAAGTTTGTGGCAGATAAATTACACAGCATGGAAAGATTGGTTTTGCATGAATTCCTAGAGAATGAATAGCCACATAGTTGTTCTTTCTTTCTCTCTCCCTCTCTATCTCACCCCCTCTCTCTCTCTCTCTCTCTCTCGTTGCATGAATTCCTAGAGAATAAATAGCCACATAGTTGTTCTTTCTTTCTTTCTCCCCTCTTCTCTTCTCCCTCTCTCTCTCTCTCTCTCTCTCTCTCTCTCGTTGCGTGAATTCTAGAGAATAAATAGCCACATAGTTGTTCTTTCTTTCTTCTCCTCTCCCTCTCTCTCTCTCCCCCTCTCTCTCTCGTTGCAGGAATTCCTAGAGAATATAGCCACATAGTTGTTCTTTCTTCTTTCTCCCCTCTCTCTCTCTCACTCTCTCTCTCTCTCTCTCTCTCTCTCTCTCGTTGCATGAATTCCTAGAGAATAAATAGCCACATAGTTGTTCTTTCTTTCTTCTCCCCCCCTCTCTCTCTCTCACTCTCTCTCTCTCTCTCTCTCTCGTTGCATGAATTCCTAGAGAATAAATAGCCACATAGTTGTTCTTTCTTTCTTTCTCCCCCCTCTCTCCTCACTCTCACTCTCTCTCTCTCTCCTCTCTCTCTCTCTCTCTCTTCTCTCTCTTGTTGCATGAATTCCTAGAGAATAAATAGCCACATAGTTGTTCTTTCTCTTTCTCTCCTCTCTATCACCCCTCTCTCTCTCTTTCTCGTTGCAGGAATTCCTAGAGAATAAATAGTCATATAGTTTTCTTTCTCTCTCTCTCTCTCTCTCTCTCTCTTCTCTCTCTCGTTGCATGAATTCCTAGAGAATAAATAGTCATATAGTTGTTCTTTCTCTCTCTCTTCTCTCTCTCTCTCTCTCTCTCTCTCTCTCATTGCATGAATTCCTAGAGAATAAATAGCCACATAGTTGTTCTATCTTTCTTTCTCGCCCTCTCTCTCACTCTCTCCTCTCTCTCTCTCTCTCTGTCTCTCTCTGTCTCTCTCTGTCTCTCGTTGCATGAATTCCTAGAGAATAAATAGTCAGATAGTTGTTTCTCTCTCTCTCTTCTCTCTCTCTCTCTCTCTCTCTCTCTCTCTCTCTCTCGTTGCATGAATTTCTAGAGAATAAATAGCCACATAGTTGTTCTTTCTTTCTTTCTCGCCTCTCTCCTCACTCTCTCTCTCTCTCTCTCTGTCTCTCTCTCTCTCGTTGCATTAATTCCTAGAGAATAAATAGCCAGATAGTTGTTCTTTCTTTCTCCCTCTCTCCCCCCCTCTCTCTCTCTCTCTCTCTCTTTCGTTGCATGAATTCCTTGAGAATAAATAATCACCTAGTTTCTCTCTATCTATATCTATCTCTGTCTCTCTCTTGTTGCATGAATTCCTAGAGAATAAATAGCCACCCAGTTCCTCTCTATCTCTCTCTCTCTCTCTCTCTCTCCTCTCACTCCTTTCATTTTCCTCTCTTTCCCCCTCTCTCCTTTCTCTTTCTTTTTCCCCTGTCTCCCTCTCTCTCTCTCTCTTATCTTAAACACATGCAAGCATTGAGAAAATATAGACACAAGTAGAAAGTGAAAATAACATGACAATCTTTTAAAAATTACTTAATATCTACCATTCTGTGTATATTTCGTCTCTCGTTTTTACTGGCATTTTATAAAAACATACTATCACTGTCCCATAATAGTTGATACATTTTCATATAAACTGCATACACTGAATGTAAAAAGTATCTTAGGAAAGAGAGGTATTATTATTACTTCTATCTCTGTCTCAAAATAGTTGTTACATTTGCATATAGAATTTATACACTAAATGTAAAAAGTATTATAGTAAAGATAGGTATTACTACTATCACAGTCCCATAATAGTTTATACATTTTCATATAGATTGCATACACTAAATATAAAAGTATTATTGGAGAGAGAGAGAGAGAGACAGAGACAAACAGAGAGGGAAAGAGAGTGGTATTATTATAACTGTTATCACTATACCATATTAGTTGATACGTTTGCATATAAATTGCATACACTAAACGTAATAGAAGTATCATGAGAGAGAGAGAGAGAGAGAGAGAGAGAGAGAGAGAGAGAGAGAGAGAGAGAGAGAGAGAATTATTACTAATATCAATCTCCCATATTAGTCGATACATTTGCATATAAATTGCATACACTAAATGTAATAAGAGAGAGAGAGAGAGAGAGAGAGAGAGAGAGAGAGAGAGAGAGAGAGAGAGAGAGAGAGAGAGTAGTAGTAGTAGTAGTAGTAGTAGTATCTCTGTCCCATAATAGTTGTTACATTTGCATATAAATTTAACTTGGTCATGTTTACACTTATAGTTTTTGGTATAATTCTATTTTTCTCTAAAAGGAAAAATGACATATTTATTGACATGTTCAAATAGATCTTTCATACTATTTGTTCAAGTATTCTTAACTAATATTAATAATCTATTTATGAATAATACATTTTAACAGTCATGGTTTCGTATATTTTTATCCTATGATAATAATTTTAAAACATATCTATTTGACTCATGGATGTGACCCTAATAGATACTACCAGTTTGGGTAAGGGTAGTCCTGGAAGTAATGGCAATAAAGACATATTCTACACTCCCCTCAGTTTCAGAATTGAAGCCATATCGTCAGATACAGTTCAGTGTCATACATGAGACATCTATTTGGGGGTAGGTCTTGCCGCACTACAGTGAATGTAATCGGGTATTCTAAGCCCCGCCGGCAGGGCTTAATCATTTGAGATTACCCAGATCTGAGACTAGTCATGTAACATTGCGGGCTAGATTAAAGAAATAACGTTATAGGTAAATCTCTATATATGACGTGGCGGGATCCATTTAGAAATGTGTGTATGGTCAATTTAGAGGGGTAGTAGTATATTCTCAATATTCGTCATATACTGATCTTATACTGTTCTACTTATCTCTCGAATGGATCTGGTTTGATGTCTGCTATTCTGGATCGGGGTAGCTGGGCCTGTCTGTGACAATTGGTGCATCTGTTGTTGGGCTGGATGGCATTCTCAATATTCTTTGAGGGGTCTGGAACTGTTGGAATTTTGTTGTATATAAGGCATGAGGCGAGTAGTCACTTCTACTTATAGACTCGTTGACTATCACGTGACATGAGAAAGATTCCTATTGTCCAATCACTGGCAGCGCTGCTGCTGCTGTTGTTGTATTTATACTAGTCTGATTCTTAACCTTGGCTCATTGCTATTTGGATCATCTTGGACAACGGACTTACAAAGAATACTATAACACCGGATACTTATTGGCTTGCTTACTTATTTTCTACATCTGGAACTGAGGATGGCGGCCAGATACTCAACACTTGGGTCGTATTAAGGATGTCTCGTCTAGTGTCGTTGCTTAGTTTTTAATAACGAACACAAAATGTTCTTTTTTTTTCAGAGTACATATTTTATTTTACCCCCAAGTAAAAATTATTTAGGGAACAGACACTCATCTTGCGTCTATTCTCTTCAAACACTGAGCCCGGACTCCTAACTCTTCACTCTAATTTTGAGTAACTTTCCACTATTACATAACGTACAAGTAAAATCTTGGGTCTTTCCACATCTCATTATTTTACACTGAGTCATTGTTGAGTTCAGCAAAGATATCAAAAGATATGCTGAAAATGTGAGAAAACTCAGCCACTCATTAAGCAGATTTAGCAACAAACTAACGAATGTGATCATGTACGAGAGTGGGCTGAAAGGTTAATTGGCTGAAAAGTTCACATGATGACGTCATATATGCAGTTGATGGCTTTTTACCAACGGGATTTAAGCACAGAAACATCAATTGAAGACGTGAGTGGTCTGCAAGGTGGATTATGTTGAAAAATAAGTTCATCTTGTCACATTCGATGAGAGTATCTCGTTCAACCTATGGAATTTTCAACCGACCCTCGTAATTGCATGAAATATATGTGGTTGGTTGGGTTTTACGGCATCTCAACCCTTGTTGGGTTGAAATATATGTATTTACCCAGCAACTCCCTCACAGGTAGGATGTTAGACAATGTCATATTTTCTGCAAAGTACATCTGATTTTAATTTAGAGTTTTCCTTTTCTTAGACTGTTGCTTTACCAAGGTTAAAAACCCGAGTCTGACCAACTATTAACCCATAGCTGGAGAGAGAACATATGGATTGACGCCTTTCATGAGATCATTAGCGCAAAGGGGAAAGAAAACGGGCTCATCCAGGATTTGAACTTGGGTGGCCGATTTCGTTTCCTTGGGCGATAACCGTTACGCAAAAGTGCCTCCAAATGCAGGATATATAAGTCAGAGAAAGTTGAATGCATGAGAGTTGTTAAAAAAAGGCTAAGCCTCACATAGAAAGAAGATTTTTGATTGTTTTGTTTTACGACATATCAACCCTTTTCGGGTCATTTAATACCGAACTGAGTCATTTTGATTCAGGTTACCTACTATGCCTGCTGTTGCTTAAGGGGTCACCCAACTAAGCATTGAACAGGTAAATCGCTGCTTAACTTTCGTGATCTAGCAACTTTCAGAGGTGCTCAAACCAATAGAAAATTTACTTTTTTCAGTTTTTTCCAAACCCTTGTGGCCGTTCCGAAGACACCAACAACAATTGGTATAACCTTCTCCCTCCTGTTCCACATTTTTTTTAGTTCTCTAGCAATGTCCAAGTATATCCATTTTGTCCGTTTTCCTTTATTTTCACCCTGTGATTTGCCGGGCAAAATCCACTAGTTGACAAGTCCTCTTTCCCTTGTTAATACTAGGTCTGGTCTTCTGGTTGGACTAAGGTGATTCATTTGTATCTCAAAATCTCATAGAATTTTATGCGTTTCATACAATACTCCAGTATGGTCAAAATGTATTATTATTTCACTCCTTGTGAGTTTTTCAGACCAGCGTAAACTGATGATCTTTCACTGAATTCTGAGTAACAGCAAGTCTTATCAGGACTCCAGGAGTCTTCTGAGTATTCTAACTGATCTCAAAAATGCTGTTGTCTGAATGGTCAGATTCTTTCTTTGATTTCCAATTCCTCTAGACAGTTTTATAAACCTTTGGTGACCGTTCCAAGGACACCTAATACAATTGGTAACACTTTCAACCTCATGTTCCGTTTTTTTTCAATTCTCTGACAAGGTCTAGGTATTTGTTCATCACTCGTGTTCTTTCAGCTTCACCCTGTGATCTGCTGGGACTGCAAAATCTACCAGTTGATAAGTTCTATTTTTCTTTTAAATCAATACATAGGGAAGTATTCTATCTGTACCTAAAAGTCCCAGAGAATTTCATGCGTTTCATTCTCAGTAACAGATTCTGGTTTGTGCAAATTCTATTTTGTTGTATGTTCAAAATTTGCTTTCTCTTTCAGTAGATTATTATTATTATTATTATTATTATTATTATTATTATTATTATTATTAATTTATTTTACATAGGTTCTATAAGCAGCCTTTTTATAACTATAGCAATCTGCATTATATATATATATATATATATATATATATATATGTGTGTGTGTGTGTGTGTGTGTGTGTGTGTGTGGTGTGTGCGTATGTATTATGGTAATTTTCCTTTTTTTTCTTGTCATTTGCAGTCGGCGTTTTTTGGATGCACTTTTTTCCCCAATAAATATTCGCATATTTACGAAATGATGTGCAAATGATCAAAGTTTTGGTTGCCTCTCAGCCAATAACTCTTTGATTTAAAAAGCTGAAAATGGTCCATAAATTTGCTTATCGATTTTATCTCTTGGGAAAATGTAGAAGACATTATAATAAACTTTGGTAAAAACGAAACATTCAAAGCGATATGCTGTTTGAGGCTGCGATGGAATTCAATTTATTACGTAGTGACGGATGATTATCAGATGATGATGATGATGATGATGATGATGATATCGCCTAGTACAGTGGTTCTCAACCGGGGGCATATGGCCCCTGGGGACCATATAACTTTTTTGTGGTGGGTCTAGGCAAGCAAAAAAATTAATCATAAAAATACTGAAGAGGTTTTAAACACTGAATGGCTATGGGGGTGTCCAGCATAGTAAAATAGGAATCAAAGTATCCATGGGTAAGAAAAAAATATTGAGAACCATTGGTCTAGTATCAGAGAAGCTAACCATCGTCATGTAACAACAACGTTAGTTAAAAAAAGTTTCCTTGATTCTTATTTTTAAGAGAATGTTTTAATTCCCCTAATCTGACCGCCCTGTCGGCTGGGCGTTAGAATGCACCGACTGCACCTCTGCAGAGGGGTAAGACTCCCCAGGGGGCCACCTGTTGGCCGTGGTGGCGACCCGTGATGCTTAAGGATAGAGCCCAGGTGGATGAGCAGTTCATGACATGCAATTACTCCACTTTGGCCCTATCTTGGCTAGACGGGTGGTCGGAGAGGCCCCTCCGATCAATCGGCTGGTCACGTCAAGCCCTAGCACCTATATGATTTTCCCAACCCTATTGCCTCATGGCAAGTCCCAATCCCTTTTTATCATATGGGTGCTGGAAGTCGGTGGTTGCGGGTCTACAAGTCCTGGGTATGACGTTAAACTCTATCTGATGGTGAGGTTCCAGTTTTGGAGGTTTGGGGAATGTGGAGCACCCCTTCATCACCATTGCTCCCTGGTCCACTCTGACCCGGAGTGGTAGTGCCTGTTTGGGTCCCATCTATGGGTTAAATAGAAAAACAGGCCTTTCCTCTCAACGGTTTTAACTGCCCAACCGTTGAGAGGAAGGCCCCGAAACGGTGCACATTCTCTCCTGATGATCCCAAGCATTTGTAAACATCATTTGTTTTTTCAATATATCAAATTCACACTGTCGGATTAATTTCCTTTTATTTCATATATATATATATATATATATATATATATATATATATATATATATATATATATATATATGTGTGTGTGTGTGTGTGTGTGTGTGTGTGTGTGTGTATATATATATATATATATATATATTATCAAAAACGAAGATCCATATACCGACCTGCGACCCACCATCAAAGACAAATTTCAACAGTTATGGAATAGCTGTCAAAAATACCAAATGACACAGCATCCAGTCAACCATTCATGTATGGTCCTCAAGATATGGAAAGAAAAGAAGGCTAGAGGCGGTACTGCGTAGTCTCCGTTAGGACATACATATATTGCACATACACACTTACTCAAAGGTGAAGAACCCCCGATATGTATACCATGTCAAGAATCATATAGAGCAAAGAATACTGAGTGACTGTCATGACCTCTAAAAAGTCAGAATCAGGGCAGATGACCTGAAAGATATGTTCTTAGATACTAAACCTGGTGATCTTCTGGATTTCAACAAAGTGGATGAGCTCAACAAAAAATATGAAATAAATAAATAGATAAATAAACAAACAAACGAAATAAAGTTGGTTTGTTGGATTTTACGGCATGTCAATCCTTTTTGGGTTATTTTATACCGAAGATGTTTTGTTTTATTCATTTTTGATGGGTACACATCTTTTTAAAAACTCAGTTTTTTAAACATTTTTCAACTCGTTTTTTTCTATTTCACCCTTAAATCAGACTCTAACAGGTACTACCACTCGGGGTCAGATAGAGTTTAAGGTCATACACAGGACATTAAGACCATCAGCCACCACCTTCTAGCACATATATGATAAAAAGGATTAGGGCTTGCGATAAGGACAATAGGAGAGGGGAAATCTTGTAGGTGATAGGGCTTGATCTCGCGAATGTTGATATACCATTAAACAAAGAAACATGTTGTGTGTGTTGGCAACCTTCCGTCTATTTTAGACGATGGCGTAGTTTTTTGTTTGTTTTGTTTAGTTTTTTGTTTTTGTTGTTTTTTGTTGTTTTGTTTTTTTACTGTTTTGTTGTTTTTTCCACTCACTTACAGCCACGTGAGTGGCTGAACAGACCGATCCACGAATGGCAGTCTCTGGTGTAATGGCTGCAAACAAAAGGTGATGCTTTCTGTAGATGTTGGGGGTGCTGCTGTTTCTCTTTCTTTTAGCTATTTTTCCTGTGGCAGCTTTTTACCAAAAAAAATGCCAAAAGAAATTATTCGACTGAAAAATTAACCTTCTCTCCGTGTCAGAGGGGTTTGGTAAATGTAATATGATTCATTTGTTTCAAGGCGGCTACATATTAACTTTTAATGCTCCCTCAATAACATTTAAACCACAAGATGGCGGCTGTAATATTATGATAACAATCATAATAGATGTTCACTTCCACCGGTGTCTTTCGGGTAAATGTCTCTTCGGAATATAATTCCAGGATACTACTGTTAAAACATTCTTATATCATAAAAAAACATAAAAGAATCAAAACTTTAGCAAAACAAACCAAACCAAATCTTACGTAAGAGATTAACTTCTTTTCTTCTTTATTTAACCATTCTTTTAAGAGAATGCATTTTTGGCAAGTATTCTTACAGTAGAAAAAAATAGTTTTGAAATTTCATGAGTACATTCCATTTGTTACATTCGACCAAAGAATTTATACCGAGTGATATTAACGCGGCTTGGTGTAGTCTGCGTGGTTTTGTATGAGATTTCACCATGGAAACCAGACAGTACATTTATTTATGAGAAAGATGAAAAGAATTTGTTAATTTTTCTCTGCTGTCTGCGTTTGTTC
The DNA here is from genome assembly GCA_023376005.1 of Doryteuthis pealeii. NCBI lineage: Eukaryota > Metazoa > Mollusca > Cephalopoda > Myopsida > Loliginidae > Doryteuthis > Doryteuthis pealeii. The sequence continues at coordinate 57,081,781 of CM042137.1, read as the reverse complement.
AGTCCATTTAAAAAGAGTTCTTCTCTGAGAGAGAAAGAGAGAAAAAATAAAGAGAAAAGAGAGAAAAAAAGACGTTATAGATGGATTTAAGTGATTGTTTGTTTTCAACCTCAAAGTGACGCCAATGATACTGAATCACATAAACCCAACGAAGACATGTCTGCACTCACACACACACACACATATATATAATAAATATGTATAGTCCTTAATATATATATATATATATATATATATATATAATATATATATATATATATATGATTTAAAAGAAAGGAAATGAATCCGACGGTATGAGTATAGATAAAAGGATATGAAAACAACACAATATGCTGTTAAAGTGAAAACATTTTATAACATATTCATAGCTAATATTGAACAATATTTCGATTTTATAAAAATCATCTTCAGAGCTTGTTTATACTCCGTACTATCAAGAGCGGAGACGAAAGTCATATGAATTCAAAACGAAAACCTTGATGTTGCAAAAAAGTGATATGGATTAAAACGTTGCAACATCAAGGTTTTCGTTTTGAATTCATATCACTGTTTTGCAATATCAAGGCTTTCGTTTTGAATTCATATGACTTTCGTCTCCGCTCTTGATAGTACGGAGTATAAACAAACTCTGAAGATGATTTTTATAAAATCGAAAATATTGTTCAATATTAGCTATGAATATGTTTAAAATGTTTTCAATTTAACAGCATATTGTGTTGTTTTCATATCCCTTTATCTATCTATCTATCTATCTATATATATATATATATATATATATATATATATATATATATATATACAAGGTGTGTCAAAAAGTATTGAGTTTTTTGTACTTTTATGACACACCTTGTATTCTGAAAAAATAACGTTTCGTTCATTCTTCATTTCTATGAGGCCCGCTCAGCGTAATAGTTATCGAGGAGGATATAGAATTAGCATCCCGAGTTCAAATCCTGGAATAGGGTGTTTGCATTTCACTTCGCGCTAATACCTTCGGGAAAGGCATGAATCCATCTCGTTTCTCTCCGGCTTTGGGTAAATTGTAGGGAACTCTGGGTTATTTAGCTTTGATTTGGCAACAACTTTACTTAAAAATTGACCTTGTGTCACTCACATCTAGCCCGTCGAAGACGGTTTAAGTATATATGTATAAACAGTAATTAGGATTATTCTTTGTGGAGTCGAATTCGCAAAGGGAGCTCAATTTATATATATATATGATAAAATATAATCTGAATCTCTAACTAACCCATTCTCACGATCGGACCAAAACTATCAGAGAACTGCTAAAAGGTCAGTTAAAGGTTAAGTCTTGTCTATC
>CM042137.1:57057960-57075460 GCA_023376005.1 Doryteuthis pealeii | reverse complement strand
TAGCGACTTCCATCCTCGCGGAGTGTTCCATAATTCCAATGTGGTGTAATGTTTAGCAAGCTAATCCCGCTGATCCATTATTATTTAATATCGAGTTCGATTCTCGCTGGGTGCCCCGCACATACGACCTTGTGTCACATCCTGCCCATGGCAAAAGGGTTAGGTAAAAAGGGCGTCCAATTGTGGTGTGATGGTTAGCAAGCTAGTCCCACAGATCCATTACAGTTCGATCCTCAGTGGGTGCCGCATACTTGCGACCTTGAGCCACACCCTAGCCATGGTGAACGGGTTGGATAAATGGGAATGTAATTACTTGGTATGGCACCTTGTCAACCTAATGGGTCACGAAAAACGCGCGTGCGCCTGTCCGTCCGTCCGTCCGTCCGTCCGGTGGGCTTCACAGTTTATATCCACTGTTAATGAGTAGATGCTGTTGATAAGCTTCCGAGAATCTATAGATTTATTTCAATTTGCATTGACAGTTGATTGAAGATGAAGATTAATGATCAGCTTCCAAAGGATTAAAACGCCAACGGATGTATCTGATGGGGAAATTCTCTTGCTGTGATTCCTTTTTGTCTTTCACGCAAGCTCGTGCGCGCGCACGCGTCCACTGTATTCAACTGGCTCTTACAGATAATTAGCCGATTACTCGATCCGTTATATCACAGGGAGGCTTTATTATTAAACAATATGCGTCAAAACTTTTATGCGCTTCTAATGTTTACGTAGAGGGCAGATTATGGGAAATGGGGAAAATTTGAAACAAAAATAACGGTTAAGCTGGCTAGAGTTGAATCCAATGTACACAAGTAGAGTTTTGATATTGTTTATTGCTGGTCACTGACCTTATCACTAATCTATATGTTAATACTCTTGTTCCTTAATTTCCGACCGTTATCATCTTTCAACACTCTAGTTAAGGAAAGGGAACGTCCGAATTGTCCAAGATCAAATGCAAAAAATGTAAATCCTGATTATTTGGTGTTGCTTGTCGACCGAATTCTTGTCGTTACCTCAGTTAAATAATGGACCATTCCATTTTTATCATAAAGAAAGAAAAGGAAGAAAAAGAACATGCTACACAAAAATATAATAAATAATAAGAAAGAAAGAAAAAAGGGGAAGATAGAGAGAAGGAATGAGTGCGTGGAACCTATAACGCTAATCTATTTCAATCAAACATAATGAAAAGATGAAAGAAAAACAGAGTGAGAGAGAAAGTTAAATCAAGTTTATTGTACTTTTTACATATTGAAGTATTTCGCAATAGCTCTTAAGTAAACATACAAAAACGTTGTAATAATCAAATGATCATACTGTGGTTTATCCACAGGTCCTGCTAGTCTATTACTAATCCGCTTAGCATTTATGAACTTCCTGTTTTAAATATTTCTCACGATCAGGTCAACATACCGATTGGCACCATCTTTTGCAATTGAAATGTATTCTAGCAAATTTCGAAACTCAATATGTAGGTATTACCCAACCCGTTCACCACGGTTAGGATGTAACACAAGGTCACAAGTATGTGTCACCCTGCGAGAATAGCTTGCTAACCATTACACCTCGTTGGGATGCCCTCGGCACTCAATATGTATACTTTTTTTTATTGAAAATCGAAAAAAGAAAGAATTTTCTATGCTCAAGAAGTGTTATTAATATAATACGGTGATATATACACTGGCAAACATTTAAAAAACAACACCCTCTGGGCGACGTAAAATAAATATTGCCCGAGGGGATGGGAGTTGAAAATTTAATATCAGAGAGTTTGTATCATAAGTGAAGTAAAATCAAATTTATTAAAGGAATAAAAAATAAAATAAGTTATTAAAGGAGTAAAAAAAAAAAATGAAATGGAAACTTAGTTCTGATAAGTTTAAATATATATTAAAATAAAACAAACTATATATAGATAGATAATACCAGGTATGTATTTATTAAAACTTGTTTAAAAAACAATGAGGACTGTCTAACATTGCATGCTCAAATTTGAGTGTATTTATTCTATGTTATGACGATTTTACGTAGTGTGACGTAAGCAGTGACGTAGTTTTTGTTACAGACAAAAACCGGAAGCGAATCTCCATTATTAATAGATAATATAAATGTATTGCTCCCGACTTTATTAATAGAAATTATTGCAAATTAGGAAAAAAAGGGATGTAAGTATATCTAACCCGTTCGCCACGAGTAGGATGTGGCACAATGTCGCGAGTATGGGTCATCTAGTAAGGACCGAACTCTATATTAAGTATAGATTAGCATTACACCACAATGGGATGCTCTTTTTACCCAACCCGTTCGCTACAAGTAAGATGTGACACAAAGTCACAAGTATGGGCCATCTAATGAGGATCGAACTCGCTATTCAGTAGTGATTTATCTGCGAGATAAGCTTGCTAACAATTATACCACGTTGGGTCGACTTTTTTTTACTCAACCCGTACACTACGAGTAGGATGAGATACAAGGTCACAAGTATGGGCCATCCAACGAGGATCGAACTCGCTATTCATATGATGGATCTATGAGACTGGCTAGCTAGCTACAATTACACACATTGGAACACCCTAAAACCAGTTTAGTATGTATGCTCTGCCTATGATCAAAGTGTCGTTTCCTGCCTGATGTCCTGGGTATGATGTTAAAATTCATCTAATGTTGAAGATCCAATTGTGTAGCTGTGCGGAGTGTGGAGTACCCATTCATTGATATTAATCCCATGTCCACTCTGACCCGGAATGGTAGTACCTGTTATGATCCTCTCTATGGGTTAAATGGAAAAAAATGAGTCTTGAAAAAATTGTTTAAAAATGAGTACAAACTAAAAAAATTGAATACTCATCAAGAATGAATAAAACAAAACGTCTTCGGCATAAAATAACCCAGCAATGGTTAGCATGCCATAAAATCCAAACAACCAGCCTGATACTCTGTCTGGGATCAGTTTAGTGTCATATCAAGGACTGCAATTTTTTTAACCCTCTGCAGGTAATTCAATTAGCGGAAGGGATCTGAAGTGTATGTGTCAGACTAAGCAAAACAGTAAATTCTGTGTATAAACACATTTTGGTAAGTTAATTCCAGTACGCTATTAGATGGGATAATCAGTGAAAATTGATTATATTAAAAAAAGGCTTAAATAAGAATTTCAAAAATACATTCTTTAAAGCCAGATTACAACTAAGAATAAATATGTTGATGAAACATTTATTACTTATCTAGTCTCTGTTTGTCAGATAAGCGGCTAATCCGAAGAATTGCGGCAAGGATGATAAGAAATTCGGCGAGTTCCACTACTAAGTCAGACTAATCATTTTAGCTAGTTACTAATTTTGGACCATGAAACTAATTAGTGAGACAGATAAGTCACGTGATGTCGGAAAATAAAATTAACCTTCGAAGGAAAATGATAGCGATAAAATTACATAAAAATAACGATGCAAAAATATGAGAGTAATTAAGGATTTCGCATAGGCAAAAACAAAAAAACAAAAACATTAATTAAAAAATCTAAAAAATAACACTTAAAAACAAACAAAAACAAACGAATATGATGAAGAATTTGATTGGAAAAATTGCATTTCTTCTAAAAGAAAACTTTTTGTGTACCAATCACACACACACACACACACACACACACACACACACACACACACACACGGGTCATTCAATAAAATTTATTTAAAAAAAAAATCTTTCGAAGGTTTCAATAAATGTATACACTGCATTGTTTGGAATTGATTTATAGCAAAAATGTATTCTAATCTCGCAGAATCATTTCTTATGAAGCTATTCAAAATGAGGACAAATGAAACAGTGTTTCAGGCTTGAACAGAGGTCTGTCATGAAATCTTTTGTGGTTGAGAAATGCAAACCATGTAAAATTTACAATCAAATTATCTTGACTTTTAGATCATTTTTATGTTTATATTGCTGAAAAGAATTGGGCTTTAGGATGCTTGAAGCGGACCACCAAATTTCTAATATATCTATATTAAAAAAGGGTTCATATTAGAATCATTCCCTCCATTAACTTATCTGGTTATTCGTATATATACATATCTATTTCTATATATATATATAAAACCAGATAAGTTGATTCACACAAAACACACAACACAACACACACACACATATATATATATATATATGTGTGTGTGTGTGTGTGTGTGTGTGTGTGTGTGTACTTGCGTACTATGCATCCATGGAAATAAGAAATAAAAAAACTTTCCGGTTGTCAGAACAGCAAAATGAAAAAGGCATTAGATGAGAAGAAAATCGAACTAGGTATCGGGTTCTGCCTTAAGGCAATCCATAAAAACGTTGGGTTAGTTTTTCTACCTCCTTTTACGACGTCAACAGACGCTACTAACTTCACCTTTAAGAGCAATCTCTGAATCCAGTGAGATAGACTCAAAACTAGTGCCAACGTGAAAAAAACAAAAAACAAAGACAAACAAAAAAAAGTATTTTTATTCCTTGGTCGAATTGATACAGTTTTCAGTTTGCCCATAACGGTAATCGAAAGAGTTGAATCCGCAAAAGAGAAAGAAACGATAAATAAAAACGCATTCATAAAAAGAGGAGAAAAAAAAACAAACAAAAAGAAAAAACAAAAAAAAAAAACAGGCACCTACTTTCACTTTCAATTTTATGTTTATACTATTCGTCAAATTGTTACATAATTCATGGGTAGCCTATGAATTATGTAAGTGGTGTAGTATACATTTTTAAATGGACTTCCTTAGAAATTCAAATCGGAGAGTTGGGTGGAAAGTTACTGCCAATGATTGACAATGTTGTATCCTCCTCTTGACCCCCCGAAAAACGCGCCAGTAGACACATATTTTTTTTGTTAGGTGCGACCAGTTACTCGCTGAGAGAAGACGTTCTCTCAAAGATGTTTTAATAAAGGCTATAAAAACAAAATCTTGCTTTATTAATTAACAATCAAGAAATGCACGATACCCAGCCCGAACAAGAAAGAAGCCGAAAGATGTAAGATCAAATCTATGATCCCCTCATCAACGTCTGTACCCCACCTCTTTCTCACTCTCTCGCCGTTTATATACCCGATATGTTGAACGGGTATACAACAAAATAACCAACGATTTTCTCTCATTATAAACCTTAAAACTCTTTTATAATTTAAAAATAATCGGTACACGTTCATTAGCAATAGATTTACATTATACATAGACATCTCTATTGTCAGTAATAATTGCCTTAATTCCTCAACAATTATTTTCTGATTTTTCTGTGAATATATATCTATATATTAATAGTCAGGTTCCTTAATTGTACGACCTTTATCATCTTGCAACATCCGCTGGTTAAAAATGAGACCTACCAAATTGTTCAAGATAAAATGCAAAAATGTAAATCCTGATTTTATGGTGTTGTTTTTTTATGAGTGTCGTCACCTCAACTAAATAATGGACCATTCCGTTTTTGTTAGGAAGAAAAAAAGAATGAAATGAAGAAAAAGGATATGCTACACAGAAAAATATAAAAAAGAATAAAAGAAAAGAAAGACAGTAAGGGAATGATAGAGAGAGTGTGTGAGCGCGCGGAAGTAATACGGCTAATCTGTTTCAATCGAACATGATAAAAAGATAAAAAGGACAGAAAGAGAGAGAGAGAGAGAGAGAGAGAGAGAGAGAGAGAGAGAGAGAGAGAGAGAGAGAGAGAGAGTTGAATCAAGATTATTATACTGTTTACATATCTAACTATCTTTGCAATAGCTCTTACATAAATATATCAAACGTTTTAATAATTAAATTATCATACTGTATTATATCCACAGGTTCTGCTAGTAGTAGAATTCTTACCATTAGTATAATGAATATCGATAGTAAAATTATTAGCATTAGCATATTATGAAAAATAACGGATCTTACCCTTTATTTCTTTAATAACTTTACCCATGATGCGTAAGACAGTCATATAGTAAAATATTAAGTAATGCATTTCTATATAAAAATCAGGAGGAATGCATTTACACCGCAACCTAAATTTTGGGTTAGTGAAACCACCCCTTCTCAATTTGGGGTGGGCTACGATTTAGCATTCCTTCATCGACTCAAAAATACTACTCGGCGTCTTGATTTGAGAGCCGTTTAGCGGGAGGGTTAAACACAGTAATAAAGTGGGTGACATTTTTTCTGTGGCCACGTGTCTGGCCTTTTTCCTTTCGTATGAACTCGTTGTCATCTCTTCATCTAGTCTTTGTCTCCCGCCACACAACATTAGAATTCGAACACCGTTCTCTGATTCCGTGCCAATAATTATCTATACACCCCCGTACATCCTTCTGCCAACCATCACACACACACACACACACACACCTTGTTTTTTTTCAGAACGTGATGATCTTGGCCATTTCTTAATTTCCTTTACCTAACCCTTACAATGATAGTTCTTGAGTGAAATAGAAGAATGGATTCCCATTGTATTATTCACAGTGTCTTTATGAAAACAATCTCTAATTAGTTGGCGGTATTCCTCCATTCTTTGACAAGTTTTATTTTTATTATTACTGTATTGCTAACCACCACCCTCCTTCAAATGGGGGTGGGGTTAATTCTAAATAATTTATTTTTATATAAAGATCATTAGCCATACACTACATTACAGGGAGGTGCGTCGTGTAATGGTTAGAGTCGTAGGAAATAGACTCGTCGACTCGAGTTCAAACCCTAGACGAGGCTATTTACATTTCACAAAGCGCTAATACTCTTGGAAAAGGTATGCATCCAACTATTCTTCCTCCAGCTATGTGTAAATTGTAGGGTAGATCGGACTCTTTAACCTTGGTACGGCAACCAGTCAGAATTCAAACTTCGTTAAATAAATTGAGCTTGTGTCGCATTCTCCTCGATCGGTAGATATATATACATTTACATTACAACCTTAATTTGGAGGCGGCGAAACCAACCTCTTCCATAAATCAGGGTCGTACGATTTAGCTGTTCCTTTATGGACTCAAAAATACTACTTGGCGTCTTTTTGATTTGAGACAGGTCTAGAGGGATGTTGAAAAACCAAGGATAAAGTGGGCAGTATTTTATTTTCTGTAACCACGTGTCTGACTTTTTCCTTTCCCTTTGAACTCGTCGTCATATCTTCAGCTTGTCTTTGTCTCACACTAGACAACACAAGAATTCGAGCACTGTTCTCTGGTTCCGTGCCAATATGTATCCATACATCCCCGTACATTCTTCTGCCAACAAACACTCAAAATTGTTGTTTTATAATTCCGTCGACCCAGAAGTTCTTCGTCGACTGTAACTTTTGATTTGACCTTTAAAGGAACCGAGTCAAGTTATGGTGGGTCAGCAGGTGCTAATCCATTATAGTTATTATCATCATCATCATTATTTCTACACTACCTTACCAAAGGATTATAACTAACTTTTGATAAATTATCCTAATTAATCTTAAGTATTTGATTTAATACAGTCCTGTCGTCTGGGGCTTTATAATACACCGACAACTCTGAAAGGGGTAAGACCCCAATAATGGGGCCGCCTGTTGGCCGTGATGGTGACCCGTGATGCTTAAGGACGGAATCCTGGTGGATAAGCAATCCATAACATGCAACATTCCACTTAGGCCCTTACTTAGGCTGGATGGGCGGTCGGAGAGGCCTCAGCTAGTCATGTAAACCCCTACCACCTATATGATTGTTCCAATCCTATTGCCCTTAAGACGGGCCCGGCCCTTTTTATCATATAAGCGCTAGAAGGCTGTGGCTGAGGGTCTTCATGTCCTGGGGATGATTTTAAACTATCTGATGGTGAGGTTCCATTTTTGGAGGTCTGAGAATGTGGATACCCCTTCATCACCATTGCTCCTTGGTCCACTCAGACGCAAAGTGGTAGTCGCTATTAGAGACCCATCTATGTGTTAAATAGAAAAACATGAGTTTATTTAAAAAAATTGAGTATCTATTAAGAATGAATTTATTCCAAAACTTAGTCGGTATAAAATGACCCACTGAGGTTGATATGCCGTAAAACCATTTGATTTAATATCGCCAGTCAACTTATAGAACTATGATAGTGTTATACACAAAGTCTCTCTCTCTCTCTCTCTCTCTCTCTCTCTCTCTCTCTCTCTCTCTCTCTCTCTCATGATCATTTCTCAATTTCCTTTACCTCTCACTTACAATCATAGTTCTTGAGCGAGATAGAAAAATGGTTTCCACTTTTTCATAATGTGTTTATCAAAATACCTCTAATTAGTCAGTGAATGGCTCTTGGTCATCATCCACCCTTTGATAAGTCTTGACTCAGTCGGTAAAGCAGCCATCTCGGAACCACAAGGTTTCGGGTTTGATACCGGCCCTCACCAAATCAGTGCATGAGTTCACAGCTTGGATCTGTACTGTAAAGTGATGGTAGGTATAGCGCTCCATCTAAGATGCAAAAACAATCTCCCGGTTCTAGCGCTACTAAAAAGGGGATAGACTCACTCGCTATCTGACAGATGACAATAGGTCACTCCGCTGACTACTTTTATTATTACTGTGTTGCTAACCACCTTCATCCAAAGCGAAGTGGGGTATATATTTACCCACCCCTACGCACGAGCAGGATGTGACACAAGGTCAGTTTCTTAAGCAGAGTTTAATAGGTTTGAATCCAGAGATTTCTTTCCTTGAAAGTCTACCCTACTATTTACCCACAGCTGGAAGGAGAATAGTTCGACGCATATTTTTCCAAAGCGTTGGTATTTGTACAACCCGTTCGCCACGGGGAGGATGATAGGTCACAAGTATAGAATCGAACTCGCTATTCAGTAATATTGGATTGTGAGACTACCTTGTAAACTATTACACCACGATAGGACGCCCAACATTCCCAAGGTTTTTAGCGCTGTTTGAAATGCAAACATGAAATACAGGATGTTCGGGATACATTTGACATTTATATTTGGTTATTTTTCTCCGAAGGTGGAGGTATTGACGCACACTATGCACCATTTAAAAGCTTGGACATTTCTTCATTCATATACGCGATGACAGATAGAATGGATGACTGGAACCCACCTGAATCATGGAAGAGAATAACTTTTATCATGATGATCTACGCCGGCCATCAAAATAAGGAGATTATAGTTGCTGCCCAATGCTCTTTGAACACTGTAAAAACAATTAGGCATGAACTGGAGAATTGCAATGGAGACTATAAGGCTGTGGCTAGAAGAAAGCAACATAACAGACGATCTGATTGCGTTCGTACAGCAGAATTCCTCGAAAACCTACAGAAAAAAGTATTGGAAGATCCTCAGATGCCTACGTGGAGTTGCTAAACACTGTAGCCAAGCCCTGGATAACAAGGGTAGCCAATGATAGGCCATCTGTATGGCAGCAGAATTCGGCCCCCTGCCACACTCTGGGAAAAAGTAAAAAATGGTTGTCGGCGAATTTTTACAACTACACCAGTCCCAATGTTTGGCCTCCGACCACCCCAGATCTTAACCCCATGGATTATTATGTATGTGGCACTGTTGAGAAATACACCAATCACTGTGCCAGTACTACAAAATACCAGTTAAACGACAGAATTAAGGTAGTTTTTAGACCTTCCCAAGGAAACTATAACATCAGCTTGTTCAAGGTTTCAGAGCAGGATTGAGGCTGTGATCGACGCTAATGTCGGTTATTTTGAGTGAAACTTTTTGACAGTAGTGTAATTTCTGTTCCTGTTGAATTTCTTTAAAATTCAGTAAATTTTGTAGTTACCAAGCACTTTTTCTTTTTTCCTTATGAAACTATCAAAAATTTCTCCCGAACACCCTGTACCTGCCCCAGGAATATTCGTGCGAAGTGAACGCAAAGGGAGCTGACTGAAACTCGAACCCGGTTCGTTCGTTTCAACTTTCCACACTGGTAACCTGTACACTAAAAAAGATCCGCTATATAAAGATTTTTGTTGTTAAATAGATACTCATCTTGCATTTGTTTTATGCAGTTTTAGAAGCAAATCTATTTGGAACATTAATTTTTTTTACATAAACTTGCTAATATTGAAAACTACATGACGTATTTAGACTTAATGCAATTGGGAGGAGGGGGGAGAGAAAGAAAAATATACATTATTCTAAATTGTTTTGTACATATGAAATAGCACTCGAGATTAAATGATAATCGATTCGAAATCTTTTATCTTCATCCTGAAAAAAGAAAAAATATATATAGAGAGAGCGGCTAAAAACGAAAACAATGTCGTCGTAGGTGGGCAATAATAACTCTTGTAAAAAAAATGTACGTGCATCATTAAGTCCGTAGCCTAATGACGAGAAAAATCATCAATACATTGATACTCATGTTCCTTATTTGTACGATCGTTATCATCTTTCAACACCCTCTGATTAAAAAATGAAACCGTCCAAATCGATCAAGAGGAAATGCAAAAATGTAAATCCTGATTATCTGGTGTCACTTATCCACCGAATTCTTATTTCTTATGAGTGTCGTCACCTCTGCTAAATAATTGATCATTTCGTTTTATTATTTAAAAAAAAGAAAGGGAATAAAAAGGGACATGCTACACAGAAAAATATAATAAGAAATAAGATAGAAAGAAAAACAAGAATGAGAATAGGGAAAAGATAGATAGAGAAGGTGTGCGCGTGGAAGCGATAACGCTAATATGTTTCAATCGAACATAATGAAAAGATGAAAAGAGTGAAAGAAAAAAAATAGTGTGTTTGTGTGAGAGAGATAGATAGATAGATAGAGAGAGAGAGAGAGAGAGAGAGAGAGAGAGAGAGAGAGAGAGAAATCAAGATTATTATACTTTTTACATATTGAAAAATCGCAGTAGCTCTTAAGTAAACATATTAAACGTTGTAGTAATTAAACTATTATACTGTAGTATATCCACAGGTCCTACTAGTTTATTTATAATTTTCAAAATTCTTTTACTTAATCTTCTTTGTGAATATACTTAATTCAGTGTTAAGAGCGTCTTGTCGTAGTGTAATGGTTAGCAAGCTATTCGCACATATACCATAACTACTTAATAGCGAGTTAGACCCTTGCTGGGTGCCTCATACTTACTGCCTGTAACATCCTATCCATGGGGACGGGTGATATAAATAATCACTTAATTCAGTGCTGACAGCATGAATACCCACGACTCTCTCTCTCGTCAATCGTCCATATCCATCATCGCCCTCTGGCAGATCCTTTATGCAGCATCCAGAATCCGCACAGAGCTGACTGATATAGATTTTTAGTGAGTCAATTTGTAGGTGTCTACGGAAGAACGTCGCTTATAATTTTGTCCAGCATGTCTCGTTCGTCTTATTTGGATGGTTTGTGTGATAGGAGGCAAGTGGTCGTACAGCTGCTTTCTTGTGGATAGCTGCTTCCTGGATTTGTTCAAGAAAGCACGCAGGGGCGTAATTTCCATCTAGCCTTTTCTCTAGGCGTTTAATTAGAGTACAAGTAGTGCAGCCATATAGTAGCAGTGACATGGCTAGAGCTTGGAAGAGCCCTGTCGTCTGGGGAGTTAGAATACAGCGACTGCACCTCTGCAGAGGGGTAAGACCCCATCAATGGGGCCGCCTGTTGGCCGTGAGTGGTGACTCGTGATGCTAAAGGACGGAATCCTGGTGGATGAGCAGTCCATGACATGCAAAAATCCAATTTGGCCCTTTATTAGGCTAGATGGGCGGTCGGAGAACCTTCTCTGATCAATCGGCTGGTCACGTGCTAGAAGGTGGTGGCTGAGGTTCTTCATATCCTGGGAATGATGTTAAACTGATGGCGAGGTTCCAGTTCTGGAGGTCTGGGGAATGTAAACTACCCCTTCATCACCATTGCTCCCTGGTCCACTCTGACCCGGAGTAGTGGTACCTGTAAGGGTCCCATCTATGGGTTAAATAGAAATATGTGTTTATAAAAAAATTGAGTATCCATTAAGAATGAATTTATTTGAAAACTTTGTCGGCATTAAATGACCCACTGAGGTTGATATGCCGTGAAACAAAATATCTTGGAAGATTTCTCGATATTTTCGCTTATATATCCCTCTTAAATCTTATAAATGTTTCGGTGCTATTCGTAGAATTGCGTCCTGGCGGGGATAACTGAAAAAACAACCTCTCATACGAATGAAATCCCTTGCTGAAGCCCCCCCCCCGAAAAACAACAACGAGCGCTTAAAGCCTTTTTCCCGAAAAGTTAATGCGATATTTTTCCAGTCTTTTTTCGACAAGCAAGTGTAAATATTTTAACCCTCCCCTCTTTAAAATATTTTTAAGTTGGGGGGGGGGGGTAAATATTTATATTTACTTGTCGATAAAAATATGGTCGTACTCTTAACGCCTTCAAACCAATAAAAAAATCATTTGTCGATAAAAACGCCTTCAACCTTTTTTTTTTTTTCGGTTTTTCATTTTTTTTGACAATCAATTAAAATAAAAAATCAAAACATTTTTTTCGGTATTTTTATTTTATCTGCATACCCCAACGGTGGGTTTTCGGTGCTTCAGCTAGGGACTTCATTCGTATGTGGTGTTGTTTTTTGTTTTTTTCAGCTATCACCACCTAACGTTTTTAAGGCAGGAGACCGGGACGCATTTTTGCGAATAGCACCAATTTTTCTTCGTAATGGGAAATTGCGGATTACACTAAGAAATAAGCACCTGTTGAGTTCAGCATTCGTTTTTATCTTTTTTCTTTGTTTTGTTTTTTTTCTTCTTTCCTACTCAAAGCAGCCATTAAATTCCTATCACGAACATTATGAGAGTCCGCTAACAATTTTGTATGTGTGCGTGCGCGCGTGCGTGCGTGGTTCGTTTTCAGCTATCACACATACTATTTCTGCAGCCCACCATTATCTCCTTTTTCTCCCACCCCCACCACTCCCCCACCGCTGAATAATCCACTTTTTTTTTTTTTTTTTTTTAGCTGACAACGCGCACGCTGCTTACGTTAATTATTTCATAATATACATTTACGATTCGGATTTACCAAATGATTCTTAGTGCGCAACTGATGAAGCACACTGGTTGAGTAATTCTCAGAGATGGCAAGGGTCTCGCAGCGAACAAGGAACTCGTGGCTGTTGTCAGGGGAAAAAGTCCAGGAAACGCAGCATACGTTGGCATGGACACCCAAATACGACCAGAAATAACATGATGTCGTTCATTGATGAGTGATAGAGACTGCTGTTAGCGTTAGCTGCATTAGTGACCTTGGATAATATTTATTATCTGTTAAAAAGAAAATGTCGTGTGTCAATACATGTGTCATCAAGCTTTATATTTCGCTCTTAGAAATGATTTTTCATTGAAAAAAAAAACACAAAAAACAAAAAAAAACCCGCCAAAAACCAAAAGCAAAGAAACAAATAAAATTACAGATGAATTAAATCGACTAGCATAGTTTATTGGTATTCAAAAATAATTTAGCAATACTTCTTAGTTCTATTACCAGGTATTAATCGAAGAGTGTCGCATAAAAAGAAAAAGAGCTCTGTGACCCGAGTTAAAATCCTGTAAGAAGCTAGTTGCATTTAACGATAATGCTCTTTCGATAGGCATGAATCCATCTATTCTTCTATGGGTAAATAGTGGGACAAACTGGTCTCTGGCGTTTGTGTGGCAATCAATATAGGAGAAGGAAAACACTGAATTCAAAGTAGCACTACTTCGCTGGGGGTGGGTCCATATGAAGTAGTGGCTAAGGTGCTGGACTGCGATATTGTAGTAAGTGAATTCGAACTCCAGTCTCATTATTACCTTCATTTTCAGACTAATACTCTTGGGAAAGGTATAAACGCGCTTATCTTCCAGCTATGAAAGAAATAGTACCACTACTGTTCTTCTACAAGGATTGCTTTGGTATTTAATAACCCATGATGATTTATATGGAATTTAACAAAGGTTTCCACACCAAAAGTTAAAGAGTCCTGTCTGCTTTGCTATTTACTCATAGCTAGAGGGAGACTAGTTGAATGCATAATTTTCCCAGGGGAATTAGCGCTATATGAAATGCAAACAACTTCGTCCAGGATTTGAACTCGGTTCCTCGTGTTCATTTTCTACGAAGATAATCATTCCGTTACAAGCGTGCCCTATATATTTTTTCTTTTATACAGGTTTTGTTGAACTGTATAGACAATTCTTGTCGGACAAGTTTTTGGTTGAGCCTTTCTAATTTTCGGGCCATCTTTTTGGTGTCGGGATGGAATTGGTGTAACAGTCCACCAAAGGTTTCGATACGAGCGCTTTCAGAAATACAGTTTGCCATCATCAGGTAGGAAACGATGGTATAGTTTCGTGTCTCGTTTTTAACGAGAACGAGTAGATTATATATATATATATATATATATATATATATATATATATATCGTGATTCGAACCCTTCCTTCTCTTTCAGTGGCTAGGTGAACAGAGAATGAATAACAAATCAAAGATACGAGGAGCGTCCTGTTTCTAAAAGAACGAAGTAGCCATTCCGCACGCGGTGTCCGTTATCCTATTTCTTCTAGCTTCCACGATCCTCAGAGACTCAACTGAGAAAATAAAGCAACGCGGTCCTAACGCCAAAACAAGTTGTGTTTTGTTTTTGTATTTTCTCTCTATCCGACAATAAGCTATCATTCACATAGTAGTCATCGGTGACTACGCAACATTTAATTAGTTGATACAAACTACCTTAGCTGAGATTCGAAATCGTTTCTCCGATTTCATTTTCACTGTTGCTAACCGTTGATTTATTTTAAAGATGACTAAATAGGACTGAGCCTATTCTAGTAGTGACCACACCGAGTTTAACAGGTTTGAATTCAGAGTTTTCCTTCTCCTAGACTGGTTGACTAACCTAGGTTGAAGAGTCCAGTCTGCCTACTATTTACCATAGCTGGAGGGAGAGTATTTGGATTCATACCTTTCCCAAGGGTATTAGCGCTATGTGAACTGTAGCTTCGTCTAGGATTTGAACTCGGGTCGACGAATCCATTGCGTATAACTCTAACAATTAGACCACGCGCCTCCAACTAAATCCATGATAAATGTCTCTTTTTAATATGAGATGGGATAAAAGAAAAAAGGAACGAGACTGAAATCTGTTTAAAATTGACGTGACAAAATAGAATTAACCAGTAACGATGATATTTTCCAAATGATCCCAATCCCGGACTACGCGACGTAACCATGCTTTCTCTGTTTTAAACTAACACCTACAAGTGTAAGGCCACAACCTGATATGAGAGATAATTGTGTAATTAACGTCCTTACGTTGAAATCTGTTTCAACTTGCATCAACATTTTGCTGTCGTTTCTGAATGCAACCAGCCACGCTGTTCCCGCGAAACGTGGAATTCAACTGTTGACAGAAGCTTTACATCCCGCAATTTCATTAAAAGAGACGCAGGTTATTTGAGTCCATTATCATCCATCAAAGGCCATTTTTGAACAGGAACAGCAATCTCTGTTTCTGAATTCGTCAACTTGCATATTTCAGGATTCAATTTCAATCAATGCGAGAAGCCAGCATAGCCAGCAGTTATACACAGAAAGCACCAGCTCACGTCAGATTAGTAAAGTTAAGCAGAGATGCGCTTGCTAAGTAATTAGATGGGTGACCAATAGGGAACAAGAGGTGTTGTAACCAAAGATTGTGTTTGGTTTGGTTCCTTTGTTTTATGACATATCAGCCTTCGTGGGTTATTTAATGTCAAAGCCATCCAAGAAGAACAGTAGAGGTATTTTGTATTATTTGGATTTTTCGAACTGCTGTACACATCTTTATTATTATATAAACACCGTTTCGGCCGATTAACCCTCCGGCCTTCTTTAGGTGTTTCTTGTCGAACTCGGGAACCTTCTCCTTGATATCGGGAACCTTATTGTCGAACTCAGGAGTCTTCATATCGTAATTGGGAACCCTCATAGAACTTTGAACCGAACCCTTTATTCGAGGAATGTCAAATACACAGCCCACGGGTTGCATGCGGCCCACATGCAGACTCCGCTCCCATACGGCGCTTTTACAGGACTCCAGTTGTTAAAAAAGATTTTTCTAAAAATATTCTTGAGCTAAAACAGTCGTTTATTTTCATTAGGGCAATGTGTTATTAAGAATCAGTTTATTGTCAACACATTCTCTTACCCCTTCCTTTGAGTTGCGGAAGGAGGACGCTAACCCAATGAAAGGGAGTGAGTCTTTCCTCTTGCCTTCTCCTGTTTTCAATCAGTACATGATTATAATTGAATAAAAGTGATGGCAATCATCACTTTGTTCCGTTAATATAGAAGAAGGATTTAAAGACTTAGTTGACATGTGCGGCCCTCATGATATACATATGTACTTCTGCGGCCCTTAGTTTCTACTCAATTTGACATGCCTGCTTTATTCAATCCACTGTGGTAGACTCTTCTCATTCCGTTAACAATGACTGGGCACAAGTGTTAGGCTGTGTTAAGTATTCTATGTTATTATCGCCCTTGAGCCTGGATTGAACATGCAAGCTACAGATGATTGTCACTTAGAACTGTATTAACTCAACTCTTATATCCGTTGCGCCATGTGTCTAAATGAGGATAACAGTCCAAAAAATCCAAATAATACAAATTATCAAGCCTCATCTAAAAAATTCAAACAAATAGTAGGATTATTATTTGACTCATAGCTGGGGGGGGGGGGGTCCAATAGCATTAGCCCGAAAGTGAAGGTAATAGCGCGAATGGAGTTCAAACAAAAATGTCTCAATCCAACGTTTTAGTCCCTAAACCCTTCCCACGAGACCTTTCCCGCAAATATTAGGAAATAACGACTTTCGTTCTTGGAGCTGCGGCATTTTTTGTTCATAAATTTGTTGGTTGGTTGATTTTAACGGCATATCAACCCGTCTGGGGTTATGTTATGCCTAGCGGTTAGGAAGTAATATATGTTGTGTATCTATATTTGTAGTAATTGGTTTTAACAATGTGTTTGCATCATTAGCGGTCATGTTTTGATACATTTGTGCAACTTTGAAAAAGTTAAAAGGAATTAATCATTGTGTCTTTAGACATTCCTTTTCTCTCCCACATATCTCTCCACTCTGTTTATACTTAAAGTCACTCCACTGTAGTCGTTACTTAGGCTAGACGAGCGGTGAGAGATGTCCTCTGATCAATCAGCTGGTCACGTCAAGTCTTAGTATTGCCCTTATGGCAAGCCCCAGACCTTTTTATTATATATGAGCTAGAAGGTGGTGGCTGAGGGTCTTGGTGTCCTGGGTATGATGTTAAGCTTTATGATGGTGAAGTTCCTATTCTGGAGCTCTGGGGCATGTGGAGTGCCCCCTTCACCATTACTCCCAGGTCCACTCTGACCCGGAGTTGGAGTGCCTGTTACGGTCCCATCTATTGGTTAAATAGAAAAAAAGTTTGAAAAAAATTGTTTAAAGAATTGAGTTAAAAATATTAAATACCCTTCAAGAACGAATAAAACAAAATGCCTTCGACATAAAATAACCCAACATGG
>CM042137.1:56985460-57055460 GCA_023376005.1 Doryteuthis pealeii | reverse complement strand
AAAAAATACAAATCTATTATGATCAAGTCTACGATAATGACTGTTACAAAATATTACAAATACAGTGGTACCTTGATTTACAATGCTCGAACTTAGAAGTTTTCCAAGTTAGGAGCTGTCATTCGCTCGATTTTTTGCTTTGTGCTGTGGGCTAAAATTTGAGGTACAAGCGAGCCTCAGAAACATGTTAATAAGTTCGCTAAAACTTTTTAAGTTTCCAAATTTATTACATAAAAGAAAAATATCATTTATAAACAAATAAACATTAAAAGATATTACAGCTCATAATTCATTACATTCTATTCTATAATATTTTTATACAATACAGTGCTATTTTTCTTATTTACAAAAAAACATAAAAAAATTAGAGGTGGTAGATCAGATTAATGGCATTTCAGTTTAATTCAATGGGGAAAATCGACTTGGTATAGGAGGAAATAAAGTTACCAGCGATACTAATTAAATTGTAAGTCAAGGCATCACTAATATATATATATATATATATATATATATATATTATATATAAGATTTTGGGATGTTTGTTTATTTTTATTTTTTTAGAAGCATTGGTGAATAAAGTATATATTAATATTTATATTTTTTGCTTGAAGGCAATTACAATGCAGTATATCGCATAAAATTCGATAATTATAGAAGATAAATAATATTGACAAGTGAATCTCGCAAAGAATTACTCGGCGTGTAGAACATCGTACAGCAGCTGTTTCGACTTTATTAAGTCTCATCAGCGATGTATACTAACGATCTCCCTCCGACAGAAATCGAAACCGGGACTTCAGCAGGATAGTCAGAAACTATACTGCCTCAGCCACCGATACAGCACCGAGAAATGCCTGTGAAATTAACTTGTCAATGATACTGGGACGTCTCTACCATAGGAGGCAAGGGAACGTTAAGTGAACAACAAACACGGTGCCAAAATCTTATTTCCTTCGCCGAAGAGCATAAAGCACCGGCTTTCTATCATTATATATCTTCTATAATTATCGAATTTTATGCGATATACCGCATTGTAATTGCCTTCAAGCAAAATATATATATATATATATATATATATATATATATATATATATATATATATATTTATCAATCCCTCCACACGAGCAGGATGTGACACAAGATCAATTTCTTAAGCAGAGTGTAACGGGTTTGAATTCAGAGTTTTTCTTCTCCTAGAGGGGTGGCCAAACCAATGTTAAAGAGATCGGTCTGCTGTTATTTACGCATACCTAGGAGTTGGATTCATACATATCCCAAGGGTATTAGCACTATATGAAATGCAAACAGCCTCATTCTGGATTTGAACTCGTCTCGTCGTGTCCATTACCCACAACAGTACCCATTACACTACGCGCCACTGAATATAGCTGATTCCACTTTCTACGATGATAATTGTAAATGTAAAAATATTGCAAATAGTTATTCTAATATTTTACTGAGACATTCATGAAAAAGAAAAGGTAAACATATTTAAAATGGCAATTAATTGGGAATGTGAATACAAATCAATTCTGGCCAAAAAAATGATTTTCCTTGCTTCAAGAATGTTTATTCATTTATTCATTTTATAAGTGAACGTGTCTCGATGAGTTGAAGTTATAGCAATTAAAGGTTTATGAACAGCAAAAATCATTGGTTATTTAACGAACGACGCAAACGTGAAAGTGAAAGTAGATTTCATTTTGTCATTTTTTCAATTCCTTTTTATTTATTGTTTCTTTTTCTTTCACGAATTCAACTCTTTCGATTTACGAATACAATTGGACGAGAAATATATTGACAATTAAGAAGAAATATTTTCAGTGATCAGGAATTGCTAACATTAATGATAGAATAACTCTATGTAATACATAATGTAAATATAGCAAAGTAAAAGCAGTGGTGTGGTATATTGTCGGTCTGAGCCGGGTAGCGAGGGAGTCTATTCCTATTCGCTAGGGGTAGACCAAGGAGAAGGATTTTGCCTTTGAAGTCGAGTGCTACACGTACCATCAGTTCCCTACTTTACGCACAAATCCAAGCTTGCTACTCATACGCTGAGTTGACGAGGACTACTATGGACCCGGAAACCTGTGTTTCCTAGATATATTATATAGAAATGCATTACTCAGGATTTTACTATAGAAATGCCTTATACATCACGAGTAAAGTTACTAAAGAAATGAAGGGTAAGATCCGTTATTCTTAATAATACCAATGTTAATAATTTTACAATAGATATTCAAGTATTCCTATCAAATACAAATATTTTCCAGTTATGTATTCAAGTATTCCTATCAAATAGAAATAATTTCCAGTTATGTATTCAAGTATTCCTCAAATACAAATAATTTCCAGTTATGTATGCATAATAATTTCCAGTTATGGTTAGTATTCCTATCAAATACAAATAATTTCCAGTTATGTATTCAAGTATTCCTATCAAATACAAATAATTTCCAGTTATGTATTCAACTATTCCTATCAAATAGAAATAATTTCCCAATATGCAAGTATCAAATACAAATAATTTCCAGTTATATGCAAGTATTCCTATCAAATAATTTCCAGTTATGTATTCAACTATTCCTATCAATACCTATTCCTATCAAATAGAAATAATTTCCATTCCTATCAATAGAAATAATTTCCAGTTATGAAATATTTCCAGTTATGTATTCAAGTATATCCCAAGTTAATTTCCAGTTATGCATGCAAGTATTCCTATCAATACAAATAATTTCCAGTTAAATACAAATAATTCCAGTTATGTATTCAACTATTCCTATCAAATAGAAATAATTTCCCCAGTTATGTATTCAACTATTCCTATCAAATAGAAATAATTTCCAATTCCTATTCAAATAGAAATATTTCCATAGAAATAATTTCCAGTTATGTATGCAAGTATTCATATCAAATACAAATAATTGTACTACCACTGGCAAAAGTGAACCCGGGAATAATGGGCAGTGAATGCGGGACATACTTCACAGAGCCTCACTATCAGATGCAGTTAAGTGGCATGCCCTGAACACAGTATTTTTGGGGGTGGGGGTGGGGTTGAGTCTTACTCTGAAGGGGATACGGTCAACGTATTTTAAGCCCCGCCGACAGGATGGAAGGTAGCAGCATCCGTTGACGTAAAAGGAGGTGAAAAAGTAATCCAACGTTTTTATAGATTGCCTTAAGACAAAGCATTATACCTAGTTCGATTTCCTTCTCATCAAATTCTGATTTTCATTTTGTCGTTCTGTCAACCGGAAAGTTTTTTTGCTTGTTTGCATGAATGCGTACACACACACACACACACACACACACACATATATATATATATATATATGTGAGGGGGGAGAATATGTGCTTAATTGAAGTCATAACTAATTTCGAAAATTAATTAATTAATAATTAATCAATTAATTAATTTTCAAAATTAGGTACGACTTCAATTAAGCACATATTCTCCAAAAAATTGTCGACTAAAAAAGCCATATAAAACACATTGTTTGTTTGTTTACTTCTCATATATATATATATATATATATATATATATATATATATATATATATATACAGGTATTATGAACTCTTGAAATATTTATTTACTGATGTAACAAATTGTAACACGGCTTATGCATTACGTATAATAGTATAAGAAATATATTCCTTGATATATTTCTTCTAAATGAACTGAATTGTTTATTTCATTTGTTTATTTTTACTTAGAAGTGGATCTTAGTAAAATCTTAGAAATTTGTCTCGTTACTAATTGAAAAAATGTAAATAATAATATATTTAGGAATCTTGCAGTTATTTCTTCTTTTGTTAATGTATTTTTGATAAAAGTTAATAATAATACGCAAATCTATTCCTTACATATCTAAAGAATAAAACGATATACCTTAAGGGGACGTAATTCTGCATGCATAAACGTAGCCATTTATCCAAACCCATTAGCTCGGGTAGGATATGACACAGAGTCGCAGATATGGAGCACCCAGCGAGAATCGAACTCGCTGTTCAGTAAATGGATTTATGAGACTAACTTGCTAACCAATACAACACGATGGGACACCCTATGTATTAATGAATGTATCTCCATTTTTTTTTCTTTTATTATCTACTGGAAGAATCTACCCATCAGCCAGGTGGATTTATAATACTAAAATCCTCTATAAAAATTAAATAAAAGCACCCACAAATTTGCATCAAAAGTAAAAATTTTTTTTTTTTAAATGTACTAAACATTAATAACTAACATACTAACAATACCACCAACTACAATACCCACTACAAAATGAATAAGACTGCAACCACAAAAACCGCAATAAACCTCCGAAACAAATAAAAGTCGCACCACAAAAAAAGCTACAACAAATAATCCAATTGAAGACGACCATAGACGTGGTTGAAAGCGCTCGGGAACAAAATGAGATTATCTACCATCTTGACCCCAATGTAAGTAAAACGACAAGAACTCTTGATTGAACGTAATCAAATGAAGATCTACAAGAAGAAATATTCCGTGATATTTAATATATATATATATATATATATATATATATATATATATATATATATATATATAAAGTATATATATACTTTTGCGTTGCAGTGGCATCAGTAAATAATATATATATATATATTATATATATATTGGAGGATATGTGCTTAATTGAAGTCATACCTAATTTTGAAAATTAATTAGTTAGTAATTAATGAATTTTAGACGGGCATATACGTTCAAATGTAAGGCTAAACAAATCGAGAAAATGTCAATCCCTTATGTACATTTCGACCTATTAGGTCTCATCAGCATAGCCCGCCTAAAATTTAATAATTATTAACTAATTAATTTTAAAAATTATGTATGACTTCAATTAAGCACATATCCTCCAAAATTGTCGGCTAAAAGCCATATCAAATAAACACATTTGTTTGTTTACTTACTCTCATATATATATATATATATATATATATATATATATATATAGTCGTTGTGGAGTTCCCGTATATTTCTTTGTTGGTATATCTGACGAGTTTAATTTTCAATACGTTTGTGTGTGTGTGTATATTTTTGGGATTTAGTGCAAAGCATGGGTAAAGTGTGAAATAAATGAGAATCTGAGTTGGATGTTATGTGCAAAGTTCCATTTTATTTCATCCAATATTTTGAGAGAAGGATCTCTTTTACAAAGAGATTATATATATATATATATATATATATATATATATATATATATGGGAGTTGTGAGAATACCTGCATGTAAATGTGTTTATTGAATGTGTCTGTTAAGCATACGTATACCGTAATGATAATTCTTTGTTTATATAATGTCATTTCCAGACACCACATGACTTGTCTGTCTCAAAAATTACATGATCCAAAAATAAATCATTCACCAAAATTATTCAACTTCTTGAACTATTGTTTGCTGTTCGTCGAGTTCAAACAATATCTTGGGATTCAGTGGAGATCAAGCGACAACAATTTTTTATTATTATCCCAACCTTCCCTTCAGGATCCTGAACAATTCCCATTATGCTGTCGCCTTGAAAGTATCTATTCTTCCACGGATTTCTTGATTAATTGGTTGGTTTTAACGGTATGTCAACCAGTCTAGGGCTATTTTTTACCTTAAGATTCGGGATTGCGTTTATTGTACATTTATATTTGCGTTTTTTGTGAAGTTGTTTCTCAAAAGGTTCTTTTTGCACACAGTTATATGATATCAAGTATTCTTATCTAATACAAATAATTTGCTCTAAAGTCTATGGTTTCAAGTATTTCTACCTAATAATGATAATGATATAGTTTTAAGTAATTATTTCTATTTGATAATAGTGACCATGTGTCATATCCTACTCGCGCAGAGGCGTCTTATGCGTGGTCAACGAACGGTACCTTTGGGTTTGATTACTGAAGCAACCTTTTTTATCTCAGTCTTGGGGTCTATACACATTTTGTAATAGTATTTCTTTAATTTTTGAGATGAGCCTTGATAATTTGTATTATTCGGACTATTGTCCTCATCTTTATTGTTTTCTGCACAACGTTTCGGTCGGTACGCCCTCCGGCCTTCTTCAGATATTTCTTGTCGGACTCGGAAACCCCCTCCCGATTACGACAAGAAGGTTCCCAAATTCGACAAGAAGGTTCGAAAGTTCGTGGAGGGGGTTCCCGAGTTCGAGAAGTTTCCCCGAGTCCGAGAAGAAATACCCGAAGAAGGCTGGAGGGCACATCGGCCGAAACGTTGTGCAGATTATAACAAAGATGAGGACAATAGTTCGAATAATCCAAATAATAAAAATGTTGTAATCTTTTGAATAAGTTATATAGGTGTTACCTGATAGAGGCGTGATTTAAGGTGTCTCTTTAAAAAAAAAAATAATAATAATTTAGAGCAATTCTAACTCGATGGAAATGTAAAACGTTAGTCCAAGAAAAGACAATGGGAAAGGCTAGGTGCGTAGAACAGCGAACGACACTTCACATTTCAACGCAGATTTTAAAAAGTTTAAGTACTCATTGATAAACTGACATTTGTTTTAAGAGTTTAGTCATTGATATTTATTGAGTACTGAAATGACCGAGGTGATATTAGACAGATCTTGCAATTTTAAGGAAAGAAGCACGTAAATTGTATACTTCAATATTAGTCACACACGTGGCAATACTGTAACCCGGAGGCAGCCCGCTCTGTGGAATGGGGCTTTAGAATACACCGACTGCACCTCTGCAGAGGCGTAAGAACCCCCTCCAATGGTGCCACCTGTTGGCTGTGGGTGGCGGTCCGTGATGGAACCCTGGTGGCCGAGCAGTCCATGACATGCAACACTCCACTTTGGCCTTTACTTAGGCTAGACGGGTGGTCGGAGAGGCCTCGACCAATCGGCTGGTCATGTCATGCCCTAGAATCTATATTATCATCCCAACCCTACTGCCCTTATGACAAGCCCCAACCCTTTTTATAGTATATGTGATTGAAAGCAGTAACTGTGTCCTGGGTATAAACTATCTGATGGTGAGGTTCCAGTTCTGGAGCTCAGTTCTGGCCCGGAATGGTAGTACCTGTTAATATTCCATCTATGAGTTAAATAAAACAAAATCAGTCCTAAAAATGTGTTTAAAAAACTGAGTTTTAAAGAAATTGAGTACCCATCAAGAATGAATAAAACAAAACATCTTCAGCATAAAATGACACAATTGTTTGATGTGTCGTAAAATCCAATCAACCAACCAAAGGTGGTAATATTTACCTGTTCAAATGAATCACATCAAGCGCTAACCTCATTCGAGCGTCCATTCCTTTGTGTTATTTTAGTAATGTTTTCAAAGGAAGAAATGGTTTTACATATAAAACCTAAGAACGTGTGAGAGCCGAATTTCATGCAAAATGTTCCTGATCTTAATGAAAGAAAAAGGCGTTACTCTGAAAAAAAAGGCAAGAAGCCGACGATATCTAGTAGAAACTATTATAGATGCGTATTACACATATAATCTAGCGCTTCTCGCAAATAAACCTCCACAAGCTTAATCCCCGCTGCATATCTAGAGAAGACAGCAAAGGAATTAGGCTCTCAGAAATTGTGAACTCGGATAAAATGGAGTATATGTATTTTAAACAACATGAAGATATCTCCGCATTGGATGGTAATTAGTAGACAGGTTCTCATATCTAGGTAGTAATATCTCATCTCCAGAAAGGGATGTCAATATAAGCATAAGAAAGGCATTGACTGCTATACACAAATTATCGATCATATAGAAATCTGATCTCTCTGATAAGATAATGAAAAAATTCTTCCAAGCTGTACCCGTGTCAGTGCTACTGTATGGCTGCACAACTTGAACTTGAAATGCATTGAGAAAAATAGATAGAAACTACACAAATATGTGCGTTCTGTCTTGAACAAATCATGGAATAGATACCCCACAACAAAAGCAGCGGTAAAGTCACTTACCTCCTATCACACAGAGCATCAAAGGTTTAATATAATTTAATATATTTCATTACTTTAAAACTTAAATACTTACACCAGGAGGGAGCATATTCCTGCTAATAAATCATAATGAATCCGAATTTATTTAGAATAATATGTCGGTAAGTTTTTACAGCAATTCTATTCTTTCTATTTTTAACGAAATACATTGCAACAAAAATTTGGGAATATTTAACAGAAAAAACTATTAAGTTTTTCCTGTTACATATTCCCAAATTGTTTGATAGATCAGCTGACTTGTTTTCTAGAGAATACTAACTCTTCTCAATTATCAATAGATATTTCTATGCCATTTACATTTAATTACGTTTGATTTTTGTCCAAATTCAGAACCCTCACCAACCGTCCTCCTTTTTCAGCTTGCCGTTTTGATGAGACAAATGTCTGATTAACTGTGCTTAAAATTGAATATTCATTTAAGTAATAATTTACAGAGACAGAAATTGAAATACTGCCAAAGTGAATACATTGGTTTAAGTACATAGCGTATAACTCAAGAAAAAAGGGGAAAAGGACGGTTGCTTTGGTTGTTTAATGGCATATCAACATTATTGGATCATTTAATGCCAAAGCCATCCTTATAGAAGAATAGTAAAAAGTAGAGTAAAGTCGTCGGGGTGACCTAAAGTCGTTATCAGCCAGACAGCGAGGGAGGCTATCCCCTTTTCACTAGCACAAGACCAAGGAAATTGTTTTTAGCGCCACACCTACCATCAGCTCTTCCCTTTATCGCACAGGTCCCTGTGTTACTTATACGCTGAGTTGGCGAGGGCCGGTATCGAACCAGGAACCTTGAGGCTCCGATGTTGCAGTCCAGCACGTTAGGCATTACGCCACGAGGAATTCACCTTGCTTTTTGGCTGCGTTAGTTTGCAACACTTAATTTCCAATTTTAGGGCAGAAACATTCAAAACATTCAGTGACCACGTGCAAAGCTTGATTTTGATATGAACAAAGCTTAACATAGTACGTTACAAAGTTGAAAGAAATCCAATAGCATTATGAATACTGTGTTTACCCCCGAAGAAAAAAAAGGCATTTTAATGGCCGCTGGTATGCGTACAAAAACTGCTGATGCTTCTTACTGATGTCATCAAGTTTATTTAGATAAACACCCTTAAACTGCACAAAGAAGAAACACGTAGCATTCAATAAAAAGATAACCGCAAAGACTTTTCAAAAGAAATAGAAATCAAAAAAGAAATTGCATAAATTGTTACCGTGTCGCCTGTCCTAACCAGCAACATAAAACTAAGTAGGGTTTGTATAGGAGTTCCCCTTACCCATTTCCGCTTAGGGTCTCATAGACCGCAGTAATCAATGGTCAGCACAAAACAGAAGTAATAAAAACTTACTAGATTACTTTAATACTAGATATTGTGGTTGTAGTTAAATTGCTAAACAAAAATAACTATATAAGAATAAAGTATAACAGGTCAATTTAGGGACCGTTACAACATCTGCTCGGTTTGTTCTGCTGCTAGTTCTACGTTCCAGTTGTATAAATGGTTAAATTAATGGTTAAATTTATCAAATGGTTAAATTCTCGACTAATTCTTTTTTCATTCTCGGCAAAAATCTTTACATAATCCATGTACATAATGTTGTTTCTTTGTATCACCCTTTGCATTTTCTTCGTATATAATTCAGTTACAATATTGCTATAACATAGGATCTCATAGACCGCAGTAAATTTAAGGGATCAGCAGCAACTGATAAAATGGGATTTATAAAAAACAACTGAATTATTCTGAGACTAGATATTTTGGTAGTAGTTAAATTGATAAACAAAAAAAAAAAACTAGTATTATATACATTATTCCAATTGGACACATGGCCTAGTGGATAAGGTAGTTAGATTAAGACAGTTCTAAGTGACAGTTATCTCTGGATTTCGGGTTCAATCCTGAGTAGAGGCAGTAACATAGAAAAATAATTAACACAACTCCTACCCCAGCTATGGTTAGCGGAATGAGAACAGGATACCCCCGTGGACTAAATAAAGGGTTAAGTTCGAAGTTCCGTGATGGCACCCGATTACGACAAGAAAGTTCCAGAGTTCGAAAAGAAGGTTCCCGAGTCCGAAAAGAAGGTTTCCAAGTCCGAGAAGGTTCCAGAGTCCGACAAGAAATACCTGAAGAAGGCCGGATGGCATATCGGCCGAAACGTTGTACAAATAACAATGAAGATGGGGACAATAGTCCGAATAATGTAGATAATACTAATCATCAAGCCTCATCTCAAACATTCAGAGAAATAGTAAAAAACAACCATATAAAAATAAGGTATAACTAACAATTTAGCGACAGTTACAGGCAGATCCTGAACCATTACAATCCCGATCAGATCCCATCCTTATGATTGGAAGAGAATGTTTGTCTTTCTGATTAACGAAAAAAGATTTTATCATTTCTGATTGGTTAGCAAATTCTTTTAAACGGTGATCTTACTTTAGCACAGAATTTATACTCGCACTATAAATAGCCCAACGCTGTCTGCAACATTGGAAACATTGACGTCAAAGATTTTAAAATACAAAATATAAATATTTTCAAAGAGGTATTCCTCCTCGTTGTCGCTTATAATAATGCAACAAATTTGAAAAAAAAATCTAACTCAACTTTTATATTTGGTTTTTTTTTTTACGCCTGGCAAATTATGTTTTGCGTGTAATTTTTTAGGCTTCATGTTCGCAACGAATCGTTTGTTCAGAGACTTTGTTTCTTGTTTTTAGGAGACAAAAGTTGTTTCATGTTTGCAGAGATCTTTTGGAGTGCTGTTTCTTTTTTCAGTTATGGAATTTTGAAAAACAAATGTTTTGATTATTTTGGCATAAATATTTTAATATTCAAATGATGATATATTTTGACGCGGATGTCAAGGATTTTGTTTTAGCATTTGATTTCATGACGGTAATGGCGGGAATACGGCAAGTTTTGAAGTACAGTTTGTTTGTAATGACTTGCGTCAGCCATCTTATCCATTTTTTCGAAAAAAAAAGGGGAAAAAAGAAAGAAAGAAAAGTTGATAAATCTAACTCTTCCCGCCTAAACTTATGCGAATTTCATTTATTTCTTCTGTTATATTTTATTTTTTGGTGTCGTGATGGGCTGTTTTGTATTTTAATGATACCCAAATAGCAAGTTATTTTGTGAATTCTTGAAAACTTTTCTGGAAGAAAATCATTGCTTTTTGGTTTGGTTTCTTTGTTTCAATAGCATATCAACCATTGTGGGTTAATTGTTGCCAAACCTAACCTCGTAGAAAAAAAAACAGTAGTGATACTATTTAACCCATTGCTGGGGAATGAGGGGGCTCATACTTTTCTCGCGTGTATTAGTCAGAAAGTGAACCTAAAAGCACGATTGTAGTTCGAACTCGCATACTACGATGTCGCAGTCCAGCACGTTAGCTATTATGCCACGAGGAATTCACCTTGCTTTTTGGCTGTATTATTTTGTAACACCTAATCTTAACTAGGACTGGTCGTACGAATTTTAGGGCAGAAACATTCAAAACATTCAGTGATCATGTAAAAAGCTTGATTTCAATATGAACAAAACTTAACTTTAGTACGTTACAAAGCTGAAAGAAATCAAATAGCATGAAGACTGTTGCCTCAGTCCTCCAATGGAAAACGCCTTGACAAGTATTTTCAGCCTTTTTTTTTTTACATTTCTTTTGATTTTTTACTGAATATATTGCAATTAAGATTTTTGTAATGATTAACTGAATCGACATAATGATAGATATTTTAATGATTCAAAATTTATTGGATAGCCCTCTTCTTCATTAGGGTGTCGCTCCATCTTTTTAATTGCTCTTCTATCTTTGCTGGAACGAATAATGCTTTACATCCCACTAAAGCCAAAAATAAATCTATTATTTCGTTCTCCCCTCCAGAGTTTGATTTTGCAACTTCTTCAACCAATGCTAAGAAACATTTAATCCAAGTTTCCACGTAATTTCGGGTCTCTAAGGAACTTAATAATCCTATTTGCGAAGCATATTGTTATGAAGTGAAGTAGTCTCTGGATGTCTTTTGATTTCCGGGCTGTTGTCCTCATCTTTATTGCTGTATATAAAAAAACAATATTCCGACCATTGTATCCTCCGGCCTTCTTCGAGTATTACTTGTCTATCCAAGCATAGCAATAATCCAACTTGAGAAATCTTTTGAACGGTTTAGTTGATGAGCAAAGCGTTAAAAAACTTATGAAAATCTCATCCAGATAATATGATCATTCTTTTTATCCAGGAAACGCCACGAGAAGCATCACTATCATTAGAAAAACTAGCAAAATAAAACTAGCAAAATAAAAAAATGCACTGCGGGCCGTGTAAAAATTAATTTTTGAAAGGTATTGTCTGAGGGGGGTGGGAGTTAAAAAATCAAAGTCAGAGAGTTTTACCATAAGTAAGTAAGTAAAATTATCAAATTTATTAAAGGAGTAAAAAAATAAGACAATTTGAAATTAAACTTAATTCTGTCCTCCTTAAATAAAATGCTGCACACATCTATTAGTTATTAAGTAAATAATTATTTTGAATATTTTACACATACATTTTTCACAAAATGGTAAGTATTTATTTATTTGTAAACTTTTACTTGTTACTGAAAAATGGGCGAGAGTAAAATAATTTTAAAAATTGATTACAAATAATGTTTTCCCTTTAAAGTAATACAATTTAATTAATTTCATAGTTTATTCATTTAAATAGTATATAGTTTATTTATTATAATGTAAAATATTCAAACGTTGAATTATGAGGAATAGCTTTTATTTATTTTATTAGTAATACTTGTTCTTTATTCTATGTATTGACGACTTAGGTAATTGTGACGTAAGCAGTGACGTAATTTTTGTTACAGACAAATAGAGACATAATCTTTATAATTAATAGATATATTGTTAATCAGCGTTTCTTGTTTAATTCGAAGCGTAAAATCTAATAGCAGTTTTTCCCTTATCTTTTAATTTATAAAGTAATTTACTTTAAAAACAATTTAATCTATTCTTTTCAATGATTGGTTCCAATATTGTATTTATCTCTACACTTGGTCTATTACAAAGAAATTCAAACAAATAAAAGCAGATATCTTATTCCGAATTTGATTGATATTAAGAGGAATTCAATAACGAAGATATTTAACATGTTTTAAGGGTTAAGTGAAGGGACTTAACTGACAAAATTTAGTAACTTGACGAATCTGTAAAAGTGGTCAGCGGTGGATTCTAGTGGTCTTGAATTGTGACTTATCTGGTGAAGACATGAGATGTTTAACTCATCTTGGAAAAACGGCTATGTTTCCTAATTAATCTGGATAGTTGAACTTCGGCACCCCCTTCAAATATCATACTATTTTCTTTGCATATTTGAAACAGAAAAATATAGATATATATAGAAATAAAAGGTTTATTGCAATTATAAGACAAAAAGTTTCGGCGCTGCAGAATTCGCTGATACAGTTTACGTCAAGTGAGCATTCAAGGTTGAACGATCCTGAGATAGATAAATAAAAAAAGCTAACTTTTTACAACTATTGAATAATGAAAACTTTCAGGTTGTGAGGAGTGCTGAAACTGTCCGTTACAATTCGACGAGAGCAGAGAAAACGTTCTGAATTACCATACGAACACTGAAGAGAACAGAGACAGACAGACAGACAGTGTAGTTAAACTGTTTACATATATTGAAATGTGAAAACTTCCGGGGTGTGAAGATTGTTAAGACTGTTACAATTCGGCGAGAGCAGAGAAGACGTAAATTTGAAAGAAAGAAAAAGAAAGAAAGAAAAGAAAGAAAGAAAAAGAAAGAAAAATGAAAGAAAAGAAAGAAAGAAAGAAAAAAAGAAAAATGAAAGAAAGAAAGAAAAGAAAGAAAAATGAAAGAAAGAAAAGAAAGAAAAAGAAAAGAAAAGCAGGGTAGCTAAATACATATATTGAATAATGAAAAGTTAGCGTGACACAGAAATTCCCATCTGACCACGCCTTATCCCACTTATCTTCCCTCCCAGTGGACAGTTATTGCCAAGTCTATGAATTCCTATGAGGACATTTTATTTTGACTGTTTATATTGTGTATAATTAATTTTCCCACTTTTTCATTTGTAATTATTAAATCCTCCTGTCCCAGACACATTACAGATTCCACCTAGCACTTGACGTTCTCTGACATTTGTAGCTCTAAGACAAAGGGTCCATTCCTGCTATCAATGAGGAGAGTAAAGAATTGTCCACATTTTCTCTATAACGTATCTTTATTATTATCAGACTGCGTTCTGTGCACGCGTGCTTATAAATTGCACTTTTGTGGTCACATGGTTGAAGTTGGAGCCTGATCACGCCATTTTGATTGCTGTCTTTACAGTATGAACATGGTCGCTCCACCAAGGAAGAAAAAAGAGTAGTGACTCGATTTCTCTGGCCGGAAGGAGGGTCATGAGCTCATTTAATCGAGACTTTTCGCACAATACGGGACAGTGAATTGTCGCGTAGAAATGTATATGAGTGGATAGAGGAGTTTAAAAGTAGCCGGACAAGCGTGGCACACGAAGTGGGAGCAGGACGCCCGCCAACCTCCACTTCTGATGAGAAGGTTCGGTAAGCTCGAGAGATTGTGTTGTGAACCGGCAAGTTATCATAGATAAGGTAGCTTGTTCTCTGCAGGTTAGTCATAGTACTGTCAATCAAATTCAGGATGTTCTCGGCATCCATAAAAGATGACATATTTCTTAAATCTCCCTCGTACATAACCTTTAAAGTTTAAATTTAAACAGTTTGTATTTAAAAGGTGAATAATGCTATGTACACTTTTAGGAATATAAAAGAGAAATACTAGACTACATATCCCATAATGTTTGTCATGTACATAAAAAGATGTGAAAAAAATGTACAACAAACACGGTATGTTACAATGGATGGAAATCTATTAATTGTAGTGTCGATGTTCAAACGTTTCGGTTTATAAAGGAAACCTTCAGGACAATGAAATTAGTCAAGGAGAAAAAAAAAGGATTTATGTATTTAGAAGATGATGGATGTTTTGAATGCGTTGAGTTTGGAAAATGTGTAGAAAAGGTTCGTTACCATTAGTTGATTAGTATTCATAATTGAATGTTGATGACGTGATTGGTACATGTGAAAGCGAAAATAACAATGTGATTGGCCCACGAGAAGGTGTTGAAAAAGTGTGACGTTTTCCATATAAATGAACAATGAGAATATTAATTGTTTAACTAACTAATAGGGGTTCCTGATGCAATGGTTACCTTTATAGGAAATGGATAAAGTGACTCGAGTTCAAATCCTGGACAAAGCTGTTCGCACTTCACATAGCGCTAATACCCGTGGGAAATGTATGAATCCAATTATTCTCCCCCAGCTGTAGGTAAATAGTAGGACAGACTGAGCTCTTTAACCTTGGTATGACACCTGGTCTAGGAAATGGAAAGTGCTGAATTCAAAGCTGTTAGTCCGCTTTGAAAAATGAGTTTGTGTCACATCCTACTTGTGTGGAGGAGTTATATATATATATATATATATATATATATATATATATATATATACCCCCAACAAATAAACCAAATCATTTAATTGCTATACATTTTAGACACAACATGGACAGAGGTAGTAGCAATTTAATGATTTGGTTTATTTGTTTAACGGTATATCAACTCCTTATGGGTTATTTATGCCGAAATGATTCATTTCTAAATGTTTCATTACAATCCTAACTATATTTTCAACTAGAAGTGGCTACCCGGCATTGCCTGGATAGAGGTGGGTAATAAATAGTTAGTCTCGCAGATCCATTGTTTTGATCTTACATAATTGATTTATGTTTTAATCACAAACGCCACCTATGACTTCCTTCTCTTACTGTTACAAATCCTAATTTTTAAATATCTTCCCAGATATAAATAAAATCTTCATTATTTTTTCACAAAAAGCAAGCACTGGTATTAGTAAATGTATATATATATATATATTTACTTTGTCATCAATTGTTTTATTTTTGTAGTTTCTGAAGGACATACATACAGACAACTACCCTTTACATAGATATGTTCCATTTCCTTTTTAAATTGCACGTTTTCGAACATTTGAAAATTGAGCTGAATAAATGTCTTCATGCATTAGTTTTGGCAATAAGCAATAATTTATAAAATATTATTTCATGTACGCATTTACCCAATCCCTCTGCCACAAGCAGGATACGACACATGGTCAATACTTAAGCGAAGTTTAACAGGTTTGAATTTATAAATTTTCTCCTACACTTGTCATACCAATGTTAAAGAGCTCAGCCTGTCCTACTATTTACTTATAGTTGGAGGGAGAACAGTTAGATTCATATATTACCCAAAGGTATTCGCTATGTGAAATGCAAACAACCTCGTCCAGAATTTTATTTATATTATATTTATAATATTATGATATTTAATGACAATAATATAATATTTATATGATATGTGATATTTATAATAAATATAATAAAGTATATTAATATAATATATATAATAAAATGATATATATAATAAAATGATATATAATACTTATATATAATAAATAATAACATAATACTTATATATAATAAATAATAACATAATACTTAATATGATATTTACATTATACTAGCAAGACCTATGGATATACCACAGTATGATAATTTGATTATTACAATGTTTGATAGGTTTACTTAAGAGCTATTGCCAAATAGTTTAATATGTAAAAAGTATAATAATCTTTATTTAACTCTCACATTTTTTTCATTCTTTTCATTATGATTGATAGATACAAATTAGCGTTATCACTCCCTATATCTCTTTTCTTTCTTACTATATTTTTTCTGTGTAACATGTCCTTTCTTCACTTTTTTCTTTATAATAAAACACGGAATGGTCCATTATTTAGATGAGGTGATGAAACTTATGAGAAATAAGTATTCGGCGGATAAGCAACACCAGATACTCACGATTTACATTTTAATGTTTAATCTTGGACAATTTGGACGGTCTTATTTTCAACCAGAGGGTGTTGCAAGATCACAACGGTCGGAAGATTAAGGAACAAGCGCATTGATATATAGATTTAAGATTATATTATATATTCATTTATCTTTATATATCTATTCTATATTCATATTTATAGATCTGTTTTTATCAATATGTAGAGTGACCGCTGTTATTAAGTTATTACGGTTAAATCAGTTGATTGCTTTAAAAAACAATAAGCTGATCAGACAAGCAAGACGTTCGACCTATAAATATTTGAGTGTAAATTGTGTTTTTAATTCCTAATTTAGAAGTGAACCGAACCTTGCAATAATTGGTGCTAGATTTTTTTTTATCTAATGACGACCAATTTGTATAAATGACATCAGCTGTTCATCTCTGCATGAAATATCATTAGTTGTCTTGATTTGTTTAAAGAAAAGAAAACACATCAGTTGTCTGATAGTTACCATAGTTATCGGCTATGATATCATGGAGGGGGGTGAATAAACTATTTATATTCGGTGGGCCAAATTTAATAATGTCAATGGTCGACTCAGAGGGAATATAATTATTGAAGGATAGGTGCTTAGTTTTTAACTTAATTCTAATTTTCAGTATCCGCTTTAGTTTCGAAAATATTACTTACTAGCTTAAAAGCCGCCTTGTGGAGGGCTTTTGATTGGATCTTTAGACCAACAATAACACTTCCTGCAAGACGAGAAGAGTTTATTTACAAAGCAATATTATCGGATTTTTCTATCGACTGGTTGGAAGAGGGTGACGTTCCGACTATTTGTAACGCAGTGACATTGGAATTAAAGGCTCGATATGAAAAGAAAAAATTGTTGGTTTAGTCTCTCATTTGCTTCTTATCAAAGTACTGGGTAACTGGTAGTAGGTTGCAAAGAATTATCTTTAAATTATATATACTAGCAAATATATGCACCCTCCGGGTGCAAGTATTTAAGTTTTAATGTAATAAAATGTTATATTAAATTGGAAAGGCTAATAAAACTAAATAAGAACGCAGATAAAATATTTTAGACAGGGGGTTATAATCGAAAAATAGAACTGAAGCTTACTCTTTCATCTCGTTTTTCATTGCTTAATTTTCCTAATTTAACTATTCAGTTAAAATAGGAAGTAAAGAATAAAATTACAATTATGTCTTCTTGTTAATGGATTCCTTTTAAGATGTATCCAGAAGACTTTTGCTTATATTCATTAAGTTAAAACCAAATAATTAGAAATCAATAATACTAAACACAAATTTATTAAAATCAAATTTTCAATATCAATATGCAAATTAGCCTTCCCGTTCACACTGTAAACCGCTATTTTGTTGTATATATATAAATACAATTGCATGTTTTTCGTATATAGATATAACAGTAATGATAATGCAAAACAATTTTATTGATAATTGGGGTTTGATTAAAAATAAAATCACAGAATGTGACGTAAATAACTAAGGGAATTGCGACTTGAGTAGTAATAACAAATTTGAACTTTACTTTCCTCGTAGCCAGAGAAAGAGTGGTGCCCGAGAGAGACTTAAAAAAAAATATATTATATAAGAATGCTGACCGGAAATGAGAGGCATTGTGGGAAAGGGGTAGATGAATATAAAGTCTAATATCTGGCAGAAGTGGGGTTAATTTACCAAAGCGAGCTTGAGAAAGCATTACGGAATTCCAAGAAAGTGACGTTGGACAAAGAGTGTAGAGCTAAGAGGGGACGTGGACGAGTTTGATAATACAAGTCGATAGAATTACAGAGTTGCTGCTTACAAGCTGCGTGTGAATATCCGGCCTTGTAAAAGTTTCAGTTTAACTTGAGTAACAGAGGAGTTAATAGTAACCAAAGACCGACGCTAGAGAGGGAGGGGGGTCAAATGCTTGCCTTTTGTTTCTTTTCACACTATCTTATGCAAATATAGTCTTGCCCAATCAAATGCGATCTACAATGATAAAAAGTGGTACCGATTAGAAATTAAATTCCGACAACTACTACACACAAACATGGATTCTATTACTGCCCCCTTATATCGAACATCCATGTAGGCAAGTACAAAATAACGACAATATACATACCTACATTTTGCATTAAATTTGGTTACAAGAGATTTTTTTTAGTACGGGGTTAAGGTCTCTAAGTAGTCTAATTAACCAGAAGAGAGATCCCTTAAAGTTCAAAGAAAAAAATTTATATTATTCAAATTAACAAGAAATATCGATTTATTTAACAATGTGTAACATTACAAATTTCAAAAATGTTCAAAGAATAAATACATACGTACATACAGTTATACAGAAACATATATACACATGCATATATGTATACAAATCTGCATACATACTCACATTCACTTTTATACAAAACGATAGAATACCGATGAGTGCAAACACTGCAATAATAAATTAATCAAGCGCATAATTTTATTTGAAATAATTATGAGTGTAGTGTATTTGCACTAAAGTAGACGTGTACTTTTATGAAAGACCAAGGAATACATTTTTTAATGAATGAATGAATAAATAAATAAATATTTACGTAAGGTATGTAAAAAGTAAGTTGTGATTGTATTGTGTACTTTTTTACTAGATTATATTTTAAAAATGAATTAATTCTTACACCTGATAGAGAAATAGTAAATAAAAATGACAAATAGAGATAAAAGAAATATGTCTAATACTTGACATATTTTGTTGCATGAATTAGTCTGTGTGTGTGTAGTAATAAGAGAACAGACATAGTCGGACTTGAGTAAGCTTTATTCTACTTTGAATACATTTGCAGTTCCCTTGGGAGTTTATATAGTTTTACAGAACTTTAAATTTACATAAAGGGGAGGTGACTCAATTACTTATTACATTCTCCCCCATTTTATTTCAATCATACGGGATGAAGTCGCTCCATCGACCAGGCTTTTTGCGGGTTTTATTGGAACGTCGTGGTAGTTCAATATTGGGAGTAGAATCAAGACCTTGGGTTTCCTGGTCTGAAGATACCCGGGCTGGATTTCCTCTCTCAGACGCGAGTTGGTAAAGATGCATCTCCTTCTGTGTTCAGGTGGTTGTGATTCTGAGAACAGGGGTTTGGGGGTGGGCTCGTTTTTGAGCAGTTGGACAATCGTCCACATCTGGCCCACTGTGGGCATTTTGGGATTCCAGAGAAAATATGGAATCCGTATCTGATGCTTGCGGGGAGTCTGTAGAGGAGTCATATGGTGCAATGCCGACAGGTTGACCTTCGGCTGAGGTGGAAGGGTTTTGAGATGTAGGCACCTCCTTGCAAGCTATATTAGGTGCAGGTACATCCCCTGCGGGTGCAAGGTCTCTGAGGGAAACAGTGGATTCTTTTCCATCGGAGTGACGTACAAGAGCATAATGAGGCTTCGCCTCAATCGGTTCCACTTCATTCGTTAATGGGTCATTCTTACTATGACGGACAAAACGTCGTGGAAGAACCGTTCCCAGTTTTGAGAGCCATGAAGGAAGTGAGGTTCCTGTCGAGATTCTCTGTTGAAAGGCGAGAAACTTCTCGTGAGGCGTAACATTCGTGGCTGTACATAGTAGTGTTCTAATGGCGTACAGAGATTCGGGGAGGAGTTCTTCCCAGTAGGAGATTGGACATTTACGGTTTGCAGCGGCCAGTTGTATGGTTTTCCATATGATGCTATTGTACCGTTCGCATTGGCCATTACCCTGAGGGTGGTAAGGTGTCGTTCGACTTGTGGCCACTCCTCGTTCATGGAGAAATTGTCTAAATTGTCCGGACATGAAAGGGGTTCCACGGTCTGAATGAATATAAGCTGGGACTCCAAAAATGGCAAATAACGAGTATAAGCACTGTATCACCGAATTTGCTGATATATCTGCACAAGGAAAGGCAAATGGGAATCGTGAATATTCGTCAATGACGGTTAATATATAACTATTCCCATTTTTGATGGTAGGGGACCCTTAAAATCAATATTTAACCTTTCGAATGGTTGAGTTGCTTTTATCAGCGTCCCGGTTTGTTGCATTTTCGACACCTAGTATCTCTGGTCGGACAAGAAAAATGAGGATGTAGACCAAACCCACAAAAATAACATTTCCGACTAGTTGAAGAAACGGTAATAGGCAACTCTGAAGGGTTTGAAATCTCCGGAGTTTCTTGGTTTGAAAAAGAAGTCATAGAGGAGGGGCCCGTAGAATTTTTCAAAGAGGGGGAACAAGACGAATGTGTGTTTTAGAAGCAAATGAGAGACTAAACCAACTATTAAGTTTTCCTCAAAACAATGTTATAATTTATCTATTAGGAACTCATTGCAAAACTGCATGATAAACAACATTTTTGGTTTTCCCATTCAGGGTCAGTACAAATAGCTATGCGATAGGTAACAATAAATTACATAACTCAAAATTGATTGCTTCAACAATAATTCTTCTGTTGTCATTTAATTTAAAGACAATTTGATGTGCGTAGATCCATGCTTTCCGTACAAATAACTATTTCTATTTTATGGGTGACTTTCGCAATCTCGATTATTCCCAAATTTATTTCCAAGTTAAATTGTTATCGTACAAAAAAATTCGTTGCAAAAAATCACGTATATTTTGCAAATTATGCCCCCCCCCCTGTGTAGCTCAATTACTTGTTACACAATTAACCAACTCCGATAGCCGATAGATCTCATTTGGGGGAAACAATCGCAATGTTGGCGGAGGGAGGGACATCGGTTATCGAGCGAGACTGTGCATGCAATGACGGAAAATTGAAATAACATTTCAGCCCACTCTAGTATGCACCATAAACAAATTCAGGTATTAATTATTTTTTTAGAACTATTTTATTTACTACTTCTTATGAATACATTTTATCATCAAACAATTCTTGAAATTCTTGAAGATAAGTCTTCGAATATTTGTGGTTGCTGCACGTATTTCCGGCCGTCGCCGGGTGATAGTGTTTGAGTGAAGCTAAAAAATATAAAAATTCGAAAGTTGACGTTTTAAGATGGTCATTTTATCATGACAGTAGAAAAAACATTTTTTTCTTTTTGTTGTGACTGAGTTTATCAATACAAAAATATTGAATTCGAAAAGGGTTAACAAATAGGTGTATTACCTTTCAATACAAGGGGATATAATATATAGAATCAAACGCACATTTTCCAAACGCTAATAATACTTAATCTCGTCTAGTCTGTATCTTTTCTGTCTTACTATAGAAGGGGGAAAATATATGGGGGGGGGGGGAATAGATATTTGAATCAAGAAGTTCCTACTGAGGGGAGACCAAAAACAAGCGAGTTCACCGTCTACGTCTAGCAGCTGGAAAATCCGTCGTCGTAGTCGAAATAATCTTTAACAGTTCAAAATCGCAATTCCTATTTAGTTTTGTTTCTGTTTGACTAAAATCTATTTCTTTACTGGGTCGTTCGCAAAGCACGTCGACTGTTGCTGCTGACTCCCAGCGCTCGACTCACTTGTTATTTATCTACATATTTACCCAAACATCCGGGCACATCAGTCGAACCTCGCGTCCGTCCAGTGCCCAAATCGCATTTGTTTTTGCATGCGGGAGGACGCGAGTTCGATCCCGGCACGCAAGACAATGTCTTGCTCCGTTTCCTTTCTCGTTCTCCGTCACACTTACGTTGAATGAGTCCAACTTTTTTGTGTGTGAAATATCATTCTTACAACACTTTTCTTTTTCTTTTTAATTTCCTATAGTTTTGGTTTGGGTTCTTTGTTTAATGGCATATCAACCTTCGTAGGTTATATATAATTCTAAAGCCATCCTTGTCAAAGAACAATAGTGGTACTATTTATTTAACTCATAATTGGGAGATGAGGGGTTCATTCTTTTCCCCAAGGGTATTAGCCCGAAGCTGAACAAATAGCGCGACTGGAGTTCGATGTCACTAATTAAAATGTCGTAGTCCATCACGTTAGCCACTACGCCATGGGGACCCCCCAGTGTGAACTTTGTTTGCTTCGTCTAATATTAGCCCTATATCTCCTTTCTTCCTTTTTCTTCAATTCCTCATTTCCATTACAATTCTTCTTTCCATTCATCTCTCCTTTTCACAATCTCTATTTTTCTGCTCTTCTTTCTCTATATCTTTTATTCTCTCTTTTCTAACCGCTCCTTTTTTTCCAAAATAGTTTTCTCTCTTCTTCCATTCCTCTCATTCTTCGTTTTCTCATTCATCTTCTCTTGTTTTCTTTCCCACCTTTTCTCTTTTCCTAAAGTCTTTTTATCCTTCAACCCTTTTCCTTTTCTCTTTTCTTCTCTCCCACCTTCCTCCCCAATTAATTCACTTTTTCCCTCTCTACTTTTCGCATGTCTTCTCTCCCACATTCCCTTTCTTCTTTCCCCTCTATCTCAATTATATCATCCTTACTTTCCTATCTCCTCTTCTCTCGTCTACTCTTTCACATTTCCCTCTTTTCTCTCTCCCTCAATTATTTCATCCTTCCTTTTCTCTCTCATCTTCTATCGTCTTCCCTCCCACCTTTTCTCCCCCCCCCATCAAGTCTTTTATCTTTTTTTCCTTGTTCCTCTTCTCTTGTTTACCCTCCCCCCCCCATTTCCCTCTCCTTTCATGCCTTTTCTTCCATCTCCAATCTCCACTCTATCAAATATTTGTTTACTTCTTTGGTTGGCGCTGGTGAAATCGACTGAAAAACGCCATTCTAAGTGTCATCAGCTCATGCGCACTGGTCTTTCCAGCACGGGCATAATCCTTCGACACGTACGAATACTGGCTGTAGCTTTAGTATAAGATAGATTCCATTGTTCATTTATTAGCGCCACACATCCTGAATAATTAGCCTCTTTGTTCTGGCTACACAAAATAACACGTTGCATCTAGAAAGACTGAAATTTACTTCGTTATTCTGATAGATTTTGCTGTAGTTCATTTCGTCGCCATTACCATTCACCAAGCGGATTTTTTTTTTTTAAACAACCGATTCTAATTTATGAGATTCTGGTCTTGAGATTTTTCGTGTAATTCTTGCTGTTTTGGGGGATGATAGATTTTCGTTTTTTGTTTATTTTAAATCTTTTCACCTGGCGACAACCATTCCTTCAAGCTGTGATTATTCTTTCTTAATAATAGAAGTAATACGGCCTAAAAAAACATTCTGCGGTTTCTTTTGTAATAAATCTAAACCTTAACTCTTTCTTTATTCAAGACAAATTTGAGGCGTTTACTCAGGTTTTCTCAAGATTTTATGCTCTATTTTAAATGTGGTTTGAGAGCCACATATAACCCTCAAACGTATCAAAGGAAACATGTGGTCAGAGTTATGTAGTATATATGATTTTTCTTCACTTTTTTAATCGCTACAGCTATAACATCAACCCTCTTTTGCTATTTATCTTAGTAATATAAAGTTGTTAAAAAAAAAAAAAACTTTATATTACTAACACAGCTGGGAGATTTTTTAAAACTATAGTTTCAATTTACAATTATGCAAAAAAATAAAATAAATAAATAAAATAAGATAAATCTCCTGATTGCTTTTAGTTTCAGACTTTTGTATACGAATATCTTCTCTAATAGAACCTGAGTGATGATATATGATTAAACGGCATGCCAACCTGTCAATGGTCATTTTATGCATAGATATCGCATTCATTGTGTAGCAGGATGTAAAGTGAATTACCTCGGAAGGCTACAGATTGAACTCATAATCTGGAGGTTGTGAGTGATGACTCTTGACGAGCGTCTAGTACCCCCCCCCCATTTGTTGGAGTGGTTCGACCGGCGAGGAAGAATAAAAGCCGTGGCAGTTTCTCTCGGAGAACGAATTACTGTTCTTAGCCAGTCGAGGCCGCTGGACAAATTAATCGCATGATCCTCCTAGGGGGCGATCCCTCCAGGTAACATCTGCCTCCTCGATTTAAAGAGGCAGGGCTGGGTTTATTGCCCGGTGTCTGAGGCGCCCAAAAAAGGGATTGCCAATAGGATCTACGCATTTTTTTTACTAGCCATCACATGAGCTTCGGTTTAAAAAAGACTTTGTGTCACATCCTGACTTGGCTGGAGGTTTGGGTAAATAGCGAATTACTATTCTTTTTAGATTACTTCTATCTCACAGACCATCCCAGTGAGACGGGCTTGGCATGCGGGGCACTGCGGGAGAAGCAAGGACGAACTCATAAGCGATGTTCTCCCGTGGAAGCCAACACACGGACATGCCAGTGTGGGCCGCCCAGC
This sequence comes from Doryteuthis pealeii, assembly GCA_023376005.1. Lineage (NCBI taxonomy): Eukaryota > Metazoa > Mollusca > Cephalopoda > Myopsida > Loliginidae > Doryteuthis > Doryteuthis pealeii. The sequence continues at coordinate 57,030,235 of CM042137.1, read as the reverse complement.
AAGGACCTACATTGACTAGCTATGTAAAGATGCTGGCTGCAGAGAGGAAGAACTCTCTGGGGCGATGAATGATAGGGAAGGTTGGCGAGAGATTGTTATGGATATCCGTGCTGCCTGCGCGACATGATGATGATGATGATATTGTACATTCATGTTTACATTTTGTGCGTAGTTATCTCTTAAGAATTTTTTCCCCTCGGTCCTATCAAATACGAATAATTTTTAGACTGATCTATTTGGCCCATAGATGTGATCCTAACTAGTACTATCATTCTGCATCAGAATGGACCAGGGAGTAAAAAGGGATACGAACCACAGAACCGGAGCCTCACCATTAGATGCAATTACCGATAATCCCTCTTTGGTGGGTGGAGACTCTCATCCTTCTGCCGGGAGATACCGAGCATATTTTAATCCCACCAACAGGGCATCCTATTAGGCGATTAATTTGTATTGACATATCTCGGAAAAATATTATTTTCAATTCTTTTGTATGTTTGTTTATATTGATATAGCATTGCAAATCCCGGAGAGTGAATAGTCTTCTGGTTAAAAATTAAAATAGACTTTAATTACAGAACAGAATTATTCCATATACAGGGTGAGCACAAATAAAACATTCGTCGGTTTCAACTAGCTATAACATTAAAACTTATTGAAATATATCTATACTAACAGGACCTGTGGTTATACTTCAGTATAATAATTTAATTATTACAATGTTTGATTATGTTTACTTAAGAGCTATTGCAATTAGTTCAACATGTAAAAAGTATAATAAGCTTCATTTAATTCTCTCTCACTCTTTTTCTATCTTTACATTTCGTATTTTCATTGTGTTCGATTGAACCAGATTAGCGTCTTAATGTCCTGGGTATGACGTTGAACACTATCCGATGGTGAAATTCCAATTCTGGAGCTCTGGAGAATATAGAGTACCCCTTCATCACTATTGCTCCCAGGTTCACTCTGACCCGGAGTGGTAGTACCTTTTAGGGTTCTATCTATGGGTTAAAAAAGATGAAAACTATTAGTTTAAAAATTGAGTTTAGATAGATAAAAATTGAGTCCTCATGAAAAATGAATAAAACCAAATATCTTCGACATAAAAAACAAAGGTTCATATAACGTAAAATCCAACCAACTAATAGCAAGAGGACCGTAACATCTAAGGTGGCGCTCACCCCACTGAAAAGCATTTTTTGTATTCCTCCAATATAAATACTGGGTGACCCCTCTCCACCCACCCCCAAAATAGAATTTGGATTCTGGTAGTCTGCATCATTAATAGTATGTATACAGTGCCCCCCCCCCGCAAAAAAAAAACAGAATTTGGGTTTTGTTTCTTTTCTTGGGGTGGGGGGCACCCTGTACTTAAATATCGTATCGTTTATTATTGAAAAAATGTTATCAAAAATAAAATTAATGATTTTATTCTTTTATCTTTTCAGATGGATTACGCCATGACGATTTGTTCTTAAATGAATTCTTAAAAATCCTGAATTAAAATCAGGATTTGAACCATTCCCCAAAATGACGATGGATCGTCTTAATAAAGAGGAAGACCATTCTCCTCGTTGTTCTTTAAAGGTACAGCTCAAGAATGGCATCATTTGTTAAGAAGGTGAGTCTTTTAGTGTTTTTGAGATAAAAAAAAGATAGTCTAATAATATTATAATTCCTGCATTTACATGTTCATGCAAAGTGTTTAGTGATTGTCGTTTAAGATCAAACTGATAACAAATTTTTCGCAAATCGCAATCTTTTTTTCTCCGTATAGAGTGGTACCTTGACTTACGAGTTTAATTCGCCCCATTCATAACCTGATTTCCTTGTATATCAAATCAATTTTCACCATTGAAATAAACTGAAATGCCATTAATTTGTTCCAGCTCTCCCAATAGTACCTTGACTTACGAGTTTAGTTCGTTCCACTTGTAATTCAATTTCCTCGTATATCAAATCAATTTTCCCCATTGAAATAAACTGAAATGCCATTAATCCGTTCCAGCTGTCCCCGTAGTACTTTGACTTACGAGTTTAATTCGTTCCACTTGTAATTCAATTTCCTCATATATCAAATCAATTTTCACCATTGAAATAAACTGAAATGCCATTAATCCGTTCCAGCCTCCCCTGTGGTACATTGACTACGAGTTTAATTCGTACCGTTCTTAACTGAATTCCTTCGTATATCCAATCAATTTTACCCTCTGAAATAAACTGAAATGCCATTAATCTGTTCCAGACCCCCCACAAAATGACCATTTTTGTTACATTATTTTAAATAAGAAAAAAAGCATCGTATTGTATAAAACATAATAGAATGTAATGAATTATGTGCTGTAACATGTTTCAATGTTTATTTTTTTATAAATAATATTTTCTTAGACGTAATAAATTTGGAAATTTAAATTTTTTTGTGAAACATAAGCGTATTCGAAGCTCACTCGTTCCTCAAATGTTAGCAAAGCAAAAAATCGACCGAGTGACAGCTCATAACTCGAAAAACCTGTAATTTTGGGCGCTCGTAAGTCAAGTTACCATTGCACTTACAGAATCCATCACATCGCAACAATCTCAACCACTTCCGGAATTGTTTTCAGTGTTTAACTGAACTGCTGGGACCTCAAACGTCGAGATCGATGGAAGAGCCTATTTTATATATATATATATATATATATAAATGGATTCTAAAATTACAAACTCACGTGAGGCGACTGAACGCTGACATCGGAATACTCTGTTATTATAAATTTTTTTACAGCCGCTGTCAATAACAACAGAGACAAAAGATCCATTGAACAGGAACAACAGTCATTTGATAAAGGGTATTTAAAGAACCCGAAAATTTATGATAAAAAATAATGATAAAAAAATAAGTGAATCCAATACTCCATAACATCGAGTTCATTCATTTATTTTTAGATGCTTCGTAATAACGCCCAACTTAAAAAAAAACACATATATATATATTATTTGAGAGAGAGAAAGAGTTTATTAATTTGCTTGAAGCATTGTGTATATATTGGTTTGCTTTTGAAGGCTATTACAATGCAAGTTTAACGAAAGAGGAGGTAACTAGGATGTTGTTCATTTACCTGTGATTTATTTTCTTAATATATCGGGATGAAAAAATCCCTTCGTCATGGATTGATTCAGACAGCAGTCAACATCTCTCTATAAGGCTCCAAACTTTTAGAAGTCTTCTGGTGAAGGGATTTTTTCCTTCCGAAATATTATGAAAATAAATCACAGGTAAATGAACAACATCCTAGTAACATCATTTTTCTTTACACTTGAATTGTGATAGCCTTCAAAACCAACCGTCAAACCAATATTATATATATATATATATATATATATATATATATAATATATTGGTTTTTGGGGTCACCCTATATATATATATATATATATATATATATATATATATATAGGGTGACCCCAAAAAACAGAATTTGGGTTCTGGTAGTCTGCATCAGTAATAATATATAATCAGGTTGACCCCCCCCCCAAAAAAAAAAACATAATTTGGGTTCTGTTTTTTGGGTCACCCTATATATATATATATATATATATATATATGAGAAAATCAAGTTTTCGTAATAAACTCAAAGGTTTTATACGTAAAAACAAAATGTTATGAAAACTAAAATAAGTATTTACTCACAGTATTGACTGTAATTAAAAGGAAATTTTGCCACAATCTCCAGATAGACCAAAATCTGTTTATTGTGGCAATATTTTCTTTTGCTGCATTAAACTTTTAGTAACAAAGTCTGAAATGTGAGTAATAATTTTTAATATATATATATATATATATATATATATATATATATATATATATACTCTGGTAGCTTGACCTACGAGTGTCCCAATTTACGAGTTTTCCGAGTCACGTGCTGTCACTCGGTAGATTTTTGCTTTGTTTTTTAGCTAAAATTTGAGGTACGAGCGAGTTTCAGATACGCTTACGATTATACGCTATAACATTTAAGTTTCCAATTTATTACGCCAAAGAAAATATTATTTATAAAAAGGATAAATTGAAAATTAGCAATTTTATTTATTTTATTTTTATACAATACTGTGTTATTTTTATTATTTAATACACGTAACAAAAAATAAGGGTTTTTTGGTGGGAATGGAACGGATTAATGGCATTTCAGTTGATCCCAACGGGGCAAATTGATTCGATATACGAGGAAATTGAGATAGGAGCCGAACGAATTAAATTCGTAAGTCAAAATACCACTATATATGAGTGTGTATGTGATATTGTGTGTGAATGAATGTGTATGTATATATATATATATATATATATATAATATATATATATATATATATATATATATATATTATATATACTTTACTTCATATGGGATAATATATAACATATGTGTGTGTGTGTATATACTCTACTTGATAAAGGATAATGCCACAATTGCAATACACACAATTGAGGGGGAGGCAAAACGACTTCAATACTAATGGTCGACACAAAAACTATAAACCATTACTCTATGGCAAAGATAAAATAGGATTTCCCATCTAATTTGACGCAGTGTGTTATATTCATTCCGAAAAGAGTATAACATTTTATGCAATACAGTGTACTTAAACAATTATGAAATCCATTTTAGCTAATGGGGTGTCTCAGAATGCTTACTGCCTTATTTATGACTGAGACAGAAAAGATAAACTTACTTTATATATTACTAGAAGCGGCAAACCGGCGTCACCTGGGGAGAAGGTGGGGAGAAAGTTAGTCTCGCATATCCATCATTAGTGAATCGTGAGTTGGATCCTCGCAGGATACCCCATTAATATCCCTATGTAAAAAGACCTTGCGTTGATTCGACCAGGTGAGGCGTCAGTAAAAAGTGCACAGACACCCTGCAAAAAAAAAAAAAAAAAAAAATAAAGAATCAGTGTTTCCTATTCCAAATATTAAATGCAAAAAAAAATCCATGATGTTACTATTTAGATTACATTTTTTGATAATCTTCACGAATATAAATCAAATCTTTATTATTTTTGCTCAAAAAGCAAGATCTTGTGATAGTGAATGTTTATATATATTTACCTTGCCGTTAATTGTTTTATTTTCATAGATTCAGCCGAACATACATACTCACACAAACAACTGCCCTTTCTATATGTATATAATAGATAGGTAGCTGTTCGCCTCTCTGTTTCTATGTTTCCACAACAATTGATAGTCATGGCCTTATCTACGAGGGTCAGCTGAAAAATTCATAGGCTGACCAAGATACTCGCATGGAATGTGACCAGATAAGGTTTATCATTCAACACAGACCCCTGGTGGTCAAAACATGTCATCCATCAGTGTTTTAGTGATTGGATTCCATTACTCTAAAACTTTATCAACAGCAAATATGACTTCATCGTATAAACTTTTAAGCCTGCGCACTTTTCAGCCCACCTTCGTTCGTAAGTTAAAAAGATTCGGTAAATATGTGTATGAAAATAATTTTGAAGAAATTACAACACCATATTATATATATATATATATATATATATATATATATATATTTCACTTTGAAATATCGTATCGATATACTTTTATTTTACATGCTTCCTCTTCCACGGCCTTTGATAGCAAATTTTAATTTAATTTTTTGAACATTTTCTTTCATTTACATTAGTTCAACTCATAGGCCATTTTGTCTTTATACACGCACACACACACACACATACACACACACACACACACACATATATATATATATATATATATATATATATATATATATATATATAGCAATAGCATAATCTTTACAGATCATTGCCGTCCCTCACAATCCTATAACTCCACCACCAGAACCTTTTCTCTCATGAGTCCTCAAATGACTCATCAAACACGCTGCAGATCCACAAAGTTTGATGCAAATATGACATAGGAAGGACATACTTCCCGTTGTATCAGATGGATGAGATGATAAAATTTTATGCTTATGCACCCCCATAGGTCTCTTAAGACCAGAAGCTGACTTACAGACTTTGTTATAGATTTCACAAGGCACATTGTTTGATCCTGGAGTTTGCATTAATTGTCTCTAGTGAGATTTCCTATGATTGACATGTCCAGCCTTAGAGAGCAGAATTCGACCACATGTCTGACATTTCCAACCCTCCATATTCTCTCCAATATGACAGGTGTATCCCTTTCGAAGTTGACGCTTGAGGTTTTCATGCTCAATACTTTCATTCTCAAAACTGGTACAGCCATCATCCACATGAATTCTCCAGTCAGTTCTCTTCAATGCCAGTTGTCAGGATTTATTTTTATTTTTACAAGGTTGTTCTTTAAACAATCCTTATACCTCTTCCAAGGCTTATGCTGTGGCCATTTGCCATCGTGCAGCTGACCGTAAAGAAGTTGCTTTGGCATTCTAGTATCACTCATACGCACAATATGACTTGTCTATCGCATTTGAGCCGTTATAAGAGTTTCAATCCTTGTGCATCCTGCCCTTCTGTGTTCGGTGTGTTGGAATTCCACTTGATGTTTAGAATGCGCCTCAAATATTTCTCATGAAAATGTTCAAGAATTTTTAAATATCTTCAAAAGAAAGTCCATGTTTTCGAGGAGTACAATAGAACACTCAACACGCAGGACCTATAACCATTCAATTTTGTTTTGTGTTTTTTTTTATCCAAAAGCAGTGCACGAGGCAGCAAATAGGTTCACAATATTTTGAATATCCCCCTGAGTGTGAGCTAGAAAGTCAACGTCATCGGCGTAAAGGAACTCTCTGATAAATGTATAGGATGTCTTTGACTTGAAGTTAAATCATCTCAAGACAAAAGATTTTCCTCTAAATTCCAAAAGGACGCCCTTCTCATAATATTGGAATGCATGAGTTAATATTACAGAAAAGAATATTGAGAATAGTGTTGGGGTCAAGACATCTCCCTGCTTAACCCCATTATCTATTGGTATTTCATCCGACAATCTACGACTCATGACAATTCTAGCTTTCATAGCATTGTGCAACCGCTTGAGTATATTCCCAAATTCTGGTGGGCACCCAACTTTACCCAATATCGTCTAAAGTGCATCTCTGTTGACTATCAAAATATGTTGTCAAATCGAAAAAAAACTAATACAGGGGGACCTGTTGCTCAATACACTTCTCCTGCACTTGCCTAGCCGAAAATATCATGTCGTTTGTTCCTCTGCCAGACCTAAAACCACATTGTGATTCAGGAATGACTACCGGGCAAATGTAAAAAAGCAATCGATTCAACAAGACTCTTGAGAGAACCTTGCTAACAGCACCCAGAAGTATGATTCCACGGTAGTTATTACAACTACCTTTATCTCCTTTGCCCTGGTATAAACACACCAAAGCACCATCAATCCATTCATTTGGCAGAGGAGAACCGTTACAACATTGAGTGATGAGATCAAACAGATCATGTTTGATATGAAAACTTTTTACCTTCAACAGTTCTACTGGAAGCCCATCTAAACCTGGTGCCCTACAAGAATTAATTTGTTTGATAGCCATTTCAAATTCTGCAAAAGTTTGTGAATGGTCCATCTCATATTTGGTCTCCTGTTGAGGAGGACTCTGCAGAATATCAGCACTGACTACTGAAGGGTTGTTAAATATAATCCGTGAAGTGTTGTTGCCATCGTTGAAGGTTTTTTAGGGTTTTTTGATCAAGGTGGTGTTGTCCTTTGACCTTAGAGAAGCAACGGAAGAGGTTAATGGACCGAAAACGTTACGCATGAGGCCATTGAACAGTTTTATATCCTTTTTATTAAAGGCATTCTGAATTTCAGAAAATATCTTTGATTACCATTCATTTTTCATCCTCCTTAGTTCACACTGTAATATGTTACGACTCAGTATAATCCTTCATGCTGGAAAGAGGAATTACTATGAAGTGTACGTATAAGACATGTTATTTTCCTTTTCCAGTAATTGACTGATGGCAAGTACATTGTCATCAAACCAGTCTTGATGTTTCCTCACTCTAAATCCAAGTACAGCTGCACTAGTGGAATAAACTTGGTTTCTAAGTTATCCCATGTGCCATAAAACTCTAGAATGTCAAGATGTTTAATCCATCTTTCATTCACATCCTTTTGCTTGACTTTATTTAAATCTAGGTGTTTTAGTGTTTTTACTCCAAGCATGCGAGTCTTTTTGCGAACATGGAGTTTAAATTTTCCTCGCACTAAACTGTGATCCGTGTCGCACTCTGCACTACGTACATTACAGACATCACTAATATAACGGCGGTGGGTTATAATGAAGTCTATCATATGGTCATGTTCTGATCTTGGGTGGATCTAAGTAATTCTATGTTTAAGTTTTTGCCGGAAAAGAGTATTATAGTTAAATTGAGCTCAGAACAGAGCTCAAGTAGTCTAAGTCTATTTGCATTTACTTTACCAATACCATAACGACCAAGTGCCTTCCATATCTCAAAATTTCTGCGTGATTTAAAATCCCAAAGTATGATCAACTTATCCTCCTTTGGCGTGGTGACAATAGCAGTGCGAAGGGCTTCGTAAAAAGTCATGGCAGTCTCCTCATCAGCTTGAAGGGTTGGGGCATATATAGAGAATAAGGTCGCATACCGTCCATACTGCAGCTGGATACGTAGTTTCATTATGCGATCATTAATGCTTGAAGGAAATTCCAAATACTTTGCCAGTCTTTTATTCACGGCAAAACCAACACCACCTTTGCGCCGTTCGCCCTTTTGCTTACCAACCAAAAAGCGTTTATAACGCGTTGATACTTCAGTCAACTGATTCTCATCAGACAATCGGGTTTCTGATAGTGTAGCAATATCAATCTGTAATCTCTGAAGTTTCTTTGTCACAAATGCTGTCCTTCTTTCCGGGCGATTTGAAGAGCTATGATCTAGAAGAGTTCTCACAATCCAACAACAAATGTTAAGCTTAATCCGGTCATTTAAAAATTGGTTTATATTTCTTTTCTTCCAGCTAGAAGTGAACTACCGTTAGCCACAGGAAACTAACCAGTGTTTAGGTGACAGGCAATGTTTAGTGCACCTTTTCTAGCACTGTCCCATTAGTTTGGATGAGCAGTGCTCTCCTAAATAGGACTGCTCAGGCACAAGAGTCTCCACCGGGGTCAGTCCGTGTCTCGGGTGGACACATCAACGATGTTAGGATATGACTCCTGCCGCCAATGTGTAGATATGTAACTGCATGCTTTCAACTGATCAGGTCTGCACACGTAGCCACACATCCATCGCCATGGGACTTCTTGAGAGGTTGGATAGATGAAAAGAAAGCAAAAGAACATTTGTACATCATGGTATTATAGTGGTCAACGCTTGTACAACACGAATACCAATCCCTAAATTTTCATGATTATTATCCAGTGACAAACCGAAGCAAGATAACCGGTAATCATGTCAATCGCAGGTGTTAAATCAGAGTTGTCCTTCTCCTAGTTGGATAACTTAACAAGGAATAAAGGGTCCAACACTACCAGAAATAATGTTCTAGATTGCCGTTGATCTAATACCTTTGAACGGGTCTTTTTTTCGTCATGAAGGGTGTCTAGCCACCCTCCTCATCAGATAAAATCTGTGGGTTTACCGGTTTATTCGCCGATGATTCGACTATGAAACAGGTCGTACTGGATTACATAGTACCAGTAGCGCATTAGGCGACCTGACACAATACACACACACACACACCACACACGCACATATATATATATATATATATATATATATATATATATATGAGTTAAATTAGAGGGGACATAGGGGTCAATCCCTGATTACTGATAGTTTCTCGCCTATGTGATCTTCAGACTAAATATTGATAATAATATAAATACTAATATATATATACATATGTGTGTGTGTGAGTGTGTTGGTTTTTATTTTGTACATGTAACCTGACAAAGTCGACTGTCTACATGTTGTAACATTATTCATTGAAGATAGCGAGTATTCCTCGATTTATTCATTTTCCTGGAAGGAAGACGTTAATGAATTCTGTCAGTGAATATTTTTCTTTATTCACCGATGGCGTCAAAAAGCTTGAACAACACTTTTTTCTCGCAAATTCATATTAAATACACAATTATATATATATATATATATATATATATATATATATATATATTACGTTATCTCTTATTTCGTACATATGCATTATATAAGTTTTAGTAGGAGTAGGAGGGATAGAAGGAGTAGGAGATCCATGAGTTAGTAAACAAGTTCATTCTACATTCGAATACAATGGCAACTCAAAACTGAAACCATAAAAGTTTGTGTTGCAGTCTTTCTATACTGAATTAAGAAAAAGATTATTATCATTTACTCTTTTTGAGTTTTCACATCAGCATTAACTGATGGTCTTTCACTGGAGTCCGAGTGACAGCAAGTCTCCTCAGGTCTCCAGGACTCTTCTGAGTATTCTGGCAGATTGCAGCAGTGCAGTGTTCTGAATGGTTTCAATCCTTCCTCTGATTTCCAAACTTTCCAAACCCTTTTCCAATCCTTTTGGGACCGTTCCAAGTGCACCAACTACAATTGGTATCACTTTGACTTTCATATTCCATAACTTTTTCAGTTCTCTGGCAAGGTTCAGATATTTGTCCATTCCCCCCTTCCCCCTTTTTTTCCATTTTCCTTTAGCTTCACCCTGTGATCTGCTGGAACTGCAAAATCCACCAGTTGACAAGTTCTTTCTTTTTTGTTTATCAACACTAGGTCTGGTCAACTTGCTGGGATAGGGTGATCCGTTTTTATTTCAAAGTCCCTATTATTATTATTATTATTATTATTATTATTATTATTATTATTATTTTATCGAGTTTTTTTACATCTGTCGTAGCCGGTAGTTTATTGGAAGTTGAGTGACAGCAAGTCTCCTCAGGTCTTCAGGACTTTTATGAGTATCCTAGCCGATCTCAACAGTGTTGTAGTTTGGATGGTCTTGATTCTTCCTCTGATTTCCAATTCACCAAAATTATTTTCCAGTGCGGACAGTTCCAAGGGTACCAATTACAATTGTTACGACCTTCACCTTCATGTACCAAAGTATTCTCAGTTCTCTGGCAAGGTCTAAGTATTTTCCATCTTTTTGTTTTCTTTTACTTTGACTCAGTGGTCCGCCGGGACGGCAAATTCCACAATATGGCATGTTTTCTTCTTGATAATTAACACTTTGTTTGTCTGTACCTCAAAGTCCCAGAGAATCATATACATGTCATTCTCCAAGACAGATTCTTCACTGAATCATGAAGAGGAATATTAAAGGTTGTTCCACGCTGTGTAACGGTTAATGAAATTGGCGACAGTTCAAATTCTTGACAAAGTTGTTTATATTTTACTTCGAGCTAATTCCCTTGGGAAAAGCATGAATCCATCTGTTATCCCAGTTATGGGTAAAATAATCGGCCAGACTGGGTTCTTTAACCTTGGTTAGGCAATTAGTCTAAGAAAAGGAAAAACTCTGAATTCAAACCAGACGCACTCTACTTAAGAAACTGGGTCTGTTTCGCATTCCTTAATCATAGAGATGGCTCATATGTTGAAAATCTCAGAGTAAAATTTAGTTACAGAATTTATGATTTGTTGCTTAATCCCTTATTGATTTCAAGCCCTGTCGACTGGGGATATAGAATACGCCGACTGCACCTATGCAGAGGAATAAAATCCCTAATGGGTCCACCTGTTGGGCATGAGTGGTGACCCCTAATGCTTAAGGATGGAATCCTATTGACTTAGCAGTCCGTAGCATGCAACACTACACTTTGGCCCTTATTTGGGCTAGACAGGCGGTCTGAGAGGCCCCCTCCAATCGATCGGCACGGCACATCAAGCCCAAGCGTCAATATGATTGTTCTGACTTTATTGCTCTTATGGCAAATCCCACCCTATTTATCATATATATATTTACCAACCCCTCCACACGAGCAGGATGTGACACAAGGTCAATTTCTTAAGCGGAGTTCAACAAGTTTGAATTCAGAGTTTTCCTTCTCCTAGACCGGTTGCCTAACCAAGGTTAAAGAGCCCAGTCTGCCCTACTATTTATCCATAGCTGGAGGGAGAGTAGGATTCATACCTTTCCCGGGGTATTAGCGCTATGTGAAATGCAATTACCACATCTAGGATTTGAACTCGGGGCGACGAGTCCATTTCCCATGACTTTAACCATTACACCACGCGCTTCCTATTTATCATATATGTGCTAGAAGACAATGGCTGAGGGTCTTAGTATCCTGGGTATGACGTTAAACTGCATCTAGCGGTGAGGTTTCAGTTCTGGGTCGTGTGAGGTAACTATTCATTGCCATTACTCCCAGGTCCAATCTAACCCGGAGTGGTAGTACCTTTTAGAGTCCAATCTATGACTTAAATAGATTTAAAAATTGAGTTTTAAATATGTGTTTAAAAATTGAATTAAAATAATTGGAATACCAATCAAAATTGAATAAAACAAAACGTCTTCGTCATAAAATAACCGAAGGTTGACATGCCGTAAAATCCCACCAACCAACCAACCGTTAGATATCTTCCGGATTCTGATTATTCTTCCATCGAGGTTTTCTGTTCTTCGTATCAGGGTTGTGGTTTCTCTTTCCGGCTGGGCGTTTCATCTTCGAATCGAGTCGCAAATCTGTCTGTCTGTCTGTCTCTCTCTCTCTCTCTCTCTCCCCCCCTCTCTCTCTCTCTCTCTCTCTCTCTCTCTCTCTCTCTCTCTCTCTCTGAGTTCCATCTTGCTCTTAACTCATAGAGCAACATGGAGACATATATTTATATACTTCTATTCCTCCGAATTTCTTTTCTCCCGATGCATTGTTAATCCGCACGTGCACGTTGGGGGAACAGAGATAGTTAAAAAAAAAACCCAAAAAACAAAGCGTATTGCCCAAACGGGCTGATGGATTAAACTCAACTAAATTATAATTTCACTTTCCCAGCGTCACTTGGTAACGTAATATTCTGAACCAATGGGCGTGCCCTTCTAGATTAATTTGGGCCCAAGGCTATTGCCATGCAAATTATATGACAGTGATGACCACTGTTTTCTGTTATTTTAAACTATGATACAATTCTTGCTAAAAATGATAGACTATGCCCATCCATTATGTAGCAAATTATCTCTCACACATACATACACACACATACATACATATATATATATATCCGTAGATGGGTTACCAGGAAAGTTGGTATTAGGGTGACTAAGTTTTTCAATAAAGTTAGCTGTTTGATGAAACTCATGGGCATACAGATACCTGTGGGTAGATTTAGATATATAACCTGTGGGTAGAAATAGATATATAAAGGCGTCTCGATAGTTAAAAACCTAGACTCCTAGAGCGGCAGTTAAAAATCAAAACAAGTTCAGCGTTCCTAGCCGCTCGCTGCCAAATTATTATACTGTATTTTGTTTACATCCGTTTTTTAATTAATCCCACACAGTGAAACCAGGGTAGGCTTATTCTTACTATATCAGTTTTCTAAATTAGCTCTACAAACGTATTGGGCAATTTTATATTCATTTATAATTACATCTTATTTAGTTAATTATTTTATCGACAGTCAAAATTACGACTAGTTCCAGTTTTAGTCTTCTCTGTTAAGTCACCCTCTTTTCATAAACATAACGAACCAAAGTATATATATATATATATATATATATATATATATATATATATATATATATATATGGGCGATAATACACACACATATATATGTATGTATATATATATATATATATATATATATATATATGGGCGGTAACACACACATACACACACACACACATATATATATATATATATGGGCGGTAATACATACACATATGTATGTATGTATGTATATATATATATATGAGAGTACGTAGATAAACAATGTGTTTATTTGATATGGCCTTTAGCCGACAATTTTTGGAGGATATGTGCTTAATTGAAGTCATACCTAATTTTAAAAAATAATTAGTTAATAATTAATGAATTTAGGCGGGAATATATGTTCAAATGTAAGGCTAAACAAATCGAGAAAATGTCAATCCCTAGGTCGAAATGTACATTCAGGGATTGACATTTTCTCGATCTTACATTTGAACATATATGCCCGTCTAAATTCATTAATTATTAACTAATTAATTTTCAAAATTAGGTATGACTTCAATTAAGCACATATCATCAAAAAAATAATATATATATATGCGTGGTAATATATGGAAATAAACCCGACGGTCTGTAGAAAATAAGAAAAAACAAAATTCTAACCAATTACATATTTTCACTTTGTTTAATTATACACATAAAATCAAGTTATAAAAGGTAGATTATGATAATAAACATACGTATAACAATCTTATGTTTCAAATCTGACTTAATCCCGTATGGATTAGTTAGCTTTTCTCTTTCCATTCCTTTTTATTTAGATTGGTGTATAATGGTTTAACAAGTGAATCCTATCCAGACTTAAACGTATTACTTAAATAAGAACTCATCCAGTGTTCAATTTTTTAACGAATAACGTCAAATCATCTTGAAAATTTCTCCCCCCACTCTCTCTCTCTCTCTCTCTCTCTCTCTCTCTCTCTCTCTCTCTCACACGCGTACACCCACACACGCATACATGGAAATTGTTAAGAAACAAAACGATCTTACACTGAAAACAAAAATAAAAGGAAAATATTTGATTAAGTCAAAATTCCTATTAAAGGATATATAGAATTAACTAGAGAATCCTATCCTGACTTAAACGTATCACTTAAATGAGAGTGAGCAAGTAACTTATCCACTATGCCAGTGTTTAGCTTTTTAAAAGGTAACGTCAAATCATCTGGAAAATATCTGTCCTAAACCCACCCTCTCTCTCTCTCTCTCTCTCTCTCTCTCTCTCTCTATCTCTCTCTCTCTCTCTCTCTCTCTCTCTCTCACGCACACATGCATACAAATAGAGAGAATGTTAAGAAACGAAACGATCGTACACCGAAAACAAAAATAAAAGGAAGATATTTAATTGCATTTGTATGTTTGTGGACCTTAATACAAAGAAGAACCGAATGATCGTCTTCGTGAAATTGGCCAATTTGGATGGTAACTTGTCTTTCATGACCGAAAAGTAAATCCTCTCTGTCAGGCCAAGTTCACTACTCGCCTTTACCAACCAAAGTGACGTGCTGTTTGAAATGTCAATTAAATATCGTTCAGAGACAAAATGTCTATATATATATATATATATATATATATATATATATATATATATATATATATATATATATATATTCAAAGCGAGACGAAATGAGTGGACGGAATAACCTTTCTTAAAGAGAGCATAATCTATATATTAGTCATGCAAACAGTAGAAAATAAACGTCTTGGAGGCGCGTTATCTAATGGTTATCGTTGTAGGAAATGGGCGATGCTGTTTGCATATCCTATTGCGCTAATATCATTGGGAAAGCTATGAATCCAACTACTCTCCCTCAAAGTATGGGTAAATAGTAGGGCAGACATGACTCGTTAACCTTGGTTAGGCAACCTGTTAAACACTGCTTAAGCAATTGATCATCTGTCATATCCTGCTCGTGCGGAGGGGTCGGCAAATATGTATATCAATTTTATTTATATAGTATTAATACATTAATATTTGATATAATATATCAAATTAGTATTAATATATCAATATTTGATATAATATATCAAATATGTATATTTTTTATAATTTATTTTTTATTGGTATAACACACGTTCAAATGGATGTAAATATGGATAAATAATATGAAAAGGACCAGCCGGCTTTGAAAATCGGCATCTTATATTGTAGATTTATCTAAGCTCGAACGCCGACTATTTGGAAATACTCCCTTATTTCAGCCATGGGGCATTGTAAAGTAAACTATTTTTTAAAGTTATACGTTTAAAAAAACGTTTAATTAAAAAATGGGGAGGCTCTTCAGCTGCAGAGCCCCAGGATTCTGTTATAAATTAGATATCAGGATTTAGACGCAGCTGTTCAACTCCAAATCTTTACAAGAAATCTACAATCGACAGAAGAACAAATTTTCTTACACAAAAGATGAAAAGATAAGTTTTTCCGGGAAAGTTTTTAGAATCAATGATACTACCTTTTTTTACGTTCTCTCTTCTATGACAGTGTACAGTTTTATATATACTCCGTTGTATATATATATATATATACTGGTGCACAGCCGGGCATTATACATATAAAATCCCTATTATATCTCAGCAATAATTGCTTTAATTCTTGGCAGCTGAACAATTCCTTTCTGCCTGGTTTTCAATGCACATTATTCACACTGAATGTTGAAAGTTTTTCAAACAAATTTAAAGTAAAAATGACAATTTGATGATTGAATAATCAACTTCATCAGCCCGGTTGGCGTGGGCATAGGATAAGCCGACTCCACCCCAATCTAAAAGGGTAAGACACCCACAAAAAAGTTTTCAAGGTATGACATTAAAGTACATCTGATAGTAAGGCTCCAGAAGTTCTGGAACTTTGAGGAAGTGGAGTCACCCCTTTGTTGTCATTACCCCCACATCCACCCTGACTCTGTGTGGTAGTCCCAACTAGGGGTCAAATATGTTTGAAAAAACCCAAAAAACAAAAAAAAAAACAAACAAACAACGAAACGAAGGAATAGATCCTCGAATGATACCAGCGCATGAAGCATTGATTTCATCTGTTAAATTTCGTTATCTTTGTGTTGTCAGATAACTAATACTCGATTGTAAATTCTATTCCCTTCTCACCAGGTTAGTTGGTGTTAAGACGATACTAAGGTGAACAACGGAATGTTAAAGTTTGTCTGGTTCAAATTGAGAGCTCAATGTTCAATGATTTAATCCAGATCAATATATTTGGTAAAGAAAAGAAAAAAAGAAAAAAGCTTAAAAATCGGTTCTATTAGCAGTTATAGATTTATTCTACCCATGAGTTTCATCAGACCGCTAAATAAAATTAAAATCAAATACCACATGTTTTAGCTATCAAAGTATTTCTAAGCAGCCAAGTTCTTTTTCTTCAGTACTGTTTCAGTTTTGATAAAAAAAACTCTATTTCACAATTTGCTTTTAATTTTTTCAGGTATTCGGTCTTGGAAAGGGAAAGGACAGTTCCCCCCAAGACGAACAGCCCAAAAAACTCGAAGAGGCATCACAAAGGTCGGGATATCCAAATGAAGACCCGGATCTTCAATTTGCAATGGCGCCAGTCTGTCCTCCGATGCCCGATCTTACAGGCCTTTCAAATGAAGAGATTCAGATACTCAACGACGTTTTCAGACGACAACAACAGTTTGATGTCGAAACAAAAGAACGTATCAAGTAAGAATTTGACACTCATTTCTTTTTAACAAATGCGAGATTAACTTGATTAAACATGCACATGCATTGTTTATACGAGATAGTTGCAGATAGTCCTATCGAATATGAATAATTTTTAAACTAATCTATTTGACCCATACATTTGACCCTAACAGGTACTACCGCTCCGGGTCAGAGTGAATCTGATAGTATTTACTATAAAAGGGGTACTTATCACTCCACAGAGCTTCAGAACAGTAGCCCTACCATCAAATTCTGTTTAGCACCATATCCGGGATACACATTTTGGGGGAATTAAATCGATGTACAGGAGATACAGTGCATATTCTAAAACCCACCGACAGGACGGGCGTGTATATAAAGCATCAGTTAGTTGTTTTTATTTTCTTATCGAATGTTTAGTGTTAATATATATATGGATGCACTAATGCAAGGATCTAGTGTTAGTTACATACTAATAAGCCCAGTTCTAATATTTGATTTTTTTCATTCATATGTGCATTGTTTATACGAGTTAGTTTTTTGTATTTCCTTACCAAAAGCTTAGTGTTAGTGTATCCATGGATGCTCTAATGAATTATAATTATCTAATGTTAGTTACATAATAATTCGCACAATTCTTATATTTGATTTTTTTCTTCTCTACAGTAAAAATATATTTACTATAAAGATTAGATGTGATTACAGTCGCTGAATTCTCACAAGTCGTTGTAAGCGGTGGAATCAGAAATTAAACATTAAATCAATCATTTTCCTTCGTTGACGTTATAAGAATTAATTGGTATTAATTGAAACCAACACAAAGTTCTTATAATGCATTGGGATATCTATGAATAACCTAACATTGAATATTTCGGTAAGGAAAAATCCAAATCAAATACTCCGTTATATGCCTATCATTCATTCAACTTATCTCCTTTTTATCCTAACGTCAAAACACTTCGGCGAGGCTTAGAATACTCTGAATGTATTTCCTGTCGAGGTAAGACCTCTACCTCCTCCCCACCCACCAAAAAAAACTTAGCGTTCTGGGTATGAAATTAAATTGCATTTGTTAGTCAAGTTACATTTCTGTCAGCGTTTTCTAATCCCGTCGACAGTGCAGAAAGGTGTAATAGTTAGCAAGCTTGCCTAGGGAATCAATTTGTAGGTTAATGGCTTCAATTTTTACTCAAAACTTGATTACTGTAACCTTGTGCCAGACAAGATAAGTTTAGTAAGTAAAATGCTGTCAGTTGCTGCTTAGTTTTGGTCGATAATTCTTTCCTCAGTTACCGTTGATTGAGAAAAAATCTCTGAACTTTCGTTTAATATGTTATTGGAATACTAGCCTTGCCTAGAGTTATATAGTATTCGACGCGTGGTGTAATGGTTAAAGTCATGGGAAATGGACTCGTCGCCCCGAGTTCAAATCCTGGACATGATAATTGCATTTCACTTAGCGCTAATACTCTTGGGAAATGTATGAATCCTACTCTCCCTCCAGCTATGGGTAAATAGCAGGGCAGACTGGGTTCTTTAACCATGGCTAGGTAACCAGTCTAGGAGAAGGAAAACTCTGAATTCAAACCTGTTGAACTCCGCTTAAGAAATTGACTTTGTGTCGTATCCTGTTCGTGCGGAGGAGTTGGTAAATATATATAGTATTCGACTGAATCTAAGTATATACTTTTTAGTTCTCATATTGCTTGTGATTCTTTGACCTTTATGTTGGCGTTTTTGATATATATAAGGCGTGTGGTAAATGGTCACTTCTACTTATAGACTCGCCAATAACCATGCGACCAACCTATTGACCAACCACTGGCAGTATTCTACTGCTGATATTGTTATTTATTCTAGCTGTTCTGGTCATACCTACTCATAGCTACTTGGATCTTCGTGGACGACGGAACATAGGATTATATCACAGGACTTATTCATTTATTTACTTTAGGTTCTTTACAACTGGCCAAGGATGGCGGCCAGATACTTAACACTTTACTTAGACAGGTGTCGGAGAAACCCCCTCCTGATCAATTGGCTGTTTAAACTAAGCCATAGCACCTATATGATTGTCTCAACCCTATTGCCCTTATGGCAACCTCCAACCCTTTTTATCATATGTGCTAGAAAGTAGTAGCTGACGGTCTTACTGTTCTAGGTATGACGTTAAAATGCATCTAATAGGGAAGTTCCAATTTTGGAGCTCTGGGGAATGCGGATTACCCCTTCATTGTCATTACTCCTAGGTCCATTCTGATCCGGCGTGTAGTACCTGTTAGGGTCCCATCTATGGATTTAATAGGAAAAATGAGCTTTAAAAGTTGTTTTAAAAATATTTGAGTTTAAATAAACCAAATTTGAATACCCATTAAAAATGAATAAAACAAAATGTCTTCGGCATAAAATAACCCAACAAGGGTTGACATGCCGTAAAACCCAACCAACCAATACCTATGGCTCGATCAGCTTACTGTGAAAATGTTACTACATAAAATTTGTACATGTTAACCCCATTTACTGATAACGTAATAACATTTTTAAAAGGGAGTGAGAATCAATATTACCAGTTTAATTATTAATTCAAGTGGTCTTAATGAATATGGAAATTCATTAAATTCTAAAATTTATCGGAGTTATTCCCTGTAGCCTATTCATCCTTTCCTATTTTCTCATACTACAGCCGATAATGTGGTAAATAGTGATCCCGAATGAATTCAGAAGTAGATATAGATACCACCACTGGAATCCTCGTAAAATTCTACCCTAGAAAAGTTTTGTTTGGTCTTGGTACAGGGCTTTATTTTCAATTGCCTCCCCTGACAGATAGAGACATCACAAATATTAGATTTACGTGAGATGTCGATTTGATCGTAATATTCTTTATTACAGTCATAAAGAATAAAATCTAAGCAAATAAGAAATAGATTATATATTGGCAGATAAGTGCTCGCTTCTTCAAATGAATTCATTTACGAGTTCAATGACCTGCAACTGCTCAAACAACACTAAGATTTTTATGATCCTGTTTTACTTCATGGTTTCTTTCTTTCTCTGTCTCACTGTGTTTGTCTGTCTGTCTGTCAGTCTCTCTCTCTCTCTCTCTCTCTCTCTCTCTCTCTCTCTCTCTCTCTCTCTCTCTCTCTCAATCTCAATCTCACCCCCTTCCCTCTCTACGTAGACACTCAGGCACACACCTTATGTGTTATTGGTTTGTGTTTAACGGTATATCAACCCTTGTGGTTAGTGAGTTCGATACTCATGGGATGGTTAACACTGCCGACCTTGTGCGATACTAAAAAAATCAGATAAATAGATAGATAGATAGATAGAGAGGTGAGGGAGGAAAGGAATTCGTGTTGCCTGCTTACAGTGATGATGATCTTGATTGTTTTTTAATATCTCGGTTGTAATATCGTATCTATTGAATTTAAAAAAATAATGCTAGGCACAGCTTGAGAAGTAAGGACGAACTCATAAACGACGTTCTCCTATTGACTCCTATAAATGGACACTCCAGTGTTGACTTACCAGCAAAAACTTACAATAATCTCTGTGCGGACATTGGTTGCCGTGTAGAGGACATACCAAAAACGATGGGCGATAGGGAAAATAAGAACGAGAGAGATCCGTGCAGTCAACATGCCATGATGATGATTAGTTTCGAATTTTATAATATATTAAAGGGGCCGGTTTAGCTCAGTCTATAAAGCATCCATCAAGGACTCGCAAGTTTCCAGTTTCAGTACCGGTACCCACTAACTCAGCACATGAGTAGCACAGCTTGGGTGATCTGATATGTGCAGTAAAGTATTTGGGAGCTGAAGGTAGGTATAGTACTCCACCTTAGCAAAAGCAATCTCCCTGGTCTAGGGCTAGTAAAAAGTGGATATACTCCTCACTGTCCGGTGATACCAACATTTGGCCACTCCACTAACTTTACTATTAGTTTCACAGCTTTATAGTATAGTATTACTTTGGTAATTTTATAATATATTATTAGTTTCGTAGTTCTATAATATATAATTAGTTTCGTAGTCTTATGCTATATGGTTTGGTATACTTGACATATTAGTTGAATCTTATAAGAATACTTTTATCATCTCACTATACAAGAATCTACAAACCAAAATGCACACCAATTCAACTGAAATTCAGAATGCCCACCAAGATATAGAAGTTGCAAAAGAATTTCTCATTAGAATACACTTAATTTCCTTTTCTTGGTTGGTTGTTTTGTTTTACGGTATATCAACCCTTTTCAGATCATTTAATGCCGAATCATTTTGATAAAAGGTTTTGATGAATAAATAAGCCATTTTTATAAATAAAGGATCAAGGTTGCTTACAGTACCTGCTTTTGCAAAAAATGGCCATCCAATTAAGTATTGAACAGGCTCATCGCTGCTTAACTTCGGTGATCTAATGGGAACTGGTGCTTTTAGCGTAACTTAACCGTAGCCTATTCCCGCATATTCTTCTTTAAAGAACGCATGAGAATAAAATAAACGCTTTTGTCTTAATTTTTGAGACGAGGCTTGATAATTTGGATTTGGATTTTTCAAAGTGTTGTCCTCATTTTTATTATTATATACACAAGATTTCGGTCGATGTTCCTCCCGGCGTTCTTCAGATATTTCTTGTCGAAATCGGGAACCTTCATGTTGTAATCGGAAGCCTTCACAGAACTGCAAACCGAACCCGTTATTCAATCCACGGGGTATACTGTTCTCATTCCGTTAACCATGACTGGGTACAAGTGTTAAGCTGTATTAATTATTCTATGTTACTATCACCTTGGCCAGGATTAAATCTGCAGACTACGGATGATTGTCACTTAGAACTATATTAACTCAACCCATATATCCGTTGCGTCATGTGCCCAACTAGAAAAATCAAAATAATACAAAATAAACGCTATTTAACGAATTTCCTAATCATATTAACTGTCAAATGAAATAGTTTCTAACCAAAATAAACAGGAATAATATTTATCAGAGAGTGAACAACAATAATAACGATATAAGTCACTTCTATTATGAGCAAATACACAAGAATTAGAAACTGGATGAAAAAAGTGTGTTCTTGTGGGGCCTCGAAAGAATGTGGTGGAAACAAAGACGTGTTGAAGAGTTTATATCAGAAAAAATCGCCCAATTGGTTGGGGCTGTAGAATATACCAACTGCACCTCTGCAGAGCGGTAAGAACCCCACCCTCAATGGGGCCACCTGTTGGCCATGGGTAGCGTGATGTTTAAGGACGGAATCCTTGTGGCTGAGCAGACCATGACATGCAACATCCCACTTTGGTTCCTATTTCGGCTAGACAGGCGTTCGGAGAGCCCCCTATGAATCGGCAGATCACTTATAGCCATATCACCTATATGATTGTCCCGACCCTATTACTCTAATGACAAACTCCCAATCATTTTTATCATATATGTCTGGGGGGGGGGGAGGTACTAGCCTTAAAATTTAGGTCGTTAACTGTCCTCTTCCGGTTACTAACTACCTAACATTTTTTAAAAATCCCCAATTCTCACTTGAAGCCGTTCCACGCAAACACCGCGAAAATTCTCGTGATTGGCTCCTTGTTGTCGGTGACGCAGCTGGGTACCAAGTTCACTAGTGGCTGGAGGCGACCACTCCATTACAAAAGCTATAAGAAATCGTATTAAACAGTGCCTCACCATGGGCAAATTCGCTCAGAATACCAAATTAATTATTTATCATAAAGTACAAAAAATCGTCAATCCGTAATAATAATCCTCGAAGAAATAATAATAATAATAATAATAATAATAATCCTCGAGAGACATAATAATAATAATAATAATAATAATAATAATAATCCTCGAGAGACATAATAATAATAATAATAATAATAATAATAATAATAATAATAATAATAATAATAATAATAATCCCGAGAGAGAAATAATAATAATAATAATAATAATAATAATAATAATAATAATAATAATAATAATCCTCGAGAGACATAATAATAATAATAATAATAATAATCCTCGAGAGACAATAATAATAATAATAATAATAATAATCCGAGAGAGAGAAATAATAATAATAATAATAATAATAATAATCCTCGTGGGAGAAACTTAATTTCTTATAATAGCAGCAAAAAGTAATGCAATAAGCTCCAATATATCAAAGCGAAAATAGATAAGACCCAACAAAAATAGTAAGTGTACGATGTGTAGAGACGAAACAGTTAACTACATAATAAGCGAATGCGGCAAACTAGCACGAAATGAATTCAAGTCAGGGCACGAGTCGATAGGAAACGTGATCCTCTGGGAATTGTGCAAGAAATTAACTTTTGACCAAACAGTATATGCACAAACAAACGCTTTATAGAAACCTTAGAGCTCCCCAACACTACCTTATAATATCACCATACTTGATTGGAACAAATCCTGGCAGCTATACATCCACTTGCCTCCCATCTCACAAACCATCTAAGTTAGACGAACAAAACACGCTGGACACTACTGGAGAAGTATTGACGAACTGAGAAGCACGTTCTCCTATAGACTCCTGTACACGGACATACGAGTGCTGGCCGACTAGTAAAAATTGTGATGCCACTGGATGCCGTTCAGAGGACTTACCAGTAGCAATAGCCGATATGGGCGGATGGCGAGATGGTTAAGAGAATATTTTCTCTCAGTGCGCGATGATGTTGATGATGATAAGAAACGACTCTACTTTCTTTGTCACAAACGTGTTTTTATTTGAGACAGTTCAAATTCTGTAAACGTTTTAGCTCATTTACCAGTTTGTATTAAAAACATTCATTACTGGGTAGCTTATAGCGGTTGTGACTAAAAGGAACACCTGCTACAATTCAATCACGAAACCTAATAAATAAATACAAAGGCTTAGATCACATACACATTTACATAACCTGAAATGAATAGATGTTTAACTCACTACTCCGAGGCAATTTCATTACTGCCAGTTTCATGTACTTAAAAGACAAAAGCAAACAAACAAACAAAGAAACAATCATCAGAGGAGTTTCATCTGATGATTGCATTAAAAAAAGGTACATAAAACTAGTAGTAATGAGATTTCAACAGAAGGGTGCGTAAACATCCTTTTATTTTTGGTTATATCCTATTCTTTTTTATTTAGGAAAAAGCGTTTTTAAATAATATGTCTATTTAACTATTATTAACTCTAAATAATTACGATTTATGTGAGTAACCACTCTCTTATCACTAAATCATTATATATACTAGCCTATATATGCACCTTCCGGGTGCAAGTATTTTAGTTAAATTTTATGATAAAATATCATGTTAAATTAGAAAGGCTAATGAAACTGAATAAGAATGTAGATAAAAAGATTTTGAACAGAGGGGGTATGATTGAAAAATAGAACAACTTTGAAACTAACTCTTCCATCATTTTCCGTTACTCCCGTCTTTCATTGGTAAATTTTTCCTAATTAAACTGTTTAGTTAAAATAGGAAGTAAAGAATAATATTACAGTTATTTCTTCTTGTTAAGGGATTTCTTTTAAGATTTATTGAAGAGATTTTTGCTCATATTCAATAAGATAAAACCAAACAATTAGAAATCAATAATACTAAGCATATATTTATTAAAATCATTTTAAGATCAATATGCAAATTAGCCTTCCCATTCATACTGTAAACTCTATTTGTTGTATATATAAATACAATTGCATGTTATTAGTAGTAGATATGGTCAACAGTGTAAGTAATGTAAAAATTTTATTAATAATTGAGGTTTAAATAAAAATAAAATCATGGAGAATATGATGTAAATAACTAAAGGAATTGTGACTTGTATGTAATATATACAGATATATATTATAATAAGATATATATATATATATATATATATATATATATATATATATTAAAGTACAGAATTTAAACCTTTAAGGAATGTATGGGAATGAATACAATTAATAGTGGACGCAGCCAGAAACTGTACCCTGATTCTGAAGAAAGGATACGACTACTTTTGATATTACAAAAAGGCGTTCAATATACAAAGCATAAAATGTACAATGGTATACAAGTATAAAAGTGAATGATAGTATTCACAACGTTCAACGAGAGTTCAATGTCCAAGAATTAATTTGGTTAGGTGGGATATAGGTCAGTAGGAGTAAAAAAGGGTGGATGCAGATAATATGCATGCATGAAGTTAGCTTTTTGAACTTCCCGTTATCTGATTCATACCTGATCAATTCGTAGTAGTTCAAGTTGAAGGGTCTCTCTCTCACTCTCTTCCTAGGTGTGGAGGAAGGAGTCACTGCTTAATCTACCGTCGTGGTTTTAGCGATGCTTAGCAGTCTTACCTTGTCGTCCCGCCTGGAATGGTTAAAGATAGAGAGAGAGAGAGAGAGAGAGAGAGAGAGACAAAATATGTTGGGGCCTTGCTTTTATAAGTGTACCCACGTGATGTCCAGGAGGACTGCCATTGGTCGATTCGAACCCGCGTGTGTGTCCCCTAATAAATTTCCAACAATAATATGAAAAATGAAATATGTAGAGGACATATTCTTTATATTTCCCAACGTTTCGGATTATGAGACCATCTACAGGGATATGTAAGTGTTGTTTAATGTTTCATCTGCAAAAATAATTTTCAAATGAAAAAAATTAAACGAAAAATGAAATGGTTGCATGTGTTGGCAAATTTCATATAAAGTATACATTCTCAAAATATTTTGTTTTTCATATTTATCTTCAGTTGGGTTTTTCCTCATTCTCTAATATATATATAAATATATAAAGGAGATTTTGGTATGTACGTGTCGACGTATAACCGCAAAACGGGAGGTCACTCAGATTCAAAATCTTGCATACACATTGATATCGTTCTAACTAAGAAACACTGGTTATTGATTTTTTACTGATTAAGAGATATAACTCATTAATCAAACAAAAATCAAACGATTTTTCGAAAGCTATCACATAGCTGCTACTGCTGATATTCCAGCTACAATCAGCAAGCACGCCCCACCTGCTGCTTGTTTTCGTATGTCGGCTCTATTTCTACTGCGTTGTTGAATGCGTTTGTTCATATTTAAAAAGGAAAAAGGAAAACCTTTCTAGCAATTAAAAAAACTGAATTTAAAATTGTCTTACGTACGAAAAAGTTTTTGAAAAAAATCCTTTAAGTGATTAAATAAAGTGGATAACTTAGAATATAATATGATTAAATATATCCAGTGAAACTCAAAACTCAAATAAAAGTGGTTACCCACATACTATTATTTTCATATTTCTGAGAATATAATATGAATAAATATATCCAGTGAAATTCAAAACGTTTTTGAAAGAAGAATAACGAAATTTAAACACGAAATATAATATTTAGTTGTCTTTGTTATTTTTGTTGCTATAAATAAATAAATTGCAATGTTACATTTTATTTCTAACTCAAACAAGCAATTAAAAACTGAATTTAAAACTGTCTTAAGTACGAAAAAGTTAGAATATTATTCTCAATGTTGTAAACAAAAAAAACAACCGCAAATGATTAGCGCTTAAAAAGGGGGGGGGATATTTAACACAATGAAACTTGAATAAAGGTTAATATTATCTTCAAAATTACGAAATTCACACAAACACTGTTTGTTTATTTATTTTGAATAAGTGTTTGTATGAATTTCGTAAGTTATTTACGAAATTCTTTTTTGTCAAACAGTAAAAAAATTATAAAGAAATATCTAAATAAATACATACATATAGTTGTCGAAAGTTTTTTTTAGTAACACTTAGCTTAACATAGGTAGATCCAAAATTGGCCTAAAATGCATTTTTGACAGAAAGTAATTTACCAAAAATCAGGGAATTATCGGATTTTAACTAACTTTTCGGTGTTTATTTATCAATGAATGATCTTTATAATACATTACTTATTTTATTTCAAAACTTTCTCATTTTTTTCAGGTCACTTAATTTTGACCCCCCCCCCCCACACACACACACACTTATGTTGGGGGCGTAACATTTTTTCGAGTTAGTCTTATAGTTTACTAATTACAGTAAAAATAAAGAGATAAAAGACCGAAGTTATGAATAGAAAAAAATTACGGTGGCTTTTCTATGAGAAAATAAGTACCGAAAATCGAAAAATTGAACCCGGAATCTTGTAGTTCCTGGATGTTCTACCGACTAAACTAAAGCGGCCCTTTATGATGAGTAAATATTGTAAATAATAGTCTTTTGTTATTTGCTAATCTTTGTTTAGACAGGACTCGATGTTCTAATACCTTCCTTTACGTTGATTAGAACATTCAATTTCTTCATATCTATTACGTTGATTAGATCTGTTTATTTCTTACTTGGCAGTTAGGGATTTTACATAATAATCTTCCTTTAGGTTGATTAGAACTATCTCTAATTCGTGCCACAGAATCTTTTCTGTTAGACTATACTCGGTTGTTTGGTTGAATTTTACGGCATATCAACCCGTGTTGGATTATTTCATGCCGAAGGCATTTTATTTTATTCATTCTTAATGGGTTCTAAAAATTTTTAACTCAATTTTTTAAACAATTTTTAAAGTGCATTTTTTTCTATTTAACCCATAGATGGGAACATATGTACTATCACTCCGGGTCAGGGTTGACCTGGGAGCAATGGTGATGAAGATGTACTTCACATTCTTCAGATCTCCAGAATCAGAACATTAAGACCCTCAGCCACACCCTTCCAGCACATATATGATAAAAAGTGTTGGGGGTTAGCCATACGCACAGTATGGTTGGGACAATCATATAGGTGTTGGGGCTTGAGGTGACCAGACAATTGATCGGTGGGGGTCTCCCCGACCGCCCGTCTAGCTTAAGTAAGAGCCAAAGTGGGTTGTTGCATGTCACAGACTGCACAGCCATCAGTTCCCTCCTTAAGCATCACTGGTTGCCACCCAAGGCTATCAGGAGGCTTCATTGGGAGGGATTTTACCCCTCTACAGAGTTAAGTCGGTGTATTCTAAAGCCCCAGTCGACAGGGATTTATCTAGTCTGGATCTCAGGGATTCGATATATTGTGTGTTGTGATACCTTCCTTTACGTTTATTAGAACTCTAATTTGTGTCACAGAAGCTTTTCTGTTAGATTGTATTTGGTTGGAAAATCTTACATCGATAAGAATTTAGGACAATGCTTTGTTGGTAGTCAGGGATTTAAAACAAAATCTTCCTAAGTACATTACAAATTAACGTAAGCAGTCCACAAGCTGTGTCGTTTTGGAATAAATCTGCCCAAGACTTCCGACCATAAGAATTTGGCATTTATAAAAAGTCCTTCAAATCTTTATTCTTGTCTGTGGCATTAAGCACAATGAAATGAAATATTTCAAAATCGGCTGAACTACTTAATATACCTCTGGCACTGTCATGCGCAGTTCTTACATTTTGTCTTTAACAATTTAACAAACCTGTATCACATACACAGAGAGAGAGAGAGAGAGAGAGAGAGAACAAATTTCCATCAACTCAAAAGCGCAAACAAAAAGAAACAAAATGGATAGTACATGTTAGTTCACACCCACAAGGTTTAAACTTGGATCTAGGTAATTTAGATGCATACAAATAATTAAAACATATCTCTACCACAAAAGCAGTCCACTGCTAACCAACAGAGCCATAATAAAAACCCTCATTCCAAGTCCAACCATTTCTAACACAGTAGAATCCACAGATACAGGGGACAGCAAAGAAAACAACATCCAAGGCAGAGAATCAACCACTGAACACCACCTGTCCCCCTCCCCAAAAGACCACAGACAAGGAAATAACAGTTAGTCTATCTCAAACCTTTGATAAAGTGGGCGCACCTTTGAAATATTGGTAAATAAGTAAAATTTAGAAGATAATATTCATCATTTTGTTTCTGATCTTCATTTTTCATGCTTTTAAAATAACCAAAAACTATTTTCCCAAATATATATATACTCATCAGATATACCGACAAAGACTCATACATGGAGTCCATAACAATTGTGTCTATATATATATATATATATATATATATATATATATATATATATATATATATATATATATATGAGGTTAAGTAAACAAACAAATGTGTTTATTTTTATATGGCTTTAAGTCGACAATTTTTCGAGGATATTTGCTTAATTGAAGTCATACCTAATTTTGAAAATTAATTAGTTAATAATTAATGAATATAGGCGGGCATATATTTTCAAATGTAAGGCTAAACAAATCGAGAAAATGTCAATCCCTTAATGTACACACACACACACACACATATATATACATACGAGTTGTGTTCAAAAATAGACAACAGCTTTTTATTATAAAGCAAATGAACAATGAATGAAACTTTCAACCAAAAGAAAACTTGCTTGAACAAGTATGTTAAATGCCAAGTGGAGGATTTGAAGAAAATGAACGTTTCATTCATTCTCCGTTTGTGTCTTGTAAATAATTACTACATACATACATATATATAGATAGATAGATATAAGATAATGAAGCTTTACTTACCAAGACACAAATAAACCACGTAAAGAATAAACTATGAACGTGAAATGAATGAAACGTTAAGTCTCTTCAAATAGTCCTCATACCATTGGCTGAATTTTCTGTTTAGGAAATAAGAAAGACTTGCATGGCACCTAGTCAGCTGAGTATGAAGGGTGATGCACTTTCCTAATCCAATGTTTTGTAAAAAATATCTTTTTAAAGTATGAAATCTGGCTTCATAATTTATTGGTAATTGGCATTGACTTGTTTAGACAGAGTTTAGTTTACTATATAAGTTGCTCATGACGTGCTCATTTACTGGTTTCTACAGGAAAACATCGCTTATGGGTTCATCCTTGCTTCTCCAGCAGTGCCCAGCATGTCTTGTTTGTCTTACTCGGGTGGTTTGTGTGATAGGGGGCAAATGACCGTTCAGCTGCTTTCTTGTGGAGTATTGTTACCACGATTTGTTTAAGATCGCACACAGCATTCTTTTGCAGGTCCCATTCAGTTTATTCTCTAGACGCATCGTTATAGCTAAATGGTGCAGTCGTTCGATAGAACTGATGCAACTACGACTTGGAAGAACTGTCATTTAACATAGAGATAATAACCTTGGGAAAGGTATGGATCCAACTATTCTCCCCCCTCTAGTTATGGGTAAATAGCGCTGATACTCTTGAGAAAAATAATTATTTACCCAACCCGATCGCCATGGAGACGAGGTCGCAACTGCTGGACATTTATCGAGAATTGAACTTGCTAGTAATGAATCTACGAGACTAGCTTGCAAAGCATTACACCACGATGGGACGCTCTACCTTTGGAAAAGGAATACATTTTAAACAGTAAGTGACTAGTAGGGCAGACTGTGCTCTTTAACCTTGGTATGACAACCAGTCTAAGAGAATGTAGTAATAGCTGCCTACAATCTATGGGGAAACAGAATGTAAAGATGAAAGGGAAAGCACATGTACTATTAACCTTATTTATTCACATATAAACTCAACAACAGTCAATATAACAAAGTACTTAGGGGCAGTACTTACAGTTCATATATCTCCCTCGTTGAGGAGGGTGTCAGGTTGGGGCTACAGTTGTTACTCCCTCACTGAGGGAAAAGTTCCTTCAGTCAAAAAGAGACTGAGACAAGAGCTCGTTTGTACGAGGCTCACACGTTGGTACCAAAACCGTAAAGAGGGTTCTTTCCCCAACCTGACAAGGGACGTTACTTTTCTACTTCCTGTCCCGAAGGTACAGGAGAGTTCTAGTCCCTACAAGAAGAACTCTTAGATTAAACCTGTTAAACTCTACTTAAAAATGACCTTATGGCACATCCTGCTCGTGAGGAGGGATTGACTAAATACTTAGATGCGTGAACTTAAACTGTACCGCAGGGTTACTAAGGCAACAGTGGGGAGCTATTGGGCGAGTCTTTATACTGTGTGACACATTCACAATGACAATGGGTTTTGCTTGAAATATTGACATCAGTCCATTAGATTAAGAAGACTTTCGAGGATGATACAGTAAAAAAATTAGATGAGCTTGGTCCTGGAGATTCTCAAACTGGACTGTTACCTCCCCATTGGAGGGGAATATTTGTATAGTCTGACTACTTTATGACATTCATCACGGAGACCGGGTCATTTCTGTTCATGTGCACGCGCGGACCTTCACATTAAATTGACCATGTGACACACTCTCCACGTGGGTAGATCGATATCGAAATAATTTTTTTTTGTCTTTTATCATTTGTAATAGTAGTAGCAGTTGTAGATGGGTTGATATAAGTAGTAACTGTAGTAGGTTTTTTTTCTGTTTTGTTAAACGGCATGTCAACCCTGTGGGTTATTTAATGCTAAATCCTTTTTTGCATATATAATTTGTATGTAAATAGTTTGTAGGTAAATACTTTATTTTAAACAAATTGTTAGTGTGAGACAAGTTGGTAAAACTCATTTTTATCTATTTAACGCATAGATGAGAACCTAACTTGTACTCCCACTCTGTATCAGAGTGGACCTGGGAGTAATAGCGATGAAGGGGTACCCCATACTCCATAGAACTCCAGAATTGGAACTTCACCACTAGATACAGTTTAACGTCATACCCAGGACACAACTGTAGAAGTAGCAGTACTAGTTATATATGATGATTGGTTGGTTGGATTTTACTGTATTTCAACTCTTGTTGGGTTATTTTATGCCAAAGATGTTTGTTTTATTCATTCTTGTTGGTTATTCAACATTTTTTTAAGCTCAAATTGTTAAACAACTTTTTAAAACATCTTTTTTTAAAAATCTATTTAGCCCATAGATGGGGCCCTAACAGGTACTATCACTCCGGGTCAGAGTGGACCTAGGAGTAATAACAATGAAGGAATACTCCACACTCCCCAGAGCCACAGAATTGGAACCTCACCACTAGATGCAGCCAGGACACAGTAGTATATGAATTATTATTAGTAGAGTAGTTGTAGTAATATGAATTATTATTAGTAGTATGAGTAGTATGGTTTATTATTAGTATATGGATTATTATCAATAGTCGTATTAGTAGTAATGTAAGAACTATTGTTATTAGTAGTAATAGTATATGTATTATTGTTATTAGTAGTAATAATATATGTATTATTGTTATTAGTAGTAATAATATATGTATTATAGTAAT
Source organism: Doryteuthis pealeii (assembly GCA_023376005.1). Lineage (NCBI taxonomy): Eukaryota > Metazoa > Mollusca > Cephalopoda > Myopsida > Loliginidae > Doryteuthis > Doryteuthis pealeii. The sequence continues at coordinate 56,997,716 of CM042137.1, read as the reverse complement.
TAGTAGTAATAATATATGTATTATTGTTAGTAGTAGTAATAATATATGTATTATAGTAATTAGTAGTAATAATATATGTATTATTGTTATTAGAATTAATGATATATGTATTATTGTTATTAGAATTAATGATATATGTATTATTGTTATTAGAAGTAATCATATATGTATTATAGTAATTAGTAGTAATAATATATGTAATTATATATTAGTAGTAATAATATATGTATTATTGTTATAGTAGTAATAATTAGTATTATAGTAATTAGTAGTAATAATATATGTATTATTGTTATTAATAGTAATAATATATGTATATTGTTATTAATAGTAGTGGTCATCGTAGTACTAGCCCTATTGGTAATGGTAGTAGTAGTTTTACAATAGTAGTTTTTGTTATTATTAGTTGTGAATTGTAATATGATTTAATATTGTTATTTTACTCTGAGTTTTTTTCACACTAGTTTTAACTGGTGTTTTCTCACTGAAATTTGAGTGACAGCAAGTTTCCTCATTCAGGACTCTTCTAAGTATTCTAGCTGATTTTAACAGTGATGTGGTCTGATGGTCTTGATTCTTCCTCTGATATCCATTTCGCCATGTCTCTTTTCCAAGCACATGAGGACTGTTACGAGGTTACTAACTACAATTTGTATCATTGTCACTTCCATGTTTTACCACTTTCTCAACTATCTAGCAAGATCCAAGTATTTGTCTGTCTTACATTTACGCTCTGTGGTTCACTGAAACAACAAAATCCACAAGATGACAAGTTGTTTTGTTTTTGTTAATTAACACTAAGTCTGAACTTCTGGTCGGAATTTGGGAGTTCATATATATATCTAAAAGACCTGGATTCTTGTTTGTGCATATACCATTTGTCTGCAGCATCAAATTTCATTCTGTTTCCTGTTAATTTTTAATCTAATTCCCGGTAGATCAACTTTCCCACCAAATCGTTCCAAGTTTTGTATTTCTTTTGTGCCAGTTTACTGCATGCGTTTATCATGTCATTAATTATTTCATCTCTATCACCATGTAAACTACACTTGCTATTCTGTTTCGTTTTATAAATTTAAGATGTGACATTGTTATTATTATTATTATTAGTAGTAGTAGTATTAGTAGTTGTAGTAGTATGGATTATTGTTTGTAGTAGTATTAGTAGTTGTAGTAGTAGATTATTGTTTGTAGTAGTAGTAGTATTAGTAGTTGTAGTAGTAGTAGTAGTAGTAGTATAGTAGTTGTAGTAGTATGGATTATTGTAGTAGTAGTAGTAGTAGTAGTAGTAGTAATGCCAGAGATAATAATAGTATTATTTAATATTATATCACTCCTTACGAGTTTTTCCCACCAGCGTTAGCTGTTGGTATTTCATTGGAGTCTGAGTGGCAGTAAGTCTCCTAAGGTGTCCATGACTTTTTCTGAGTATTCTAGCAGATCTTAATAATCATGTGGTCAGGATGCTCTCGATTCTTCCTCTCATTTCCAATTCCTCCAGTCTTTTTCCAAACGTTTGGGAGACCGTTCCAATGGCACAAAGAGCAATTGGTATTAGCATCACCACAGGTTTTTTTTTTTTTTTAAATTCTCTGACAAAGTCCAAATATTTGTCTACCTTTTCGTTTTCTTTCATTTTCACTCTGTAGTCTTTTGAAATGATAAAAATCCACTAAATGACACTTTTTCTGTTAATTAACACTATATCTGGTTTTCTGGTCGGGATTAGGTTATCCGTCTGTATCTCAAAGATCCTGAAAATTTCATGCCTCATTCTCTAGGATAGATTCTTGTTTGTACACATATCCATTGGTAGTATAAACAAAATTTAATTTCTTGCAAGAACTCCTTTTACCACCCAGTCGGACCTAGACTAGTACTCCTCTTGCTCTATTTTGCTGCATTCATTTATTATGTGATTAATCTTTTAGGCTCTGTATTCACACATCCTATACTTGCTATTCTGTTGCGTATTATTTATTTTTGCTTTGATATAATTTATAATGGTATCATTTGTGCATCTATTATAAGAGATTCATTTTCTTCTGGAGGTTTTCATTCTTAGTCATGTCCAGGTCTTCTCGTGTGAAATCTTCTCAGTGTGTTGATTGAAGTATGCATATAATTATTTCTCTTTCTGTTTGGTAGTTTTTGTGTTTTTTTATATTAATATTATATTTCCGAATGTTTTTTTTTTCAAGTTAAACTCTTCCCTCATTACTTGGAATTATTCAATTGTATTATTCTCACGTTTGTTGCTTAAAATATCCATACAGTTGTTTTTCCTTCCATTTCTGTTTTCTATTATTTTTTAAATCATATATCCGGGTATTTTTTTTTTAATTAAATTCTTCACTCATTACATGAAATTGTTCGATTGTATTATTCCATATTCTCATGAGCCTTTTATTTCTTCAATTGTTTTAGAAATCTCAAGATTGCTCTGGACCGCTACGAAGCTCTATCCGCAGAGTTCCACCAGAGAGAACAAACGGGTTACATCGACCTAAGGCTGTGCCAACTGTGCTTCCGAGTAAAATTCGCTGACGGTATTGGCCGAGTGTGCTGCGACTGTGAGAAACGCGTGTGCCACAGGTGCGGCTCCTTTGCACGGCCGAGATGGGATCCAAAAAGAAGTAAGGTTGTATACTGATACATTATCATTATTATTATTATTATTATTATCATTACTACCTGATGCACACGTGCACTTAAAAAAAAAAATTCCACTGTCGTCGTCTCGAATGCTAAATCACGCTCATCACGTGACGTACGCACACACTCACGCTTTTGTACACATGCACGCGCTTACGCTACGAACACACATTTTATTGATGCTCACGTGCAAGCACTCTTACATACGTGCGCGCGAACACTCGCATATATATATATATATATATATAATATATATAAAGATAAATCTAATGAGTCAGACGAACCTACTAAAAGTTTCGCTTATGCTCTTCAGGGTAAGATCTGACTCTATATTATATATATATATATGTATAGGACCGGTGTTGCTCTGGCGACAGAGCACCCGACTAGGAATCGCAAGGTTCCGAATTCGATACCAGTCCCCGTCAACTCAGCGTATGAGTAGCACAGATTGGGTAATCTCAATCTGTGCGGTAAAATGGGGAGCTGACGATAGGTGTGGCGCTCCGCCTCAGAAAAAAAACAATCTCGCTGGTCTAGCGCTAGTGAAAAGGGGATAGATACCCTCGCTGCCGGCTGATACTGACAATAAGCCACTCCACCAACTTTACTTTTTTACTTACATAACGAGCAAAAGTCATTTACACACTCATATATATAGATATACTCGGACACAAAATACATTTACCTGTATACCTATACTAGCTTAAAAGTCACCATGTCGGGCAAGAATTAAGGTAGCTCCCGTGAAGGGTCCTTGATTGGACCTTCGTCCAAACAATGACTCTTCATGCATAAAGAACAAATTTTATCGTATAAACAAATTCATATCATTTAAATAAAATCGTCGCAAAAAAATCACGTAAAAAATCGCCGAAAACAATCGCAGTAATTAAAACAAGGGAATCCAAAATTTCAGGATCGCCGATCTGGATTCGCTCCGGATTCGGACCGGAATCTTTTTACTGTTTTTAATGTTTCTAAGGATATGTTGAGTTACGGCCTCAAGGAGTAAAGTTGAAAAAAAAAGTCACACTAACACAGAAATTCGCATTTATTATTAAAGATTGATTTCTTACGCGCACACACACACACACACACACACACACACATACACACATACTCCCCCTCTCTCTCTTTATTGTCTCGTAACTCTTTTTTGTCGCGAAGGCACTACTATTGTAACGTGTCTTGGGCAAAAATAGCCTGATCGAGCCCACTCCTCTGTGGGTCTACAACTGATTTGAATGAAGAGATTTCTTTCTCCTTGACTGTTTGCAATCCAAATGTTAAAGAACCCAGTCTTCCCTACTATTTACCCGTAGCTGGAGGAAGAATAGTTGAATTCATACCTTTTCCGAGCTATGTGAAATGCAAATAGCCTCGTGCAGGATTCGAATTCGGGTAGCCGAGTTCACATCCTACGACAATAACTGTTATGCGACGAATGCCTCCAAATACATACACACATATTTCCAAGGAGAACCCCTTTTAAGCTTATGGAGACTCATCTATTGTAATAAAAATTCAGGACTTAATCTAACAATCCGGTATATCTAAAATGAAATAACACTGGCAGTTCGAGTTCAAGTCCATTTAAATGCAGATCTGTAAAGACAATTATTCATCCTATTTTCTTGATAAATGTATTTACTCCCCCCACCCCGCACGAGTAGGGTGTAACACAGTCAATTTCTTAAACGGAGTTTAACAGTTTATTCAGTGTTTTCCTTCTCTTAGACTGGTTGCCAAATCAAGGTTAAAGATCCCTCTCTGTCTTACTATTTGCCCATAGCTGGAAGGAGAATAATTGGATTCATACCTTTCCCAAGGGTATTAGCGCTATATGAAATGCTAACAGCATCGTCCAGGATTTGAACTCTGTTCGACAAGTTCATTTCCTACAAATTTAACATTTCACCACGGGCCTCCAATTTTCAAAATTCTCAAAACTGTTTTCTATTTTCTTGATATGTGTATTTAACTAACCCCATCCGCACGAGTAAGATATGACACAAAACCAACTTCCTTCTCCTACACTAGTTGCCTAACCAAGGTTAAAGAGCCCTCTCTGTCTTACTATTTACCCATAGCTGGAGGGAGAATAGTTAGATGCATACCCTTCCCAAGGGTATTAACTCTATGTGAAATACAGACTCGTTCAAGATTTGAACTCTGGTCGACGAGTCCATTTCCAGCGATGATGACCATTACACCAGGCGCCTCCTGTTTTCTTGACATTAGTTCTCAACTATACCCCAGAAAATAATTATGAATCGGTTTCATTATAGCAACTTTGGTAAGCATCAAGTCCAAGGCAAATAATGCTAACCTCAAAAACCGTTGATAGTATGTTTGATCTTTCTGAGATATTCAGCAATCCAGGTCTTGTACTCAATTTGTTAAAAGACGAGTAAACGAATACATGAGTACTTCTGAACGCGTGGTTGCTGAATTAGCTACCTACCACACACACACAGACACACACACACACACACACACACACACACACACACACACACTCGCGCGTGAGAAATGCAACATATGGTAATATTTAGTGCATACAAAATAACAGAAAAACCAATGCGTCTCTTTTCAATATCGTTTATATTCACGAGTGCAGATTGCCTACATCTATTGAGACCGTTGTTTTCAAAATTAAGACATTCCCATGCTAAAAGCACCAGTTTGCAACTACCTTCTGTTGTTTTTTTCATTCTCGTTGTGTTTTTTTTTTTTTGTTTTTTTTTTTTTCTTGTTTTTTTTAAGCACATTTTGTAGTTTCTGAGTACATGCCTTTCATTAACCAGTAATTTTATTAATTACATCCTTTCCACAACTTGTATTACACTCTGTCTGCACTGAATGCACTTGCCGAGACAATCAGCGAATAAATTCTTACCGGTCATTGATACCATCTGATGATGCTATTGATACTACTATTACTACTATTACTACTACTATCTGCTACTTATAAACAGAAAATACGTTCGCCGCCAAATAAACTCTCTTCTCCAACAAGCGTTCCTAAAGAAACCTGTATTGCCTCCCAGCAATCTGCAAGATGAGTTCAACCAATCAGAAGATAGTATCAATACAAAACCTAATTTTCATGTTTTTGCAAACATTCTACACAATCTATATATTAACATGAGTGTTCCTAAATCTTCCGTCCGTTATCATCCTGTAACACCCTCTGGTTAAAAATGAGACCGTCCAAATCGTCCAAGATTAAATGCAAAAATGTAAATCCTGATTATATACTGTGGTTTATCCGTCGAATTATTTCTTATGAGTAGTCGTGGCTTCAGCTAAATAATGGACCCTTCCGTTTTTATCATAAAGAAAAGAAAGAAAGAGGAATGATACACTGAAAGAAAGAAAGATAGAGGAGGTGAACGCCGAAGTGATAACATTAATCTATTTCAATCGAACACAATGAAAAGATTAAAAAAGGAAAGAAAGGGGGGGTGAGTTAAATCAAGATTATTATACTTTTTACATTTTGACCATATGCAATAGCTCTTAAGTAACCATATCAAACGTAGTAATGATTAAATTATCATACTGTGGTATACCTACAGGTCCTGCTAGTAGGATAATAATTAGTAACAATATCAATGTTTTAAGAGCCAGTGTATTAATAGAATTAAAAATCATTTTAAACAGGTAAACACTTATTTGGAATATCAATATTGTAAGAACTCGTCGTCGGGGTGGCCTAATCAGCGAGGGAGTCTATCCCCTTTCCACTAGCGCTAGACTGTTTTTGCGTCTGTGGTGGAGTGCCACTCCTACCATCAGATTTTTACTTTACCGCACAGATCCCTGTGCTACTCATACGCTGAGTTGGCGAGGGCCGATATCGAACTAGGAACCTTGTGGTTTCTAGCCGAACACTCTACCGACTGAGCTAACCCGGCCCCTAACTAATGTAGTTCAAAATGATTTTAAACATTATTTTATAAATATTTGACTCATTGATATAGCCCTACAGATTACTGCCGCTCCAGGTCAGAGTGGAACTAGAAGTAATCTATCCCTCTACATCCTCCCATACAGAGCTCCAAAACTGGATCCTTACCACCTGATAAAACTTAGTTTCGTATCTAAGATACCTTCTTTTTAGGGAGAAGGGTCTTACCCTTAGCAGAGGTAAGATACTCTCTGCGTATTCTGCGCCTCGCCAACAGTACTATTAGCAATCTAGCATTGCAAATCATTACTCTTGTAATGTTCAATCCTTACTAGGTTAGTCATACTCATGACGTTGTGCCAGACTTATCTAAGCTTATTATATAACCAGGATTACAGCGATGTCCAGACATAAAAGAAATATAGTTGGAAAATAAACACTATTCCTAAAACACCTTTTCTGTAATTGAAATGTTTTTCTCATAAAACCATCAGAGAAAAAGAAAAATCAAATCTATGGCTTCAAAATAAAGAAAAAAATATTAAATGTACGTTGTATCATTCGATATTGGGGAATAGTAAATCATAATTTCAGCTTTGAAAGAGCGGGACTTCAATTACTGAATCACGCGGTATTCTGTGGTCAAATTGATAGAAAACATGCATTAATTTTGTGCCTACGTTTTCTCGTCTCTCTCTCTCTCTCTCTCTCTCTCTCTCTCTCTCTCTCTCTCTCTCTCTCTCTCTCTCTCTTTTGCAGACTTTCTTTCATCTCTCTCTGTGTTTCTCTCGCCACCATCTCTCAGACTTTCTTTCTCTCTTTCTGTTTGTGTGTGTGTGTGTGTGTCTCTCTCTCTCTCTCTCTATATATATATATATATATATATATATATATATATATATATATATAATCAACACGCACAATCCATTTCATTCTTACTTTCTCTCAGTCCTATTTGTCTTCTCTTTTTCATTCTTTCTCTCTCACCAACCCTCTTAGCCTCACTCTTTCTCCCTACTTTCTCTCTCTCTCTCTCTCTCTCTTTTCTCTCTCTTTCACTCTTCCAATTTCTTACCATTTCTCACACTTGTCCCCCTCTCTCTCACACATTCACACTCTCACGTTCTCTCCAGCCCTATTTGTCCCCTCTCTTTCACTTTTTATCTTATTCCCTCTCTTAGCCTCACTTTCACTGTTCATCGCCTCCTCCTCTCTCTCTCTCTCTCTCTCTCTCTCTCTCTCTCTCTCTCTCTCTCTCTCTGTGCATTTCCATGTATTTGTACATATGTGAAATAGAGAGAGAGGAGGGGAGTAGAAAGTTCTGATTCGAAAAAATAACAATGATGTTTTTTTAGCCAAGAACCAAAACAAACGTAGAAACATGTTATTAATTTCTTGATTGTCGCGTTTTCAAAAATAATTGCCTCTGATGGATATGAGGCAATTTTTGACTGATGCCCATCACTGCTGTGCGGTAAAAACAGAATACTCGAGTCAGCTCTCTACAGATACATACTAAGCTTAGGTAAGTCTGGCACAAGGCCACGAGAGAGGAATCACACACACACACACACACACACATATATATATATATATATATATAAGCTAGCACGGATATCCATGACAATCTCTCGCCAACCATCCATATCATTCATCGCTCTCGGAAGGTCTTCTGCACAGCATCCTGTATCCGGTCTGTAGGTCCTTGCTTGGCGGCCCACACTGACGTGTTTATATGCAGGTTTCATTAATAGAACGTCTCTTATGAATTCGTCTTTGCTTGAATGCATTTGACTTCATACACAGAGGTAAATGGAGCAAATACTTATATATATATATATATATATATATATATATATAAGTTTTATGTATCTACCACAGTTTTAGTCCTTATGATACCTCTGTACTAAGTACTGTTCGAACATTGCAGCATGACACGGACACAAATTGGTTACGAGTACAACTACATACATAGAGTTTAAAGAGGATATGATAATATGAAATATGAGTCGCACCTTCAATATATCAGAATTGGCAAACAATTGTCAAACTTATAATATTTAGGATATAAAAACATAAAACATGGTAGATGCATAAAATACTTTCTACTATTATTAATGTTTTATGTTCATGATATATTGAGCACCCTTTGGATATATTACTTATGCTACTACAACGGACACGCAAGAGCAGCAATAGAACACACACACACACACACATACACACACACACACACACACACACATATATATATATATATATATATATATATATATATATATATAGAGAGAGAGAGAGAGAGAGAGAGAGAGAGAGAGAGAGAGAGAGAAAGAGCAATATTTATCTTAGAAAGGAAGGAAAAACTCAACACCGTAATTCCATAATAAATTTATTTCGACCAAAATTGGGGCCTATATAAATCTAACTTGATTTAATATAGCTCCCCAAAATTCAGTCTCATCAGATGGAAGATCAAGTAATTTGAATTGCATAACTGAAAAATATTACTTCTCAAAAAAAAAAAATATATTTTTACATTGTAAGACTGTCACCATGGCGACAGGAAGTCAAATGAGAAAAAAGGATACTTTTCAAACTTAGATTTATATAGGCCCCAATTTTGGTCGAAATAAATTTATTATGGAATTACGGTGTTCAGTTTTTCCTTCCTTTCTAAGATAAATATGGCTCTGTATATAATCTAAAAAGTTTATTATACATTGAGCTCTCTTTAGTGATTTAAAGATTCACTGTATTTATACATACTGGATCATTTATTAATAATAATGTGTATCTTAGAAATCACATATAGAATCATCCCTTACAACCAAGTTTTGGATACCTCTCATATATATATATATATATATATATATATATATATATATATATATATATATTAGATAGATTGTCCCCATAGCCTTAAAGGCTACAGATAACAAGCAAGAAAGTAAATCAAGAGAATTATATATCAACGTATATATCAATGTATTGTATGTATAAAACTTCAAGGATTTTTAATGTTTTTTTTATACATAAAATTTAGACAACCCACTATAAATAGAATTATGAAACCAGCATTTTAAAATTTGCTTTACATTTCTTTAAATGCTTTAAATAGAACAATTTTTAAATTCTAAATCACGTTTTCCTAGCTCGTTAGATATATTTAAAAAATAAACTGCCAGAGTAATTTAGGGTCACGTTAGCCACAAAAACAATAGTTTAGACAAATGATAAACAACCTTGATAATGGTTCAAAAAAGAATCGAAAGTACTAGGTTTACTAATAATAACTCTTACGGACAACTCATTAACGCCTTTCAAGATGAAAACATTTTTTAGAAAACTTAAAAGAAAAAAATTAAAAAGAATAAGGATTTTATTATTCTTAATCAAATTTGTTTGAATGAAAAGATGCCCAATATATATATATATATATCTTATTATAATGGAGATTGTGGGTTTGTCTGTCTGTGACCGAAACTATATTACTATACAAGTCACAATTCCCTTTGTTATTTACATCACATTCTCCATGATTTTATTTCTATTTAAACCTCAATTTCTAATAAAATTGTTTGATATTATTAATACTGTTAATCATATCTACAAATGAATAATATGCAATTGTATTTATATATACACTAAAATAGCAGTTTACAGTGTGAACAGGAAGACTAATTTGCATATTGAAATTAAAGATTTGATCTTAATAAATATATGCTTAGTATTATTGATTTTTAATTGTATGGTTTTATCTTAATGAATATGATAAAAAGTCTCTTCAATAAATCTTAAAAGAAATCGATTAACGAGAAGAAATAATTCTGATTTTATTCTTTACTTCCTATTTTAACTAAGTTATTAAATTAGGAAAATTTAGCAATGAAAGACGAGAGTGATAGAAGAGTAAGTTTCAGTTGTTCTATTTTTCGATTATACCTACCTCTGTTTCAAATCTTTTTATCTGCATTCTTATTTAGTTTCATTAGCCTTTCTAATATAATATATTATATTACATTAAAACTTAAATACTTGCACCCGGAGGGTGCATATATTTGCTAGTATATATAATTCACATTGATATATAAGTAGATAGATAGATTTAATAGGTACTATTATAGTATGTGGCTTACCATAAAAAGCATATTATAAGGTTATAATAATAACTGCTAACCCTATTTCAGAATTTTAGAATTAAATAGATCTCTGATTCATGTAAATTATGGATAAATTCTTTTTTTTAATTATTCTTAATTACTATATACAGCCTATGACTGAATTGCATTTCTTGAAATGTAATATATGTGAAAATAATTAGTTTCAATACATTGCCTTCGACTTATATCTATAAATATACTCTTACATTTAAACCGGGTAGGCCACATACTATAACGGAATCAAAAAGATAGGCCATATACTATAACGGCACCGATTTAATATATAATTTTCTTCATTTGCTTGTTTGTTATCTGTAGCCTCTGAAACTAATTGGACAATCTTGATGAAACTTGGCATGTGAACTTCCTTCACCCCAGGGAATATTTTTCTCGCCACACTGTGATTTTATATAAATCAGCCTCGCATATATATATATATATATATATATATATATATATATATATGCGCGCGATATTTTTTCAAGAAGCATCGAGGCGGGAACTGTAGCTAGAGAGAAATTAACGATGGATGAAACGTTCATTTTCTTTCAAATAGTTCTTGGCATCAAAGACAATTAGTGTTCGAATCTCCTCTTTTTTCTTTCTTTTTTTTTTTTTTTGTTGTTGTTATGGTACGAGGGTGTTCAGCAGGGTTGGTTGATTTTTCACTTTCTTAAAAATATCAAATTCTCTCAGCGAAAGTTGTGTGTTAATATAGTGAATACTGATACCAAAAATTAGATCTCTTACTTGCACCATTGTTTGAGGAAATAGCATCAAAAATAGTCTGCTGAAATAAACAAAAAATCCTCGCTTTCGCAACATTTAGTCTAGAAATTGGTTAGAAAATTTTGCAATTTCAATATTTAAAACAGCAATGGTTGTCATTTTAAACGAAACGAATTAAATGTTATAACTAGAATTCAAATTGAAAATATACCCCCACCGACACTCCCATATACTAATTAAGCAATAACAGTGATTTATTTTAAAAGATTGAAATCTATTTCCTCAAACTAAGGCAAAGTTTTGAAGAAAATATTTTGTGTGGTAATTCTTTGTGTTAATTTGCAACTTTCGCCACATGGGAGATGTTACACTTCCAAAATCGACCTTCCCCACTGTACAGTAACAACTATATGTTAATACACTTATTCCTTAATCTTCCGACTGTTATCATCTTGCGGACGAATCGAAACTATCCATACCACAGTATTAAGATCTGTTAGAATATTCAGAAAAAGTCCAGGAGACTTACTGTCACTAAGATTTCAGTGAAAGACCACAAGCTGACGCTGGCGTGAAAAACTCGCAAGGAGTGATATAATATTCAATAATACTATTACTATTTATGGCACTACTACTAACAATAACTCTACTACTACTACTACTTATAATGATGATAATAATAATAATAATAATAATAGTCGTGTTCCTTAAAAGTACGACCGTTATCATCTTGCAATAACTTCTGGTTAAAAATCAGATCGTCCAAATACCCCAAGTGGAAAAGCAAAAGTGTAAA
>CM042137.1:56970460-56980460 GCA_023376005.1 Doryteuthis pealeii | reverse complement strand
TGTTCTCTCCAAGCTATGTAAATAGTAGGACAAACTGGTTTTGGGGCTTTGGTTAGGCAACCATTATAAGAGGAAGAAAACTCTTAATTCCAACCAGCTATACTCAAAAATTGATTTGGTGTCACATCCTGCCCATGGCGGAATTTTATGAGCTCGTTCTCTATAACTCCTTGAATTGTTGCATCTACACAATGCTCAATGCTGGCAAGTTATCTTCCCCCTCTTTTCTTTACGTATAGAGCCTATATCATCTCTCAATTTCCTCGTCCTTTACGAATGTTCTAGAGCAGTGGTTCTCAGCCGGAGGCCATATGCCCCCGGGGACAATATAACATTGATGGTGTCCAGGCAAGCAAAGAATATTTAACTATAAAAATACAATAGGATTTTTAAATATCGAATTGCTATTGGGGTCCATCAGAGTAAAATAACAATCAAAGGGGTCCACATGTAAAAAAGATTGAGAACCACTTTTCTAGAGTATCTGACAAGGGAGACTACCCTGGTGTTTATTCTTTGGATGCGATTTCTGCTGTAGAGTTTGGTTTCGAGAAGTCTACTTGTTCATTCGTATTATTATAATCTTGATCTCTACAATCCAGGCCACACACCGATTTCTGCCTGTTGGTTGGGTGGATTTTACGGCATGTCAACCCATGATGTGTTATTTTATGTCGAAGACGTTATTTTTATTCATTTTTCATGGAACCTATTTTTTAACTCAATTTTTAAAACTCATTTTCCCAATTCAACCACCCGTAGATGGGATCCTAACATGTACTACCACTCCGGGTCAAAGTAGACCTGGGAGGAATGGTGATAAAAGGGGTGCTCCACATTTACCATAGCTTCAGAATTAGAATTTCACCATCAGATAGTTTGGCGTCATACACAGGACATTATGACTCTCAACCACCTCCTAGCACATATGATAAAAAGGTTAGGACTTACGATAAGGGCAATAAGGTTGATAGTCATATAGGTACTAGGGCTTGAAGTAGCCAGCCAATTGATCGGGGGTGGCTTCTCCGACCGACCGACCGTTTAGCCTAAGTAAAGGCCAAATAGAGCATTGTATATCATGAACAGCTTAACCACCAGGGTTCCATCCTTAAACAACATGGTTACCACCCACGGCCAATAGGTAGCCCAATTGGGTGGGTTGGGGGTCTTACCCCTCTGCAGAGGTGCAGTTGGTGTATTCTAAAGCCACAGCCGACAGGGCTGTCGACCTTTATACTCAGTAGCACCCCTCATTACATAACACACCCAGTGCATTGCATACATTGAATATGTTGAGATGCGAAATATCTCTACGCCTATATTAAGAGTTTATTTAGTTCTTCCTTTTTTATTATTATTGTGTAATCATTTAACTGCAGTACGTCATTTACACGCCTAAGGGGGAAATCTGAAGCTAAGAAAATGAACGTAAGAAAGTGTACAACGATTAGCGTTTAAATATTTGCTTGGTTCAAACATTTGAGGACAAATAAAAAGAAAAGCGGATGAAATCGCGACTGGATCGAGAGAGGAGTTTTCAATATTTCAACGTGAATTGGGGGTGGGGATGGGGGGCTTTGTCTACGTTTGATGGGATTCAAACGTCATTCTGCATTATGGATTTCTGGAATTTAGACAAATATTTATGTGTAACGTTGCATCGATAGATTCGAGGCGCTCGTCGCATAACGGTTATTGTCGTAATAAATAGACCCGGCGACCCGAGTTCAAATACTGGACAAGAGTGTTTGTATTTCACGTAGCGCTGATATGCACGTGAAAGCCATGAATCCAGCCATTCGCCCTCCAGCTATGAATAGATAGTATGGCAGACTTGGCATGACAACCGGTATATATATATATATACCAACCTCTCCGCACGAGTAGGATGCGAAACAAGGTCAATTTCTTAAGCGGAATTTAACAGCTTTGAATTCGGAGTTTTCCTGCTCTCAGACTGGTTACCTAGCCAAGTTTAAAGAGCCTAGTCTGCCCTTATATTTACCCATAGCTAGAGGAGAATAGTTGGATGCATACCTTTCCCAATGTTATTAGCGCTAAACAGTCTCGTCCAGGATTTGAACTCGTCTAGTTGTGTCCATTTCCTACGATTGCAGTCAGTATAGGAAAATAAAAACTCTACTCAAACCAGCTGTACTCCACTTAAAAATCGACCTTGTGTCGAATCCTGCTCGTGCAGGGGGATTGAGTAAATGATTACATTTATTGATTAACTCATTTAAATGACGCACTGGAACAGGGAAATTTGACCTGTGATTTGATGCAAATGTGACGCAGCAAACAATTATTGAAACAGGAATGGAAAACTCTGTGATATATTCTCTAGAATTATCACCCTTTTCGCCTGAGATTAGAATACATTGACTCTACCCCCTGATGAGGGGTAAGACCCCCAAAAAGGTTGTATCCTGGGTATAACACTTAACTACATATGATGGTAAGGCTGCAGTTCTTGAGATCTGAGGAGTGTAGAGTACTCCTTAATTGTCATTACTCACAGGTCCACTCTGACCTGGCGTGTTAGTACCTGTTAGGTTCTCATTTATGAGTTAAATAAATCTGTTTAATAATTATTCGTATTCGATAGAACCGTGTGAAAAAAGTCTAAAAGACAAACACACAAAAGTGTAAATAGGAACGTAAAAATGAACGTGATTCCCTAACCTCTATGTATAAAATAACACTAGACGTGTTGATACGCCATTAAAATCATTCAACGAATTGAAGGATTCCTCGAATCAAAACTGGACTCGTTCTTTTATGATACAGTGTATGTTAAACATTTTTAGACATTTACTGAATTTGTAGTTTTTGCTTGTACATGCTCGTGTGCACGGGGGAGATAGTTGTGTAATTGTTATCGTTGTGGAAAATCGACACGGCACTCCGACTTCAAATTCTGGACGAGGTTGTTTGCAATTCACATAGCGCTAATACTCTTGGGAAAGCTATTCTCCTTCTAGCTATGGATAAATAGTTGTGAAGACCTGGTTCTTTAAACTAGGTATGACATCCGGTCTAGGAGAAGGTAAACTCTGGATTCAAACCTGTTAAGCTCCGCTTAAGGAATTGACCATGTGTCACATCGTGCTTGTATGGAGGGGTTGGCTAATTCGCAGAGAGAGAGAGAGAGAGAGAGAGAGAGAGAGAGAGAGAGAGAAACGGGATCTAGTGAAAAAAGTTTTCTTTATTTAGTACTTTTGTAGTTAATTGTACGTTTATATTTTTTCCAATTCTTGTAAAATCTAGGCTAAAGGAAAGCAGGAACCCCCGCTGATAATTAGATTAAAAGGCCACTGAATCCTTTGACAATTTTAATGACTTTACTGGTAGAAGAAAACCAATCCATATTAAACAGGGAGGTATTGCTGTTTTTACACGTAAACTGAGGCAAAGATTAGATAATTTCAAGTAATTGCTAGAAGAGACGTGAACCCGTTAGGTTACAATTTTAACATTATTTCATGATAATAATTATGCTTCAATTAAGGAAGGAGTGAAGGATTCAGTAATATCTTCTATTCGTTTTAAGGAAAATTAACTCTTAAGGGATTCCACAACACGTGTAAGCTACAAGATGGCGTTCGTGATACTATTTATTATAACAGTCATACAATACTTCCAGGATACTACAGATTCTAATAACCAAGTCATATTTATCTCCGTTAGATCGAGAATTTGGATGATTAAAAATGATGTTCGAGGGGCTCAAAATCGTTTCGTGCATTGTAAGTGACATGTTCTGATACGAATTTCGCTATGATGCATCATTATTATATATATATATATATATATATATATATATATAATCAAATAGACCAGGTTAATTCGGAACGATTCTAATTGGGATATTTCTTTATCTTCTGTATATTCACAATACATGGCATATACAAATGCATACCTAATATATATATATATATATATATATATATATATATATATATATAATAAGTTTTTGGTATGTACGTGTCGACATATAAGTTCAAAACGGGAGGTCACTCTGATTCGAAATCTTGCATACATATTAATATCCTTCTAAGAGACACGCCAAATTTTGTTGTTGATTTTTATTGATTAAGGGATATAATTAATTAATTCAGCCAAAATCACCCAATTTGCGAAACTGTCCGTATACCAACTCCTGCTGATTATAAAATATTGTCTACTGCCTGAATTTTTGTTACAGTGATTACCATTTAGTGAATAAATTTCGCAGTCTTAAGCCGTTCAGCTCGGAATTTATCGCCTATTTATAGTCCAATCTTAAAAATATCCATGTGGTTGGAAAGAAGAGAAATTTATCTTTCTCAATATATAATTTGTATGAGTGTTTATCCATTGAATTAGTTTTATAGCGAGTTAGAAAAAAATATTTTGCTCCGGACAGCAAAAGTATGTTTTAACGAAAAATCAAATCTTATTCATATCGCAATCTTTTTATTCCTGTCTTTAAAATATTAATTTAGTTAGAAATGAAATGAAATAATCTATCTTACAAATATTTATTTATGTGGTTTTATCGATTGAATTTACAGCAAAGTAAATAACAATAATAATTTACAGCAAAGTAATAATAATAATAAGCGAAAACATTTAATAATAACTCAACTTTGTTTTTAATCAGTATTTAATTTTTTCGTATATACAAAAGAGTTTTAGAAAAAAAAAGCCTTTTACAAAAATAGGTAGTTAAATTATATAACTACTTATTTCGTAAATAAGTAAACATATAGTTGTAATAACAATAACAAAATTTAAAAATAAAAATACGATGTAGTTGAATAAATTATATGAAGAAGTTTAACTGAACATTTCGTATATAAACAGTGTTTGAAATGTTAAGTTAAGCTTTATTTTTTTCGTGTTTATTAAAAAAAATGATTCTAATTATGTATGTCTGTTGTACCCATGTGTATGTGTGCGTTGACTGGTGGCTTATTCATTATGTATGTGTCTGTTGTACTCGCGTGCGTGGGTGTATGTGAGTCTTCCGTGTTCATGTGTATGTGTGTCTGTGTGCGTTTGCTTGTGGCTCGTTGTTATACTCGTGTGTGTGTGTCGGTCAATAAATGTGGATGTGTTTTGCATGTGTCTGTTTGTTGTAGATTTATTGTATTAAGAATACTCCATTGCGTGTATAAGTGTGTGTGTGTGTGTGTGTGTGTGTGTGTGTGTGTGTTTGTGTATTTGGGTATTTGAGTATTTGGTCGTGGTCTATTGTAGATCTACTGTATTTGCAGTATAAACTTCGCACTGACCTCATTCTGGTATTAATTCCCGGTTTCCATTTAGCTATCAGTAGTGCTTCCTTAATTCATAGATTACCCAAACTTCTGTCTCTTGCCTCGATTTTGACTGTTATGTTTACACTACAGATGAAATCGAGGCAACAGAGAGGAATTTAAGCAATCTATGAATTTCTTTCTCTGTGGGAATTTACTAATGAAGAAAGAATTTCATATAGTAAGGATGTAATGACGAAGAAAGAATTTCATATAGTAAGGATGTAATGACGAAGAAAGAATTTCCTATAGTAAGGATGTAATGATGAAGAAAGAATTTCATATAGTAAGGATGTAATGATGAAGAAAGAATTATAAAGAGTAGGGATGTAATTATGTTCATTATTTAGTGACTGAACGCGAGGCAAATAGAGGACTTTTTTGTTTTGATTGAATGAAGACATCAATGGGAAACTTGGAAAACTGATTAAACAATTCATAAAATGAATTGACCGGGATATCCCCACCACACACACCGTTTTTAAAAAATAAAACTCACCGACAAATACATACAAAATTTCATTATAGATTAATCTACCTTTGCATTTTTCGAGTGAGGGAGAGAAAATTACATTTACAAACTAGATTTTCCATGAAAGGAGAGGGATTACTTCCAATTAGGTTCTTTTTAATAAAATGGGGGCGGTAAGATGCATTCATATTTTACACTCTTTCGATTCAACTCTAATTATATAATTATTAATATTTTAAAGGTTGTATATTAAAAGAATAAAAACATTAATTTCCTAAATGTACGCTAAGAAACCGTTCAAATGTCTATTATTTGGTGAAAGTATGTAAGTACCCAACCCCTAGGTAGGATGATATATATATATATATATATATATATATATATATATATATATATATATATATATATGGGGGTATGTGTGTTTTATATATTTTTAATATGTTATAAGTTTTTATATACACACACACATTTGCTGCTTCTAAGCTACGCTTATTAAATATTTATACATACATCCATTTATATATATATGTGTGTGTGTATGTGTATATATAATATATTGACATATATATGTGTGTGTATGTGTATATATATATTGACATGTATATATTAATGTATGTATATATATATATCATTTTCATATACTGACTCCACAGAAATACAACTTGCACAGTTCACTGTAGTATCTATATGGATAGTTTATTAATCGTTACCCACGGCAAGACGTTATTCACGATCTAGATTATATCATTATGACGTCAATAGTTAATTGTATATAGAAATAATCACTACTATATGCCCGGCTATTCAGAATTATTCTATTGGAGACAATTTTTACAAAATTACAAGTAATTTCTCACTTGTGCGTTTATAGATATACAGCATGTTTTAAAATGTTAACATTTCTATGGGAGTTACTTTATGGGTTTAAAGTCACAACCTGGTGGGGGAGTCCCCGTGTTGTGGTGGCTAACGTGATAAACTGTGACATCATATTAGTGAGTTCGAATTTCAGACAAACTATTATGTTCACTTTCGAACATATAGCCCTCATACCCCAGCAATGAATTAGATTGTACCACTGCTGTTCTTCTTTATGCTACAAGGGATCTCCACTGTAAAGCTTCTTACATCTACAGCTCTAAAATGGTCACACGAATCGTAACGACGATAAACGGTCTGATTTGTTTGTTTCACGAATTAACATCTGAGACAAATCGTTATGGATTTCTATTCGTATTTAACAATTTTTGATTCTTTGCGTAAGCATTCATGGCGGCGTTAACGTTCTCCCGGTGTTACTTGATTTATCTCTTTCCTTGACTCTTCTCTTCCCTTTGGCCTATTCTTTCTTTGGCTCTTTCTTCTCTTTGGCTCTTTTCTTTCTTTTTTTTTTTTTTTGGCCTTTTCTTTTTTCTTTTTTTTTTGCTTTTTTCTTTTTTTTGCTCTTTTTTTTTGGCTCTTTTTTTTTTTTTTGCTCTTTTTTTTTTTTTTTTGGCTCTTTCTTCTTTTGGCTCTTTTTTTTTTTGCTCTTTTCTTTTTTTTTCTCTTTTCTTCTCTTTGGCTCTTTTCTTCTCTTTAGCTCTTTTCTTTCTTTTTTTGCTCTTTCTTCTCTTTGGCTCTTTTTTTTTTTGCTCTTTTCTTTTTTTTTTCTTTCTTTCTTTGGCTCTTTTCTTCTCTTTGGCTCTTTCTTTTTGGCTCTTTTTCTTTTCTTTTTTCTTTGGCTCTTTTCTTCTTTTTGGCTCTTTTTTTCTTTGGCTCTTTTCTTTGGCTCTTTTCTTTTCTTTGGCTCTTTTTTCTCTTTGGTTGTTTTCTTTTGGCTCTTTTTTTCTCTTTTGGCTCTTTTCTTCTTTTGGCTCTTTTTCTTCTCTTTGGCTCTTTTTTCTTTTTGGCTCTTTTCTTTCTTTTTGGCTCTTTTCTTTTCTTTTTGGCTCTTTTCATTTCTTTGCTCTTTTTTTTTTTCTTTTTTTTCTCTTTCCTTCTCTTTGGCTCTTTTCTTTTTCTTTTTTTTTTTCTCTTTCTTTTCTTTGGCTCTTCTCTTTCTTCACGTTTATGCTGTTCTTTTTAATGGAATGGTCTATTGTTTGTCTGTATCGATAGGGTGTGATACAGGGAGGTACAGGCCTATTAATGTATAGATGTCTACGCTGTCATATAAACTCCCCTCTTTTGTTTAGCAATTTGTTTTTCAATGATTTATTCCATAATTTTTTTTTCTGTTCTGACAACCTATTGGTGTATTCAAGTATATATGTATTTGTGTATGTCTAGTTATTTGGGGGAGGGCACGTATGAGTGTCACGTGTACTTCGATTTTATCACGTGACTTTACATCATTATATAATTCTCACTTTTCTCACTTTTCCTTCTGATGATTGTGCACATCCTGAGAAACTTAAAGTAACACACTTTCTGTTCATAAATTGATATTTTTCTATTTTGGATAGATAAATAGATAGATATTATATAATGGATTGATGAGTGCAGATTAGGAAATTGACATACAACTCTAGGTCATACAGGGTCAAGGGGGTACTGGAGATACTCCAGTGTATCTGAACAGTATTTTTCTCTGTTGTATATATGCTCTGCTGAAATGGCATCGAGCCCTTTTTTTGGAAAACTTTTCTCTTTTGCATATATATATATATATATCAGATCTTAGCCCTGAAGAGCATTAAGCGAAACTTATAGTAGGTTCGTCTGACTCATTAGATTTATCTTTATTATTTGCTCTACTTAGGTATTGAGCACTTTTTACTTATTAGCTTATTTTCCTAGCGGTTGTATGAATATATATCTTATATACATATATATACATATAAATTGTTTTTTCTTTTGGCCAAATATTGTACCAATAGATTACTTTTTGTTGGTACGACTATCTTGGTCTTTTCTTTTTTCCAAATTTTTTTTCTCCCCGGTTAATGTTTGGTAGTATATTTTTACAATCAAACTATTTGCTGGGTATTTTCTCACCGCGAGGATTTACCAACACGTTTGGTATATTAAATTATATATATATATATATATATATATATATATATATATATAATATAGTAAGATGGTATAGTCAGAAAGTCTACCTGGGTTTCACCGTGAGGATCGTCAGGACTATCCGCGATGAATTAATTAATAGGATGAAGCATGAATAAATAAATAAATTTAATTAATTCATCGCAAATTGCCTGCCGATCAACAAAGTGACACCCGAGTAGACTTTCTGACTATACATTTTACTAAACCTTCTCTCTATTAAGCATTTTATATTTATTAATAACCCTGACTTATTTGGTTTATTATTTTATCGGTAGGCAAAGTTGCGACTCACTCGATATTTTGCCTTTCTCCGTTAAGTCATCTCTTCTTCGTCTTGCCAACTGCCTATGGGGATGTTCAATCTTAATGTTCGCTCAGAACGGCAAGGTCGATATTGTGTTTTTTCAGCTCTTTGGATATAATGGCGCTCCTTCTTTCTGGTCTATTTGAGTTGGGTCTGTCGAGCATTGTCCGGAAATTCCACGACGCAAGTTTTAGATCATTATAATTTTGGACCTTTTTATTCTGGGCGATATCCTGCCAGTATGGGTATTTATTTTAGTTAGAGTACATATTTCGCAGTGGAAACCAGCAAAGTTTGTTTAGGATGCACAAGTGTTTGACAGTTGTTTGTGCGCCTCTTTCTTCAACCGATAATGCGCCGAGCTGACAAGGAGGGTCCAGGACGAGATTAGCATCTCAATGGTGGCCGGTTAGCTCAGTCGGTAGAGCGTCCGACTAGGAACCACAAGGGATACCGGACCTAGCCAACTCAGCGTATGAGTAGCACAGGGATCTGTGCGGTAAAGTAAGGAGCTGATGGTAGGTATGGCGCTCCATCTCAGATGCCAAACAAATCTCCTCGATCTAGCCCTAGTGAAAAGAGGATAGACTCCCTCGTTGTCTGACTGATACCGACTTTAGGCCACCCCGGTGACTTTACTTTTTACACCCGCCCTCACAGGTTGTCACACATTTAGCTTTCCCAGACTTTGTCCTCCCATCCATTAAGTAAATAAACCAAACCAAACCGGATTTGGAATGTGTCATGGAATGTGATGAAAGAGGAAAACATCACTTACATTGAAAAAAAAACGGTTCATTTCCTACGGGTGATCTGCCGAATGAAACAAATAAATACTTACCACTAAGTATTACCTAGCGTTCATGAGTTTCGGCTTCTAAA
>CM042137.1:56905460-56965460 GCA_023376005.1 Doryteuthis pealeii | reverse complement strand
TATATGTTGCTAGACTTGATGTCTCACTTGCTAGAGACAAGAAACTTAAGCAATTTAGTATATCAAGTCTTCTATCATATATCATTACTCACTTGACCAAAGTCCAGTTATTTTCTTTCTTAGAAATTTTAGCATTTCATTCGGGGGTCAGCATTTTATCTCTTCTTTTTTTTTTTCAATATCTGAACAAATGTTTTTATAAAGCCAGTATATTTTCATCACAAATTCACTTGGGGAAAGTGTCGTGAACCATATGGTTTGATGCCCTGTCGGCTGGGACAGTAGAATACGCCGACTGCACATCGGCAGAGGAGTAAAAAAAACAATGGTACCACCTTTGATCGTTGGCGGCTTAAGAACTGAATCCTGGAGGTTGAGCAGACCATGACATGCAACACTTTGGCATTTATTTGGGCTAGACGCGTGGTCGGAGGAGTCAGAGCAGATCAATCGGCTGTTCACGTCAAGCCCTAGCACCTATAGGATTGCCCCAACCGTATTTTCCTTATGGCAAGACCCAGCCCTTTTTATCATATATGTGCTAGAAGGCGGTTGCTGAGGGTCTATGTGTCCTGAGTATGATGTTAAACTGCATTTTAGTGGTAAAATTCCAATTCTGGAGATGTAAGGAACGTGGAGTACTCATTCATCACCATTACTTCCAGGTAACGTGAGTGGCAGTACCTGTTAGGGCCCCATCTATCGATTAAATAGATAAAAAAAATGAGTTTTTACAAAGTTTTTAAAAGAAATTGAATGCCCAACAAGAAACGATTAAAAATATTGGGCACGAAATAACTCGAGGATTGACATGGCATAAAATCCAGCCAACCAACCAACCAACCAACCAACTAATGGCTTAGTTTGGTTTCTTTGTTTAATGGCATATCAAATTTCACGAGTTATTTAATGCCACGGACATCCTTTTAGAAGAACAGTAGTGGTACTATTTAACTCATAGTTGGGAAATGAGTTTATACATATCCCAAGATATTAGTTCGTGAGTGAACATAATAGCGCGACAGGAATTCGAACTAATTTACCACGGCTTTGTAATCCAGCACGTTATCCACTGCGCCACGGGGACTCACCCTCCCCGGAAACATGCGGTAGATCTTAGTTAAAGATAACATGTTTAAATATCAAGTATCTTAATTTTGTTTTCATTATCAGGCATTTTTTTTTACCAAACTTTGCTCACCGTCCTGTCGGCAGGGGTTAGAATACGCTGACTACATCCCCTTCAAAGGGTTAAGACCCCCGCACACAAAGGAGTGTTCTGGGTTTGATACTAAACTGCATCTGATGGAGGGTCTCCATTTGGGGAGCTTGATGCTTGACCTGGAGTGGTTTTATCTATGTGTCAAGTTTCAAAATTATTTGTATTCGATAAAACAGTGGGCAAAAAAAGCTCTTAAGAAACAAATGTACAAAAATGTAACTATCAGTGTAACCTCTCGGCATAAAATAATCTTAATGGGTTGACATGCCGTTAAAAGCAGTCAATCAATCCACCAAAGACCAGAAATAGATCAGATTGTACAATATGTTCCAAAATTTTAAAAAGTTCCCTTTAATCTTGATTGCATCAGTTTACGTCATATAAACACTTTTCGGGTCATTTAATGCTGAATTAAATCATTTATTCACAGTACCTGTTGTTGCCTAAATGGTCACCCATCTAAGTATTGAACAGTTTCATCACTGCTTAACTTAGCTGGAACCGGTGTTTTCAACATGACTTGAACGTAAGCCACATTATTCCTAGATCTATGATTCCTTCACTACCCATAAATGTCAGACCCCTTTTCAGCTAGAAATGTTTTCCACGACAAGGGTCACTACTTCTGTCTAGTATTTCTTGTTTTTCTGCTACTTGCTTTTCCAACTCCCTGTCAACACGAGAAGAGTCCTTACATGGAAAATTAATCCATAATCCCATTGACCTTGGATTTTTTTTCATTTTGTCCCCCTTTGTCTTTTTTCAAGTCATTAAAGTCATCCTTGTTGGAAAAAAAAACCTGTCATTTCCCGCTGGACTCCAGAGTACAATAAAGACAATATCACAGAGCATCTTTTTTGAAAGGCTGTACATAAGTTACTTTCTAAGATGCTACTCACCATTATCACGAAGAGAGAACCTGATGGACTTCATTAAAAAAGGGGACAATGCCTGTTAAGTTTACCTTGGCCAGATTGATAATTGCGTTTGAGATTCTCAGTTTCTCATTTTTATTTTGACATATGATGGCGTGTTTTTCTCTGACCGGAAACCACGTGGCCGGGTCTGGATCACGAGGTGGGGCTTCTCTGTCTTCTTCTGGAGCATCTGTAAAACGTTAGAGAGTGATTCATCACCTTCATTATCCCGATTTTATGTGTTGCATTCACTTCTTTGCGGCTGCAGGGGATTCCTCAGAAGAGAAACGTTATCTGCTACTGGTATTTCATAACTTTCTCTATTGAAACTTTTGTCAGACGTTTTGCCTTCGATATTCTATAGGAAAACTTGATATCACATAACTATAAATTAGGTGTATTACTTGATATACCACAGTGTGATTATTACAACATTTGATATGTTTACTTAAGAGCTTTTGCTAAATAGTTCAATATGTAAAAAGTATAATAATCTTGATTTCTCTATCTCTCTCATATATATATATATATATATATATATATATATATATATATATATATACACTTTTTTCCTTATTCTCATCTTTTCATTATGTTCAATTGAAACTGAGTAGCATTATCGCTTCCGCACACTCCCCCTCTCTATATTTCTCTACGCTTTTTTTTTTTTTTTCAATATATTTTTCTCATTTTTTCAGCAGATAAGCAATACTAGATAATCAGGATTTACATTTTTGCATTTTATCTTAGACGATTTGGACGGTCTCATTTTTAACCAGAGGGTGTTGCGAGATGACAACGGTCGTACTTTTAAGTAACACGAGTATTGATATATATAGATTCCACGATATGTATGGATGGCAAAGCAGCCAAATTTCAGACACAATTTTGACGCTCTTATGTTTTTTATATTTCTGACGCCTCTCAAACCATATTAATTCATTTGAATAATATAACTAATTTTATAAAAAGTAGATTTTTAATAAAAAAATATAGGGGTTGTTCTTCAGAGAGGGACCGTGGACATTGTCCCCTCTACATCCGTATAAATCCAGCTCGGAACAATGTACTTGTTATAGAAGTGGGATCCCAAAAGCTGTATAAATAGAAGTTCACATGAATTTCTACTGATGAGATGCAGTAACAAATCTCACTAAACATTAAGACCCTATGCTGTATCCGACCCATATATACTTAATTTTACTTTTATATTATTAACACTGTTGAGCAAAAAACAATAGCATTAAATATAACATTAATAGATGAATATTGGGATATGTTTACAGGTGTAATTTAGGTTTCTGCAGTACCACTGGTTCTTGTAGCTTAGTTGGTAAAGCAGCTGTTATGGATAACCTGAGACAAAAGAGGAAGAGGTTTTAAATCTCACTGAAAGCTTATCTCATTTTTCTCCAATATATGTTGTTCCTCACAATTATAACAATAATGCAGAGTGAATTGTGAGGTCCCCAAATCCTTGGCCTTATCCCAGTTTAGAACTGAGCTCTTTAAGCTTTGTCTCGGTTGTATGTATTTACTAATTCCACTACACGAGCTGAATGTGGCACAAAGTCATTTTAAGCGGAGTTTAACAGGTTTTAATTCAGAGTTTTCCTTCTCCTACACCGGTTGCTATATCATGCATAAATAAACAAATTTCAATCACAAGTTTCAATTACAGACAAAACTGCTACAATGTTGACAACCAATCGCACAAAAATAAACAATACATGTCACACTTGTCACACACAACTATGTACAGACACATACAGTCTGTAACATCACTGAAAGAACAATTGAATATACCAATTGTAAATTAATGTATATAAAGTTTGTTTCCTTTATCAATTTTGTCTTCTTTTGTTTTCTATGGAAACTTCATTTCCGTAGTCTGATACATATAAATCGTGGGGATACATAACTCTGATCTTCTTCAATCATCAACCACACACTCACCAAACAACCACGGTCCCTACACTTTTGTCTGACATATTCATAATATAATCAGTGCGTTGATTTATTAATAGGAAGAACCGAATTCCGCTATTAGAAATATCACATTGCGCCATTAAAATAACCAAAATCTAATCAATCATGGCGTATATCAAAGTGATCATCGTGTTTATATGATCATAAGTGTTTATTCATACGATTTATATACGATCTCTATTAATTTTTATTACGAGTAGTAAATCTTTAAAAATGCCATTGTACTTGCAAACGAAAGTTTTTCAGTGTCGACAGCAGCAACATCTACTGGCAACGGAAAGCCGTTAGCTCGCCTCGCCTACCCTGACCAATTTCGCAAATAAATGCAAGACACGAAATATCTGGGCAGTGTTTTTATCTACAACGAATAGACGTGAAAGTCCAAAGTAAAACATCCAACAATCACAATGCAATAAAAATATTCTCACTTGTTACATCTGGCAATAAAAATAAATGTCTATTCTGTACAGTTATCAAATATTAAATAAAATGAGAATTTCTTTCCTATAAAGATGAAGTCTTTTATTTTTATGTATAACAATTGTTTGTAAATATAAATTCAGAATAAGCACACCAGGCTTTAGTGGCAGAGTAAAGGATTAAGATATGAAAGGATTTACATTTTTCTTTCATATAAACTTTTTTGGTGTTTGGTTGGATGGTGTTAAATGGCGAATCAAACCTTGTGGGTTATTAACGTCAAATCTTGTCTTTTTAACATATAATTTGTTTAATTTCATGTGGATATTAATAAGTTGGTAAAATAATCTTTATGTTAGATCTTTCCTTAATTTTGTGTGTACTTATTGGTCAAATAATCATGCTGGTTGATTATTTTGTGTAATAGCATATCAACCATTAAAAGGGTATATATATATATATATATATATATATATATATATATATATATATATGTGTGTGTGTGTGTGTGTGTGTGTGTGTGTGTGTGTGTGTGTGTGTGTGTGCGTGCGTGCGCGCGTTGAAAAAAAAATGTAAGAAAACGTTTGGTATAAAATAATAATAATAATAATAATAATAATAATAATAATAATAATAATAATAATAGAAAAAATATGTAAACAATAGATCTTCATCAGAGCAGAGTGTTTTGATTTTTAAAAGAAAGACGATTTTTCTCTGTTATATTATTGTGTAAGTATTACATAGTCTCGTTATCTCACTCTTTTGCCATTGACGGTATTGAGAATGGTTGAGTTAACATTGTTTTCAGTTTGATAAGATTAAGCAACAGAAGAAGAAAATAGTGATGATAAAAGAACGTTATACAATGCAAGCAAAGAAGAAACCCCCAAAAGACAGTAGACTGTAACATTCAAAATATGATAACCTTCATCGACTTCGAGATAACAAATAGACTAATGAAGAGTTTATTCTAAAATACCGCTTCTATGTTGAATGAAATGAGATGTGCAACTAAAATGTATCACTAGTCCTTTGTCATCAATAAAAGCGGGAGTTAAGGTTTTTTAAGCTAACCGTCTCAATTACAATCTTGCGCACAAAACCAGTCTTGAATGTTCATCACCAGTTCATAGGGGACATTAATTAGACTACAAAAAAAAGACCCCCCCCACCAAAAAAAAACACACGGTTAGTGTAAAAATTAATTTCTGAAAAATATTGCGCGTGTTAAAAATTCAATGTCAGAGTGTCTGTATCATAAGTAAGTAAAATCATCAAATTTATTAAAGGAGTAAAAAATAAAACAGGTTGAAATGGAAACTTACCTCAAATAAAATGTTGCGTGCATTTATTAATTATTAATTGAATAACTATTTTGAATATTTTACACATAAATTTTACAAAAATCCTAGGTATTTATTTATTTATAAACTTTTTAGTTAATTTCTTTTTACTGAAAAAAGGACAAGACTAAACAATAATCTTTGAAATTGATTACAAATTTTGCAAAATTTTTTCACTTAAAGTAATGATACAACTTTTTAATTAATTCATTTTTTTATTGTCATTATTACAATGGAAAGATTCAAATGTTGAATTATTAGGAAACAGCTTTTATTCATTTTATTTATATTAATATTGAATATTTAAAAAACGATAGTTGAAAAGATATATAATACAGGGTTGTTCTTTATTTTATGTATTAATGATTTTTAGTATTGTGACCTAAGCAGTCAGTTATTTTCGGTTCAAACCGATAGTCCGAATCTCCATTATTAATTGATACTTGAACTAGTTTAGGACATTCTAATAGCTTATGACGCCATTCTATGCCAAACAAATATTTCATGCAGCACAAACAGAAAAGTCAATTGTATTCAATTACATTTTACCAATCCCTCCAGATGAGTAGGATGTGATACAAGGTCAATTTCTTAAGCGGAGTTTAACAGGTTTGAATTCATAGTTTTTCTTTCTCCTAGACTGGTTTCCTAATCAAGATTAAAAATTCCAGTCATCTCTCCTGCTTTTTGTCATAGCTGGAGGGAGAATAGTTGGGTGCACACTTTTCCCATGGTCATTAGCGCTATGTGAAATCCAAACAGCCCGTCCATGATTTGAACTCGTCTCGCTATGTGCATTTTTCCAATAACGATAAATACACAACGTGCCTACTCATTCACTTTATTCACTTAGAAAAGTAACCGACTTTGAGTCTGTACGAATACATTCTCTATTTTCTTTAAATACTAGGATGAGTCAAAAGTTTTGCCATATTTTACTAACATGAGACACAATTCGGACAGCTCCACATACTTTTGTGAAGAGGGCGAATAACTCTAGACTGTAAGATGTTTTGGTGCCTACCAAGTTGAGATGTGTTAAATCAATCATACCATTTTATAAGAACATATTCTAGGGGTTATGTATATAAATTATGAAAAGTTTATCTGGTTGAATAAAGGATTCGGGGGCCACATCAGCTGAAACGTTATGTATATAACAATAAAGATTTGGACAATATTTAAAAAAAAAATCAAAATAATACAAATTATCAAGCGTCATCTCAAAGATTCTCCGCCAGATACTTGTCAGATTTGCCTCTATGGCTAGGAGCACAACCTGGGAATTCACAATTCTATGCTTTTTCTAACCTTTCCTGATCGTCAAGATTCTTGTAACCCGAGCAAATTTATTACATTGTCTGCTAACTCTACTGTGAACAACTGCGCCTTCACCTTTCATACATGTTTTTGGTTGTTTCCGCAGCGTTATGGTCCAGTCAGAACTCTTAAAGCATAAGTTCTCGAGTTAGACTACGTTGCACGTGCAGATTTCAAATAACACACGGAGAGAGGCAATGTCTCAGCGCACCAACTCCCAACCAAATCGGGTACATTCCCTTAAATAAACTGAAATATCATTTACCTATTCTACCCACCCATATACCCTAATTTTTGTTACCTGTTATTTAGATAAGAAAAATATCTCTGTATAAGAACATGATAAAATAGATTGTGTTGAATAATGTGCTGTAATATGTTTTGATGTTGATTTTTTTTTATTAATTTAAAAAAAATAATTAATACATATACTAATCCATTTAGACCCAACCAAACTCCCTAATTCTTTTCTTTTGCTATGTGTTTTAATAATAAAATAGCACTGTACTGTATAAAAACAATAAAATAGAATGTAATTCATTATGTGCTGTACTAAGTAAAGTCGGCGGAGTGGCCTATTGTCAGTATAATACAGAGAGGGAGTCTATCCACTTTTCACTAGCGCTAGACCAGTCTGTTTTTTCGTCTGAGCTATAACATCACACCTACAATCAGCACCTTACTTTACCGCACAAATCCAAGCTGTGCTACTCATGCGCTGAGTTGGCGAGGACTCCAATCCAGAAACTATTTTTCTTTGGCGTAATAAATTTGGAAACTTAAATATTCTTAATAAGTATATTACTATCAGCGTATCTGAATCTTGCTCGTACTTTTTAGCCCACAACACAAAGTAAAAACATTGACTGAATAACAGCTCGTAACTCGGAACACTTGTAAGTTGGTGCACTCGTAAGTCAGGTTAGTACTCTATTACAAAACCTTTTACTCACATTATATAGTATTTGTATATAATGCATGTTTCAAAATAACACAAACATCTTTTGAAGATGAAAAACAACAAATAAATACTTTTAGTCAGGTTTATTTGCTAAAATCATTTCTTGTAGATTGCAAGAGCCATTTTTTCTCTCTCTTGGGAGATCAAACAAATTTTCAGTCTGATTAAAAGCAGCTAGAACTTTTCGCAAAACTCTACATGCAGCCATTTTATACCACATACATCAAAGGTTTAGGCGCTTAGGGTGATGGTTAACAATATTATCTTGTTAACTATTTGCTAGGGAAATATGTTTTATCCTAATGGCCACCTAACCATCATAGCGTCATCATACAAGATTTAGCAATAAAAAAAAAGATGTCTAGCTTATAGCAATGGTTAACAAGATAGTCTCGATGATTATTACCCTGTAAACTAGTGGCTGAGCAGTCATGACATGCAACACTCCACTTTGGCCCTTACTTAAGCTAAACGGTCGGTCGGAGATGACCTCTCTGATCAATCGGCTGGCAGTCAAGCCCCATCACCTATATGCTTATCCAAACCCTATTGCCCTTATGGCAAGCCTCCTTCAGCATAAAATAACCCAAGAGTTGACATGCCATAAAATCAACCAACCAACCCAGTAAACTACGTTCGATTCTATCAAAAACTTGTCATATTAGATTGATTGATTTTAACGGCATGCCAACCGATCCTGGGTTATTTTATGCATAAAGGTTAGGGAATTGCGTTCCTTGTTTCTCAAGAGTTTTTATGCATAGATGTACCATAACAGGTACTACTACTCCAGGTCAGAATAGGTTGGGAGATTTTTTGTTTGTTTTGTTCGGTGAGGCATTATAAACTGAAAGAAATGATTTTCCCTGAACTCAACAAGCAAAAAAAAAGAAAAAAAAACAAAAAAAACGCCCTGCACACGGTGTGAAAATTAATTAAAAATTAAAGGATTTTTGTCACGCTCTTTCGTAAAAAATGTAAACAGATCTTTGAAATTATATATATAATATATATATATATATATATATATATATATATATATATATATATATATATATATATATATTAGACATAAAAATATAGTCAAAATTCAAATAAATGTTTTCTTTCTAATAAAACAAAGTTTCTAACAGTTATATTTAAATTAATTCTGGATTACTGCAAGGGTAGAAATTGACAAACATGTTATGAAATCCCCCTGTAATGGGATCGGGTCTTGCTAATAAAAAATTAGCATATCCGGGCATGTGATATATAAGTAAACCTCTCAGTAACAATCGAAACATATTTGACCAGTAATTTGAGGTAGAACCACGACTAAGTCAGGGCATTTTATTACATCTAGAAATAGAATTACCTCAGTCTTAGAAGAACCAATTTTTTCATCATTTCCCAAAAAATATTTCTGGATTTTACGAGTTATTTTTGGTCCGGTCTCATAAAAAGAAAGATGCAGGGGGGGGGGGTCGTGTAAAAAAAGTTGGCAAAGTGGCCTATTGTCTATCAGCCGGACAACGAGGGAGTCTACCCCTTTTTGCTAGAGGTAGACCAAGGAGATTATTTTTTTACTGAGGGTGGAGCTCCACACCTACTGTCAGCTCCTCATTGTACCACAGAGATTAGATTACCCAATATGTGCTACTCATGCGTTGAATTGGCGTGGACCAGTATTGAACTAGGAACCTTGTGCGTCCTAGGTGGGTGCTCTACCAACTGAGCTAAACATCTTTTTTTTTCTATAAATATTTTCCCCTCTAGGATCCTATCCGAAATATTCAGTTTACTGCAATTAGAAAACTGAATACAGACTCCGCTGCTCCTGGCTTTAGATCTGATGTACCAAATGGTCAACCAAAATATTAATGAGCCCCAACGAAAGCGAAGATGAGGGCTAACTTATTCCAAATCTGAACTTATTCAAGCGCAAGAAGTGAACTTTGATAACAAAAGAAGAGAATAAGTATATTACATAAAAATATTATCGGTGTCTAATCATAGCTGAGAGGTTTCTGACAATCCCTCCGGTAACTTAATGAAGGGCTATTTGTCTTGAAGAAAGTTCTTGTTGAGTAAAGAGATAGATTCATTGGAGCTTGTTACTCTCTGAGATTTTGGCTGTTCATGCAGCAATGAGAGACGGTTTATGCCTAAGAAATAGTCAAGCCTCACCGATTAAACCGCTGAACGGTGAGAAAATTCCAATAATCGAAATATCATGTGAAGTGCTTAACAACCGAAAGTTTATATCGCGGGAGATTTCGTCTATTATAATTTCCAGTGTATAATTTCGATTTCATTGCTTTCCGCCATATTGCGCCAAGAGTTATAACTAAACTTTAAGGATTCTATGCAAGTTGCCGCCATAAAATTCTTACAACCTGATGGCGCTATGGTAGAGCATTAAACAAGGATAACAAAAGTTTTATGTTTAAAAGCTCATTAATCCACATGTTTTCTCTGACTAATATCCTTATCCTTGGACAACAGCGAAACGTTGTCGACCAATTTTGCCTCAAGGTAGCCTTAACCATCATATTGGGTTTGAGTGACTCGCGTGGTCAGCAAGCTAGGCTAAATTAGCAGTGTTGGTGAGTTCGATTTTCCTAGGTGCCGCAATACTTCTTGTGCTGAACTGAGCTGCCACGAGCTTTAAGTACGTTGTCTATATCACTTAGTTGATCGAGCCTTCAAATCGACCATTTGTTTTAAATTTCCACCATAAATTTTTAATTGGATTTAGATCCGAACTGTTCGTTGACTATGTAATTGATTTTATATGTCTTTCCTAAAGAAAAGCTTTAATCCTCTTTGCTCTGTATCAGGATGCATTACCATCCTGAAAAATGACTTTATCATCACCAAACCAATTTTTATTAATACAACGAGGGCGTCCAATATAAGTGTAATGGTTAGCAAGCTAGTATTTCAGATCCATTACTACTGAAGAGCGAGTTTTATCTTTGCTAGATTCCCCTTGGTTGCACCCATGTGTCACATCCTACCCGTGGGGAACGGGTTTGTTAAATACCTATAGATGTGCACAACTGAATGAAAAGCCACCCCAGCAATCATAAACTTCGATTTTGGTGCATCCTAATTGTAGAAGGTTGTCAACTTAGAAAATGGAATGGCTGACTTCTGATCAAACTTGTGTTTTTCTAAGCAAATCTCTACCTGTTTTTCAACAAATGTACGTGTTGTGTTCAAAACTAAATATATTCTGGTGTCTAGTCGTAAAGATGTTCTCCCCAATACCAAAATAATTCTAATATCCATTCATTCAAATGTAATTGTTATCTGCATTACACAAGAAGAACTACTCAGCGCTTAGATGCCAGGATCAAACAGCATGTTCCGGCAAAGATCAAAAATTTGGATTTTGGTTCCAATGACATACTAAAAATATATACGGTTCTTCCATAGCCGAGCACCTGATAAATAACCGTAATTGTACAAGGAAATTCAGTGTCAACTTATTCTCCGTCGTGAGTAGGTCACACTCATTTTAGAGACTATACATATTTTGACGAGTAAGCTTGCTCTTTGCAAACAGAGAGAATGCTTACTCGGTCTTAATATTATTACCATCTAGCTCTTAAATCTCTCTATATATACACGTCCCTTTTAATGGAATCTATTTCTTATTCGTAAATTTTACTTTCTCTTCAATTGTAGCTCTGCTGTGTGAGGAGCGAAACTGCTAGCTAACCACAATTTTTTCTTAGATTCTATTGCTATATATATATATATATATATATATATATATATGATTTCCATCATTTTCAAAACACTTTTGCTGCCTGAAGACTGCCACAGGGCAAGAAACCAATGGTAGCAAAATTGTACCGATGCT
Source organism: Doryteuthis pealeii (assembly GCA_023376005.1). Taxonomy (NCBI): domain Eukaryota; kingdom Metazoa; phylum Mollusca; class Cephalopoda; order Myopsida; family Loliginidae; genus Doryteuthis; species Doryteuthis pealeii. Next base: position 56,953,432 of record CM042137.1, on the reverse strand, counting down.
AATAAATATAATCTAAAACATTTATTTATTTATCTATTAACGCTCTATCACAGATATTGAGCACTCTTCCAATAACACTGTACGTTGGATTAATACCACTTCTTCAAGTACAATAGTGCCAACCAAACACACACACACACACACACACACACACACACACACACACACATATATATATATATATATATATATATATATATATATATATATATATATAAACTCCGACAGTATAAAAAAAACTTCCGGCTTTATAGTTTGTAATACAAACTTTTGCCTGGAGAAAAATATATATAAAAAAGAAAAGACTAAATCATCTGCACCTCCTGAAAATAATCAGATGGTACTATAAAAATAGCCATAAGAAAAAATACTGTAAGAGTTGTCTAAATATACTAAAGTGTTCTATACAAAAAGTAGAGCCAATAAATAATGATAAAGTCAGAATTATCCTATTGATCCATTAGGAGAAACCTAGTTAGATATTCTGACTCATCAGGCTTACTATATATATATATATATATATATATATATATATATATATATATATATATATATATATATATATGAACAAAAAGTAATAAGACAAACAGGAATTTTTCTTTTATGTTTATTATTCTCAACTAGTTTCAATTTTAGGTCATTACCAGGAGAAAATATCTGGTTTGAAGAAATTGTTTTTAAAGTTTTTTTTAAAGAGATCATTATTAAAAAAATTATTAAAATTAATGCTGAGAACTGTTGTCCTAGTTTATATATTTGTTGTCTAAGTTCATTGTCATCAGTGCAGATTCTTCTTAGTCTAATTGCTAGTGAATAGGGGAGGCTGTCTTTGAGATCTTTGGGTGAGATGATTTATAGTGAAGATAGTTGTGTATGTAGGGGGTTGAAGTTCCTGTTTTCGTCAATATATATTAGAATATCTAGAAATGCTGTTGCTGGTTTTGATTTTTCATGGTCAAATTTGATGGAGTCGTATGTTATGTTTAGATTGTTTAGGAAGGTGTTAAATTTAGCCTCTCCACCTGTGTATATCATGAATATATCATCAATATACCTTGCGTAAAAGAGGCAGTCCTTTTTAATTTTCGGGTAGATGTGTGTGCTTTCAAATTTGTCTATGTAGATGGTTGCGTCTGAGGGAGCTGCAATCGTCCCCATAGGATATCCTTTTGTTTGTATGTAGTGTTGACCGTTGAAGTTAAAGTTTTTTAGTGTTAGGATGTGATTCATTAATGTCATTATTACTTCCGTGGTTGTTTTTTTGTTGTTGTTCTCTCATTGGGATCTTCATCTAAGGCTGAGAGTTCCTCGTTGTGTTTGATGTTAAAGTACAGGGATCGAACATCCATTGTTACTAAGATCGCTTCCTGCATATATATATATATATATATATATATATATATATATATACATATGGGAGTAAATATGGAAAATAAATCCGACAATATAAAGACAATTTGAAAAAACAAGTGTTCCGAAAATATGATTAATTTAATTATCGATGTTTAAACATTTCGGTTTAATTAAACCTTCATCAGGATGTATCTTGGGGTGAAGAAAATGATGGATGTTTTTATAGATGATAGGAGATGAAAATCTTTTTAGTTACATCATTTTTTTCACCCCAAGATACATCCTGATGAAGGTTTAATGAAACCGAAATGTTTAAACATCGATAATTAAATTCATCATATTTTCGGAACACTTGTTTTTTCAAATTTTCTTTATATAATATATATATATATATATCTTAAAAACTATCCAAAATCCCTCGGTTACAAAGACTGATAATATCTTTGAAATAAATATTTAGATACTCACCGTATTCATGGGAAGATTTTGCAATATTTTATCGCACGACTCTGCCTCTTGGTCAAATGAATGGACGCTTGAAATAATGTAACAGTAGTCGAAGAAACTTGAGCAGACAGTGTAGTACAACAAAAGATTATTCTCAATAGAAACATTACTTACTGAATTCAACGGTTTGGGAAGACTGTTCTCTTGTTTCTTTCATAAAATGTCAGTAAAATGAAAACACGCTTTATCCGCAAGAAATCTTTCTTGTCATTTAGATTCGGGGGTGTTTTCCTACTCTACATGATTTTTCATTAAATAAAATCTTCAGGATGCGAGAATAAAAGTTAATTGTATGATAAGATATCAATGGTAACACTGAACACAAAGAAAATCCCCCTACAGATGGGTAAGTCGCCCCAAAACAGGCGTCTTATATATATATATATATATATATATATATATATATATATATATATTCAATGAAATTTGGTTAAAAATGATAGAACTCTATTGTTTTCAAGTTTTTCTTTTTTTTCTTTCAAATTTTCTAACAATTTTTTTTTCAATGTTATCATCTTGAAAGGCGTTAAACAGTTGCCCGAACGAGTTATATCTGAAATCAGACTGGAATAGATGACTGATTGGGACGGTTGACGAGAAAGGGTCATAGGTATCCGTGCTGTTAGTACGACCTGCTGATGATAGCTTCTAGAAAGAAACGAAGATCATATTCTTATTCAATATATATATATATAATTGGAATAATCCTGAAAAGCAAGTTCGGCGAATACCGTGTGCGGCGTGAGGAACACTGTACAGCTGTTTCGACCTAATTTGGTCTCATCAGCAGTGTATATCAAATTAGGACGAAACAGCTGTACAGTGTTCCTCACGCCGCACACGGTATTCGCCGAATTTGCTTGTCATGATTATTCCAATTATATAAATAAAATTTCTCTCTATAAAATAAAATTCCATATATATATATATATATATATATATATATATATATATATATAATCTGAGGGACCAAAAACATTTCTGAAAATTTTTTTCCCGCTCTTATCTTTATGATCAATGTCTTTTCTTTCTCTTTTTTTTCTATTTTAACATGAATATTGTTTTCTTTTTTTTTTTGTTTTTTAATCTTATTTTATTTGTTGTTGCCTTTGTTTTTGCATTACATTTTGCGATTTTTCCGTAGTCCATAAAGTTTTCTTTCTTCTTTTTTTCCCTCCATAGAGTATAAGGGGCAAATGGCGTTGTGCTCAATGCCAACTCAGACGGGAGTTGATGTGCAAGACAGGCACGTGGTACCATGGCGACGAAGCAGGTGATTTCCTTTATAGCAGCGAATCGATGGCCATACAAAAGCTGGATAGCGATGAAACGATTGTACCAGCAATCGAGGTAAGTAGTGGCACAAATGCTCTTTAATATAAAAATTGCTCTGATTGAATTGATCTCATAGAGAGATAGAGAGATAGATATAATCAGACTGGTATATATATATATAAGGTAGATAGAGAGAGGGTGAGAAAGAGAGAGAGAGGGAGAGAGAGAGAGAGAGAGAGAGACACACACACACACACACACACACACACACATATATATATATATATATATATATATATATATATATATATATATATATATATGAGAGAGATTCAGCTGAGGTAGATAGATAGATTCCGACTAAGGTAGATAGATAGATTCCGACTGAAGTAGATAGATATATAGATTCCGACTAAGGTAGATAGATATATAGATTCCGACTAAGGTAGATAGATAGATATAGATAGATATATTCTGACTAAGATAGATAGATAGATAGATATATTCTGACGATAGATAGATAGATAGATAGATAGATAGATAGATAGATAGATTCTGACTTAGATAGATAGATAGATAGATAGATAGAAGATAGATAGATTCCGACTAAGGTAGATAGATAGATTCCGACTAAGGTAGATAGATATATTCTGACTAAGGTAGATAGATAGATTCCGACTAAGATAGATAGATAGATTCTAACTTAGATAGATAGATTCTGACTTAGATAGATAAATTCTAACTTAGATAGATAGATTCCAATTAAGGTAGATAGATAGATTCCGACTAAGGTAGATAGATAGATTCCGACTAAGGTAGATAGATAGATTCCGACTAAGGTATATTGATAGATTCCGACTAAGATAGACAAATTCAGACAGATAGATTCTGACTAAGATAGTCGGAGTCTATCTCAGTCTGAATTTATCTAAGATATACAGATAAATTCCGACTGAGATAGATCAATTCCGACTTAAATAGATATAGACAGGTCGATAAATAGATAGATAAATATTTTCTTCCAATGTATATTTTGTTCATACTCAGGTCACAATTTTGATCTGGTGTTGTCATGGATTTTTTTTATATAAAAGAAAAGGAGAAAGAAAAATATAAGGAACATGCCTGAATTAATCAATGTGTAATAATATAATAAACCTCGCCTCACGAATCCAATGCGAAAGAAGATATGAGATTAGAATAACCGAAACATAACGATAAAATACAATGAAGAGAAAGTGAGAAATCAGAATGAATCAATGTATTATACTGACAGGACCTCATCTAATATTCAGAGAAAATATTCAGAGAAAATTCTTCTTTTATAGTTGTTTTGAAATGTGAGAATCAATGAAAAAAAATCCGTCTTTTGCAATTTCTAAGAAAATAATGGTTTTATTTGGAGACATTTTAGAATTTGAGATAATGCCAGAGTTTTCAATTTATAAGAAAATAATGGATTTTATTTGGAAACTTTTCTTTGGAATTATGAGAATTAATGATAAATGACGTCTTCTCAAATATCTTTGGAAATATTTTTTTTTATTTTGGAAACATTTATTTGGAATCTAAGAATTGGTATAGAAAGACGTCTTTTCGAATTTCTTCGAAAGTAATATTTTTGGTTAGAGATCTCACAGCTATGAACAAAATGATAAAGAAAACTGGGTTCTCTAGATTTGGTAGGCGACCAGTTTAGGAGAAAGTGAAAAAAATCTAATTCACAGAAAGCGACGTTAATGCGCGTATAAAGAAAGCATGGTCTGCCATAGATAGATTATCAGTCATATGGAAATCCGATCTCACTGAGAAGTTAAAGCGACAATTCTTCCAAGTCATAGTTGTATCAGTACTACTGTATGGCTGCACAACGTGGACCCTAACAAAGCTGTTAGAAAATAAGTTAGATGGGAGTTGCACAAGAATGCTATGAGTGATCTTAAACAAATCGTGGAGGCAACACCCTACAAGAAAGTAGCTGTACGGCCACCTACCACCGATCACACAGATCCGAGTGAGACAAACAAGACGTGCTGGACACTGCTGAAAAAGCGTGGATGAACTCATAAGTGACGTTCTCCTATGAAAACCAGCACGTCAGGGTGGGTCACCCAGCAAAAACCTACATTGACCAGCTTGCGCGGATACTGGATGTTGCACAGAAGATCTCCCGTGAATGATAGACGGTTGGTGAGAGATTGTCATGCATATCCGTGGTACCGGCACGACATGATGATGATGATGATGATGATGATTTCCTCCTAATATCTCATGTGACGAGACTAGTGCCAAAGTGACTGGTTAACATTGGTGGCATGGAAAGAAAAGAGAAGCTGCATGGGCACAATTATATTTTTTCTGTATCGCCTGTCCTTTTTCTTCTCTTTCTTTCTTTATAATGAAAACAGAAGGGTCCATTATTTAGCTGAGGTGACGATACTCATGAGAAATAAGAATTCGGAGATAAGCGACACAAGATAATCAGGAAATACATTTTTGCATTTCTTCTTGGACGATTTCATTTTGAACCGTATGGTGTTGCGAGACAATAACGGACGGAAGACTTAGGAACACGCGTATTAATATATAGATTAAAGATTAATAATTTTAAACGTTTACAAGAATCTAACTAGCATTGCAAAAATGATTTTGACCTTGGATTCAAAATAGTAATGATTTAATACTTGTCTTCTGCATTTAGGAGGATGAGGCAAAAAGTAATGCCATTTTGTTTAGGACAGGTATAATTACCAACACAGGAACATGTATCATACATAAAAATGAAGCTGATCCTCTGTGAATCACACCCCTACTTCTCCACATAGTCACCGTTTCTCTCAATCGCAATGTTTCACCTTCGAATGAGAGCATATATCCCTGCCACGTAAAATTCTGTTGACTGTTCTTTGAGTCATTTCTTCACAAAAGATTTCACTTCCCCGTCACTGGAATAATGTTTGCCTCTCAAACCCTTTTTATGGTGCCGAAGAAATGATAGTCTGTGTTAAGTATCTAGCCGCCATCCTTATCCAGTTGTAAAGAACTTAAAGTAAATAAGTAAGTAAGTAAGGCTTGAGTTATAGAATCCTTTGGTAAGTGAACAAGTCCTGTGATATAATCCTATGTTCCGTCGTCCACGAAGGCTCAAAGCAATGTGTTTAGGTATGACCAGAACAGCCAGTATAAGTAACAATATCAGCAGCAGAGCACTGCCAGTGATTGGACAAGAAGTTGGTCACATGGTTGTCGGAGAGTCTATGAGTACAAGTAGGTATTTGTCACACGCCTTATATTACAAAGATTTCAACAGTCTGAAGGCGCTAAATCTGGTGAGTACGGAGGGTGCGGTAAAGTTGTCCATCCGAATGAGGCGATTTTCTCCCTTATCCTGATGCTGGTGTGTGGTCGAGCATTGTCATGCAGAAGGAGGACATTGTCGATTGGCAAGTTGGGTCTAACTCGTCAGTTTCTTGTTCTGAGCATAGTTTTATATATTAAAAAAAATTTACATGAAATAAAGAAAATAGCATTACTCGTATGATAAACTTTCCCCTATATAGTAAATTTATAATTCGATAAATAAGGAAGTGTATAGCTAGGGAAGATTTGACCATATTGATTTAGGCTGTCGTTTTGATTGATTTTAACGGCATGTCAACCCGTTTAGATTATTTTATGCCTTGAGGTTAGATAATTGCATTCATTGTATGCTCATATTTACTTAGTTGGACGTCTCATCTTGGTTTAATGATTAAATGATTATTCTTGTATAACTATTAATACTGAATAGCGAGTTCGATGCTCTGTACTTGGGGCATTGAGTCACATTCTACCTGTAGTAAATGGGTTGGGTAAATACATACACCTTTTGTGTAGTTGTTTCTAAAGAGTTTTTTTTCTTTTTGAACACAATCTATTGAATACAATTAACTTTCAAACTGATTTATTTCACCCATAAATAAAAAGTACTTTCAATCCGGGTCAGAGTTGAATTGGGAGTAATGGCAACTCCAGAACTGGAACCTCACCATCAGATGCAGAGTGTTATACTCTGAACAATCTTTCTGGGGGGGGGTCTTACTCCTCTGCACGAGGTAGTCAGCGTATTCTAAGAGCTCCAATAACAGGACATGTGGTCGATTTGAAAGGGTCAGCCTACTAAACTGCTCCACAGCAATTGGCTTCTAGAAAGAGCGTTTTGATTGCCTAATAAATATACGTGGAAGAATTTATGATATCTTATAACCCCCACGGCACCGGGATGTAATACAAAGTCGGTTTAAAGTCGGGTACCCCACAGGAATCATACTTTCCCGGGGGTGGGGAGAGAATTCGTAGATATGAGATAATTAAAATAGAACGATTCTATATGCAATCTATGTATTCAATGACAATGCATGTATGATCGGAATATTTCTCTTTCCCTTCCCTCGTCGTAATTCGATAATTACTGTCACCAAATTTGTCTGCGACAAGAACCTATAAATAGAAACCATTTAATAAAAAGAGAAAATTGTAGTTGACGTTTAACTATTACTTATTTGAATTGCCAACAGAATAGACCAATATATTCACCGAAATAACACATCTCATGAATATCTGAGAACGATGACAGACACTTGAAATATTAGTTTCCTTTGGAATTAATTAATATCATCATATCACTCTTTAGGAGTTTTTCACACTAGCGTCAGCTGGTGGTCTTTCACTGGAGTCTTAGCGACAGAAAGTCACCTCAAGTCTCCAGGACTCTTCTGTGTATTCTAACCGATCTTAACAATGCTGTTATTTGAATAGTATCGATTCTTACTCTGATTTCCAGTCAATAACTGGTCGTGGTGCGATTATTATTATGAGTTTTTCACGCCTATTATTTTCACTCCTTTTGAATTTTTCACATCAGCGTTAGCTGATGGTATTTCACTGAAGTCTGAGTGACAACAAGTCTCCTCAGGTTTCCAGGACTCTTCTGAGTATTCTAGCCGATTGTAGCAGTGCAGTAGTCTGGATGGTCTCAATTCTTCCTCTGATTTCCAGATCCTCCAGTCTTTTTTCTAAGTTTATTGGGACCGTTCCAAGTGCACCAACTACAATTGGTATTATTATTATTATTATTATTATTATTATTATTTATTATTATTATTATCGAGTTTTTAGCACCTGTCGTAGCTGGTAGTTCATTAGAGGCTGAGTGAATCCTCAGGTCCCCCAGGACTCTTCTGAGTATTCTAGCCGATCTTAACAAGGCTGTAGTTTGGATGATCTCGATTCTTCCACTGATTTTCAATTCAACCAAATTCTTTTCCAGAGCCTTGAGAACCGTTCCAAGGGCACCAATTACAATTAGTACGACCATCGCCTTCATGTTCCACAGTTTTCTCAGTACTCTGGCAAGGTTCTAGTATTTGTCTATTTTTTTAAAAAGTTATTGTATTGTCAGGTTGAATCTTTGATTTCCAATTACTGCAGTCTTTTTTCCTAACCTTTGGGAACCGTTCCAGGGCTCCAACTCCAACTGGTATCACCGTCTTCCTCATGTTACAGGTTTTTTAAAACTCTCTACCAATGTCAAAGGATGATTATTATTATTATTATTATTATTATTATTATTATATATAAGAGGTTTTCCCGAGAGTTTTTACTGGTGGTTTTTCACAGGAGTCTTAGTGATAGGAATTGTCATCAGGTCTCCAGGACTCTTCTAAGATTTCTAGCTGATTTTAAAGGTACTGTGAATTGGATGATTTCGGTTCTTCATCTGACCTCCAGTTCCCCAGTCCCCTTTCCAGGCCGTTGGGGACCGTTCCAAGGGCACCAACTGCATTTGTTATCACCGTCAAAATCTTCTAGATGACAAGTCCTTTTTTTCTTGTAAAAAAAACTAGGTTTAGTCTTCTGGTAAGATTTAGGGGATCCATTTGTATTTCAAAGTTCCAGAGAATTTTGTGCGTCTCATTTTCAAGGACTGATTCTGTTTTCTACATATACCATTTGTGAGCACGGTGAAATTATAATCTCTTGTACAATTTCCAGAGGACCCCCTTCCTACCCAGTCATACCTACTCTTGAATTTCTTTTGTGTCAATATGCTACATTTGCTTATCTGGTGACTAACTGTATATCAGAGTAGTCAATCGATATCTACGATGATCTCTAAAGTGATTCAAACTTCAGTGACACAAACTTTAAGACTATTAACAGCTGTATCAATTGTAGCTGTTTACATTTCATATAGCGCTAATATCCATAGGAAATATATGCATTTAACTACTCTCTCTCTCTCTCTCTCTCTCTCTCTCTCTCTCTCTCTCTCTCTCTCTCCCCTCCAGCTATGGATAAATAGTAGGGTAGGCTGGGATCTTTAACTTTGGTTAGGTAACCAGTCTAGGGGAAGGAAAAATCTGAATTCAAATCTATTAAACTTAAGAAATTGAACTTGTGTCACATCCTATTCGTGTGGAGGGCTTGGTAAATATTAACAACTGCATTAATTGTAGCATTTTGCTAGATTCCAGTCACTAGTCGGGATCTGCATTCTATACATGCAACGTCGTTTTAAATGCAGTGATGTTATTATCCTAAATTGTTTGGCCACCATGGCTTTACTATTTTACCCAAATCAAGGAGGAGAGAGTAGGGATACATTCTTTTGCTGAGGGCATTAGTGAATGAAGCAAACGACCTAGTTTTGAATTTGAAACCCGATTCATCAATTCCATTTTTTCGGGCCCATAACCACTACGCTATTCTCACCTTCTTGTAATGTATAACTAATAAGTAGAGTTTCCAAGTGTTTAATCAATACGCACTTGCATAATATATCTGGTACATGGAACAACTCGACGTACTTGAATTTACTAAGCTTTGCTTATTCTGTAATATTGGCTGCAGGTTGGTTACGGAACTTTCTGTTCTTAAGTAGTCACTCATTTAAGTAGGTAACAGGTTCATCGTGGGATGCTTTTAGCGCAACGAGTGCAAGTCAAACAATGAACTTGGTAGATAAAAGAACTTTATTTTTAGACATACGTTCCTTTTTGAGTGAATATTAACACTGGGTATGACATTAAAATACATCAGATGGTGAGGTCCAGTCCTGGATCTCTCGGAGTGTGGGGTCACCACTTTCCTTTCCATTACTCCCAGATCCACCCAGATCTGGACTGATAGAGCCTGTTAGGTCCCGTCTATAATTCAAATAGATCTGTTCAAATATAACCATGTTGATTATTTGTATTAAGAATATTTACTTGAAGTTATAATTTTTTTTACTAAGGATAATTATTATCATTTACTTAAAACCAGATAGCTGCTTGCAAAATATTGTTGTTAGATAGGAATACTTAAAAATTGTATAACTGTGTGAAAATACATTGTTATTATTATTAAATAGTAACAATTACTTTAAACCATATAATTTGTTTATATATTATTAGTATTATATAGGAATACTTGATACCATATAACTACGCACATATTTGTATTAAGAATAGTTACTAAAAACTATAATTGTTTACTAAGATTATTATCATTTGTTGAAACTATATAAAGCTTGCAATTTATTGATGTTAGATAGGAATATTTGAACCTATATAACTGTATGAAAACAAATGGTATTTATTAATTAGCAATAGTTACTTTCAAACTATATAATTGTGTATAAATTATTAGTATTAGAGGAGAATATTTTATATCATGTAACTGTGTTTAAACAAATAATTATAAAAAAAATGGAAATTTAAAAGAATGCAATGGGGCCCCATCTATGGTTAAATAGAAAAAATGAGTTTAAAAAATTGAATTAAAAAAAAATTGGTTTAAAAAAAAATTGAATACCAATCAAGAATGAATAAAAAATAGTCTTCGGCATAGAATAACCCAACAAAGGTTGATATGCCGTAGAAACAAACCAACCAACCAACCTGAACATCAAACATTGACACCTATCTCGACCATCAAAGCAAGCTAATGTGAAATTAATGAAATAAATAAACCTTTTTTTATCTCATAGAATATATAAATTGCTTTGCCATAAAAAAGAAAAGGGAAATGGCTGAAGGTTGTAATCTGTACATCATGAAATGTATAGCACTATTAATGTCTCTACGTGGCCAAAATAACTTTAGGAAATAAATGTGATTGATAGATATAGATAGATAAAACGTTATCGGTAATATCATTAGGAATGGACCCATCTCCTCTGTTTCCACCCAACTAGGAGGGGTTCCCATGGTGTAGTGGTTAACGTGCTAAACTACGGCATCGTAGTAAGCCAGTTCGAATTCCAGTCATGCTATTACGTTCACTTTTGTACTAATAACCTTGGGAATAATGAATGGTGAATTTGAACGCACTTATACCCCTCAGCTATGGGTTAAATAGTACCACTACTGTTCTTCTACAAGGAATATAGGTTATTAAACAAAGAAACCAAACCTAACCTAGCTATTCCAGTAAATATTAAAATAGAGTGGAATTTTTAAACTTGGATCGGCAACAGGTCTAATTGAAGAAAAACTCTGAATTCAGACCAGCAATGGTCTGCTTAAAAATTGACCTTGTGTCGCATCTCCACTGTACCGGCTTGTTGTACAAATGTATACGAGAGAGAGAGAGAGAGAGAGAGAGAGAGAGAGAGAGAGAGAGAGAGAGGGGGGGGTAAGCATTTTTATAAAAACAATCTAGTGCTTCTTTTGGAATCTAGGGTGTGGGTAGTACCCCTTCCTCACCATTACTCCAAGGTTCACTCTGGTACTATATATTATATATACATATATATATGGTAATATAAGAGAAAACATTCATGAAGAAACGTTCATCAATAGTAAGCAAGTCTGTATGTTGCCTTACAATATATAGCAGATTATATATCCAATTGAATAAATATTTTCGAAATAGTAAACTAACATAAGAACTCACTAGAATGTTCTTTCGGAATTTTTTACAAAGTTAAATTAGTTTGTGGATGTATAGTATACACTGGGGTAGGTATTTACCCAACTCGTTCGTCACGGGTTGGTTGTGACACAAGTCGCAAATATGGGGCATTCAGTGAGAATGAAAATCACAGTTATGTAGCAATTGATCTTCATTCACTACCGGTAGGATGTGACTCAAAGTCTCAAGTATGCAAATATGGAACATCCAGCGGGCATGTACTCAGGGATATGTAACTTAGTTCAGAAAATTTCTGTTTTGAATAGACTTCTTTGTCTTAAAGGAGACATTCGAATTGTTGAATTGACTCGCTAACCGCCTTTTTATTGAGTCAAGAAAGACCCACATAGTAGGCCTTGTGCCAAACATTTGCTATTTTTTTTATAAATTGTAAGTGTAACAGGATATGTGCTTATACTTAATCTTAAATTCTTGGGCAAACACGTTTCTTTTTAATTTTTGTTTCTGTCATTTTTTTGTTGAAAAGTTACGGTGGTTTGAAGTTGACAGTCTTTATCGTAAAATTAATGGTAAAATGTGTCCGTTCAAATTTATCATCGGAATTGCGGTGCAATATTTAAAATTGCTCTCTATCTTAGTTACGTGCTAATTTAAGACATTACTTTTTATAGACATATTTTAAGTTAACACCACTAAAATATGCTTATTTTTGGGGTAAAAACACCGAAATATTTTCTGTATATCTGGAAATATCGTGAAAACGACACGAAGAACATAGTGCATCTCTCCCCCCCTCTCTCCTCTCTCTCTCTCTCTCTCTCTCTCTCTCTCTCTCATATATATATATATGAAAAGACGGCGAGGAAATTAATCCGACAATATGAGAAGAAAATATTTTTAAAATATCACTATATACTTAACATCTTTCATTTTTCCCTCACATAAACATTACTTACCAGTGTCCTGAAGATGGTACAATATACCGAAATGCTTAAGTATTGACACATAAAATTGTTTCCCCTAATCATAACATCCTGTGTTTGTTATATTTTTAAAATATTTTCTCTCATATATATATATATATATATATATATATATATATATATATATATATATATATATATATGTTGTTATGGGTCCAACGGGAGAAAATTAAACATTTTATAAAAAGAAGGATTATTTTTTTTAAAGATTTGTTTTGTTTTGCTTTACATTAGCGACACATGTTTCAGATCTTCTGATATCTTTTTCAGTCAAGCATCCATAACACTGACAATTTAGCCCATTGTACCCTAACAAATGTTGGTGAATATATGTGTTTACCAATTCTTCCACGCAGATAGGATGTGACACAAGATCAATTTCTTTAGCGTAATTTAACAGATATGAATTCAAAACTTTCTTTTTCCTAGACTGGTTGCCTAACCAAGTTCAAAGAGCCCAATCTTCCTTACAATTGTGCTAATACCCTTGGGAAAGTCATGCATCTAACTATCTACCCTTCAGCTATAGGTAAATAGTAGGACAGACTGGGCTTTTTCACCTTGGTTAGAGAGCCAGTCTAGGAGAAGGAAAATTCTGAATTCAAACCTGTAAAATTCCTTTTAAGAAATTGGCCTTGTGTAACGCCTCACTCGTATGGACGAGTTGGTAAATAAAAAATGTAAAGTTGACAGAGTGGCCAATTATCAGTATCAGTCGAACAGCGAAGGAGTCTATCCCCTTTCCTCTAGAGCTAGACCAAGGAGATTGTTTTTGCTGGGGAGCGCTACACCTACCAACAGCTCCTCACTGTACCACACAGATCAAATTACCCAATCTGTGCTACTCATGCACTGAGTTGACGGGTATCGAGCCATGTATCTTGCGATTTCTAAACGGTTTTTCTACCGACTGAGCTAAACGAGCCTTTAAGCCGGTTTGTAAATATGTATATATATTTACTAGCCCCTCCCCCTGAGCAGGATGTGACACAAGGTCAATTTCTTACGCGGAGTTCAACAGGTTTGAATTCAGAGTTTTCCTTCTCCTAGACCGGTTGCCTAACCAAGGTTAAAGAGCCCAGTCTGCCCTACTATTTACCCATAGCTGGAGGGAGAGTAGGATTCAAACTTTTCCCGAGGGTATTAGCGCTAAGTGAAATGCAATTACCACGTCCAGGATTTGAACTCGGGGCGACGAGTCCATTTCCCATGACTTTAACCATTACACCACGCGCTTCCTTGGTAAATATGTATATCTAATAAGATTGCAAATCATCCTTTCTCTCTTAAATAGCTCCTCTTGATTGTTTTTCGTTCCGTGGAATTTTCACGAGTCTTGCTAGTTTTTGTCAATGTATAAATGTTTGTGTCGGTCGAAATAAAACCAAAAGTTTAACACAAAGCTGTCGATAATTCCTTTAATCGTTTTTATTTAATCTGAGTCCAATTTGTGTCCAGTTCATTGATGACCACTGATTATCTTTGTTGTTTATTACAGGATACGTTAACTGAGGTGTCGTCGGATGTCTTCCGATCTGGAGCGGACATTGAATGCCCTCCAGCTCCACCCCCGCCGCTGAATTCCGTCAATCGAAGATCTTATCGGACGCGGAGTCTTCCAGTAGGTTATGCTGATGGACGCAGGGATGAAGAGGAAGTCTCCGGGGACACCGAACAGTTCGAGACGGAACGGAAATTACTACGAAAGAAACGGCTGGACCGGAAGCTCCGTCGGCGCTCCATTTTGCGAAATCGTATATCTACAGATATGCCTGAGATCGTGGTCAACCCGCCAGACGAAACAAGTCACAAGTCGTCAAAAAGCCGTACTCTGTCAGGCAGTTCACTCCCGCATGAATGCCGTAGAAAGGATACCGTGGAAAAGAGGCGCAAGGAAGCGGTTGTTGGTTTAGAGATTGAGAAACGCTCATCCGGGGAACAGGAAACGGACAACCAGAATAAAATCCAACGCCAGAACGCCATCTGTTATAGTAGCTCTTCAAATAGTTTGACATCGGAAAGTAAGGTGGAACCACCCCCAGTTGAGACAAGCAACGTTCTAGAAGCAGACTCCCTTGTTACTTGCAAGAGTCAAGATGACAAGAATAAATATCGTTCTATCAGTCTGACACAAACACGTGTCCGGACGCTTGATATAACGCCTGTGTTTCGTTCAAGCACATACGATGTTCCAATGATACGAGGTGATGGATTACTAGCGCCTGACACAAGTCCTAATAAATGTCGACGTATAACACTGCCTTTGTGTCAAGATTTAGGCCTAGTTGCTCAAAAAGCTAAAGGCGAGCAAGGTAAGCAATATAGATATATGTATGTGTGTGTGTATATATAAATATACTAGGGTGAGTCAAAAGTTTTGCATTATTTTAGTAACTTACTTGCTTTATTCTTCAAGTTATAAAAAAGTAGCAAAGCACTCCGAGTGAAGGGCATTGTGTTGCTCCGTCTGAAGCCATCTTTCTGTCAGTTCTTTGATCCCACGCTGTTCTTGTCATTCGAGGCGAAAAACGCCTTCACTGAAGCTTTCACTTCCTTTCGGTTATTGAAGTGTAAATATTGCAAAACATTTGACTCGCCCTAGAATATACATCATCTTTGGTATGTAATTAAATTCCTATAAAATAAAATTAATTGCTCTCCCTTGTCCCGTAACATAGTTTGGTTGTTGGGGTGCTACTCGTGTAGATTGCTTGGGCAGAAATAGCCTGTATCTCCAGGTCAACAACTGGTTTCAATTCAGAGCCTAATCTGCCCTACTATTTATCCATAGCTGGAATGAGAATAGTTAGATTCATACCTTTTCTAAGGGTATTAACACTATGTGAAATGCAAACAACTTCGTTCAGGATTTGAACTCGGGTGGCCGAGTTCACTTCCTACGACCATAACTGTTACGCTACGAGCGACTTATAAACTATTGATGCATAAATAAGATAATGATTAAAACAACTAGTACGTCTCATTGTGGGGCGTAGGGCCACATACTTAACTCATAAGTGATAGTGCCATGAAGCAAGTAGGTTTTACAGGGTGGTGTTGCTAGCCTTATGCTGATCTGAGTTGTCTTTCTCCTAGACTGGTTGTCTACAATTTTTACTCATATATAGGTGAAGGAGAGATAGATTCATGACTTTTCCTGAGAATTTAGTGTAAAAGGATCCTAGATAATTCTGAGTCAATTCGTTGGGTGTAATAATTGATGGGGTCAGCTTCATAAAATTGGTGAAATAACCTTAACCATTTCTTCAGTAATAGTAAGGTTAGAAGTATTATGTATGTATGTATGACAACTCTCCTAAAAGACAATTCATGCACACTCCAGGAAATAATGTCTTGTGCAATCGGTAACAAAGTTTGTAAGTTGGCTTCTGGTCTTAAGAGACATATGATTGTGTAAAATCATCAAATTTTACCATCTGATCCATTCAATCCTGTGGGAAGGACGTCCTTCCTATGTCATATTTTCATCAAACTTTATGTATCTGCAGAGGGATTGATGAGTCACTTGAGGGCTCATGAGAAGAAAGGTTCTGGTGGTCGGGTTATGGGATTGTGAGGGACGGCATTGTTCTGTAAAGATTATGCTATTGCTATATTACAACTCCCCACTACGGGCAGGATGCGACACAAGGTCAATTTTAATAAGTGTACAGCTGATTGGAATTCAGAATTTTACTTTTCATAGACTGGTTGCCATACAAGGCCAAATAGTCCAGTCTGCTCTGCTATTTACCTATAGCTGAAGGAAGAAGAGATGGATTTATGCCTTTCCTGAGGGCGAAGCGAAAGGCAAACAGCCTCGTCCAGGATTTGAACTCGTTTCGTCGAGTCCATTTTGTACAACGTTACCGTCACTCAAAGCACGCGTAGTAGTATAGTAGTAGTAGTAGTAGTAGTAGTAGTACATATTCCGATAATTTGCGACGAAACATCATTCCTCGGGGAAACCAATAAAAAAAAACCTTAAGAGTTGAATGATTTATTCATCAGAAAATAAAGAGAAAACAGTATGTTGTTCTGTCAAACTAAATTTGTTTATGAATTGGTTGTTTTTATATTCTGAGAATGTGAAAGGAACTCCCCTCAGGAATAAAGGTAGAGGGCTTAACTCAAGCAAAAGAAAAAAGAAAAAAAAAAGAAGAAAACAAGAACTTGTTTTACAGCCGTATCTTGTAATAAAAAATATGAAATGCTCCCAAAATCAGAAGAAATAAACAGAATAAATAGGAATTATGTATGATTTCTTTTTCATTGTCTTTAGTCATTTATTAAGATTAGTTGTGTACTAGACCAGTTACTTTAAACTGCAATGAGAACCAAATTTAATTCAAATTGCATTTAATGATAAAGTTCCCGTTCTGGAGCTCTGGGGAGTGTAGATTACCCCTTCATCACCATTACTCCCAGGTTCACCCTGACCCGGAGTGGTAGTACCTGTTAGGGTTCCATATATGGGTTAAATAGAAATATCTTTTGATTTCTAGTGCTAACATATGCGGGCTAGTGATTGATTGGTTGAAAGGTC
This sequence comes from Doryteuthis pealeii, assembly GCA_023376005.1. Classification (NCBI taxonomy): domain Eukaryota; kingdom Metazoa; phylum Mollusca; class Cephalopoda; order Myopsida; family Loliginidae; genus Doryteuthis; species Doryteuthis pealeii. The sequence goes on along the minus strand of CM042137.1, from coordinate 56,935,870 downwards.
AATCGATCAAGGGCAACAACCTACCTACCTTTATATTTCTTTATAGCATTGCCAGAATGTAGAGTTTGGTTTCTTTGCTTAATATATATTCGTGGTTTATTAAATTCCAAAGCAATCCTTGTAATAGAACAGTAGCGGTATTATCTAACCCATAGCTGTAGGGATGAGGAGGGTCATACATTTCCCAATTGTATTAGCCTGAAAATGAATGTAACATCGATACTGTATTTTGAACTCGCTTACTACGATCTCATTGTCCAGTACGTTAGCCACTGCGCTACGGGTACTCTTCCTAATATAGTAGTCGACAGGGCGGCCTAAAGTCGGTATCAGCAAGTCAGCGAGGCAGTCTATCGCCTTTTCCATAACGCTAGACCAAGGAGATTGGTTTTTAGCATCTGAGGTGGAGCGCCACACCTACCATCAGCTCCTTACTTTAACCGCACAGATCCCTGTGCTACTCATACGCTGAGTTGGTGAGGACCGGTATCGAACTAGGAACCTTGTGGTTTCTAGTCGAACGCTCTACCGACTGAGCTAACCCGGTCCCTTTAAACAGTATTTTACTCAGATAAAAAAAATTAAAAAACTCATTTAGTTAGTCTGGCACAGGGCAACAATAACGGGGTACTTAATAAAGATTACTTACGATACGAGAAGCCTAACTAGATTATTGGTCAGCTCATTTGTAAAGGTCTTAGTTACTGACTTTTCAATAAAAATGAAAGGGAAATAACAGGCCAATTACTTCACAATAAAACACTCAATTTAAAGCAGCTGTTCTCAACTTTTCAAAAAATGACCCTGTGTCACATTCTGCCCATGGCGAAGGGGTTGGGTAAATACAGTAAAGAAGAACGTTTATAATTAGAATTTGAGAGAGAGAGAGAGAGAGAGAGAGAGAGAGAGAGAGAGAGAGAGAGAGATAACGATGTCTAAAAAACTTATTAAATGACTCCTGACATAAATGTAATTGAATATGTCTGGTTATGAAATAAAGAAAGTTTGGGAGAAACCTAAAAAAAAAATTAATTCATGTTTTCAACACAGCTTTTAACAAGAAAGATCGGATATATTCATTGCCTAGAAGAGCAAATAAATAAATAAATGAATCACACGTGTACAAAAAATTTCAATTTGCATAAAAATATTTTCTTTTCTTTACTTTTCATTACATTTATTTCACCGGTCGTGTACAAAATCAAATTTGTTCCATTATTTATCTGAGGTGATTACAGGGCGTGACACATGTAGGTAGGTACTAGCGTATTAATATATTGGTAATGTCGATATACCCTTTACACAAATAAGATTCCCGTTAAGGGAAAATGGAAATTAAATCAAAGAGGTTTATTGATTGCACAACAACTTTTCAATCTCGTTTCCAAGACTTATACTTGCGTTTGTTTTCTGTGTATATATATATATATATATATATATATATATATATATATATATAATATATATATATATTAACCCCTCCGCACGAGCAGGATGCGATAGTCAATTTCTTAAGCGGAGTTTAACAGGTTTGAATTCAGCGTTTTCCTTCTCCTAAACTGGTAACCTAGCCATGGTTAAAGAACCCAATCTGTCCTACTATTTATCCATAGCTGGAAGGAGAGTGGTTGGATGCATACCTTTCCCAAGGTTTTAGCGCAATGTGAAATGCAAACTATTTTTACGGTATATCAACCTTCATGGGTAATTCAATTTCAAAGCCATCCTTGTAGGAGAATAGTAGTAGTACTATTTAACGCATATCTGGAGGGTGAGGGGTTTAAAACCTTTCCCAAGAGTATTTGTTTCAAAAGGGAATGTAATAGCGCGACAGGAGTTCGAACTCACAATTCGATGTCGCAGTCCAACACATTAGCCACTACGCCACGAGGACTCTCCCCAAAATAAACAAAGCAATTTCCAGCTGAATTTGTAAATGAATGATAATTTTCTGAGGTTTGAATCTCGTTGATATTCTGATACAACAGAAAGAATCAAGAAATGTTACTTTCACTCCTTTCTAAATAGAAGCATCAGTATAATCGTGAACCGCTGTTACAGCGGGGATTCAACTGGTTGACAGGTCGTCTAGAGCAGGCATGTCAAACTGAGTAGCCCCTAAGGCCTCATGGATTACATATGTCTGTCTACATTAACAGAACAAAGTGATGATTGCTATCATTAATTTCTTTTTTATCTACTAAAAACCAATTAATATCTGAAAAAACATTTTTGTTTAAAAGAAACGAAAAAAATACTATTACTGACCGAGTTTAGATTAAACAAAACGTACATGTGTCACTGAACTTTCAATTATAGCCATATGTTGACTGAAAGCAGGAAAAGACAAGAGGAAAGACTCACTCCCTTTCATTGACTAAGTTAGCCTTCTCCTTCTGCAACTCAAAGGAATGCGTTGATAACAGGTTTTCTTTCTTAACAACATATTGATCTAATGAAAATAAACGACCGTTTTCACCCAAGAATTTTTGGAAAAAACTTTTTAAAAACCTGGAGTACTGCAAATGAATGCAGTTGTACTTGCCGAGGGCCACATGCGGCTCATGGGCCGCATGTTTGACATGACTGGTTTACATACCCGTGAAATTTATGCGTTTTTGTCACTGACTGATCCGAAAGTGAACGTAACAACGCGACTGGAGTTCAAACTAACTACGATGTCACAATCGAGCACGTTAGCCGCCTCACTACGGGGACACCCCGAAGAGTTATATAAATTTATTGAATTGTCTAGATTTTTAAATAAAAGTAATATAAAAAAAAAGAGTAGGTGTCTACTTTTGTCATGTCCCTATTGTTAGAATCGTGGCGACGACTGTACAACAAAGAAATTATATGAGCTTTATATTCAGCGTGATAAGTGGGAGCTTCATTCTCGATTCGTTAAAAAAGAAAGATAAGCTTTTAGACTAAAAAGGAATCATAATTCACTTTAACCTTCTCGGTAGATCTAGCATCAAACTAAACTACACTGAGAAAAAGTAAGGTGACAGTCGAAACAGTTAAAATATTTCTTTCTACATCAGACACTAAGCTCTTTACAAATGTTTCTGGCGTAGATTAAAGAATAACCAAATTAGTCTACTAGATAATGGTTTGTAAAGGATATACAACGGGTGCTGAAAAGTTATCCACCCAACCAAGTAGTTAGGTGCGTTTTTTTTCAATTATTTATTGTTTATTTTATTCATTTATTTATTTGTTTTTGCATGTGACAAGTGCGTTCGACGCATAGATGGATGTTTTGGTGCATTGTATAATGGCATATCAACCTTCTTAGTTTATTTACTGCTAAAACCATCAGTGTAGAAAAACAGTAGTGGTACTCGTAACCCATAGCTGGGGGATGAGGAGTTCATACCTTTCCTAAGGGTATTAGTCCGAAGTAAACGTTATAGCGCGACTGGAGTTCGAACTCGCTGACTACGATATCACAGTCCATATATGTTCATATCATCATACATAAAGAAGGTTCATTTTTCTTGTGCCTTTGTAAACCTGTAGCTATTTAATACTTTCTTATAATATAGTTTATCGTTATGATCGTCATAACGAATAGTAATGACGATAATGAATCTCCCCGGAAGATGCCCCTTAGTATTTTGATTTCTGTTAAACTTTGTCATTCGGCAGTTAGTTTTTATTTCCAGTTTTCCATATTTCTCGTGATGAAGTTGTCTACATATTGAGAGACTTTAAACATTGTTTTCAATTGTGGTAGGATTATATCCTATGCTTGTTTTTAGTCTATCTATGCCATGGCCACGTTTTCCATCTCGTTTTTGCTTCCTTTAGAATGTATTGGTCTATATTCAATAGGTTATTTGTGCCTCTAGGTCCTTTTCAGCATCATTTATGTTCATTGTGAAAAAGTAGACGACTTTCAAATGATTATAAATTTCTATAATTTGTACAGTTAGTATTTTCCACACCAGTGACAAACATGCTATCGGTATTGTCCTTAAGGAATGGGTCCATCTTTTCTCCTTCCACTTGGCTAGGAGAAGTACCCATGACGTAGTGGTTGACGTGCTGGACTGCGACATCGTAGTAAGCCAGTTCGAATTCCAGTCGTGCTATTGCGTTCACTTTTAGACTAATAACCTTGGGAATGATAAATGGTGAATATGAACGCCCTTATATCCCCAGCTATGGGTTAAATGGTACCACTACTATCCCTCTTCAAGGAAGATATGCCATCAAACAAAGAAACCAAACATAACAAATCAACCTAGCTATTCCAGTAAATGTTAAAATAGACTGGAGTGTTTAACCTTGGTACGGCAACAGGTCTAATTGAAGAAAAACTCTGAATTTAAACCAGCTGTACTCTGCTTAAAGATTGACCTGTCGCATCTGCACCGTAGCATGCTGTTGTGCAAATATATATGAGAGAGAGAGAGAGAGAGAGAGAGAGAGAGAGAGAGAGAGAGAGAGTATACTGAAAAGAGAATGATGAGAGTATACATATAAGGGTCGGCTGAAAAGTTCATAGGATAACCAAGATACTCTCATGGAATGTGACCAAATGAGATTTATTTTTTAACAACTCTCTTACAGTCCACACACTTCTTTAATCTGTGTTGCAGTGCTTGGACCCCATTCGTAAAAAAAGGTCATCAACAGCAGATATGATGTCATCATACGAAAGTTTTACTTTATGAACTTTTCAGCCCACCCTCATATATGAATGATATCTAGATTTTTGTTAAGAATAAAAAGAAATTGAAAAAACTTAATACAGACTATTAGAATCTTCAGCCTACATATAGAAAAGGGATTTCAAATTAAGATATACGTGCTGTCTCCCTGTTAAAATACTCTGGACCTTTATTAAACTAAACGAGAGAGGACATTGATGATACCGTGCAATGTATTACACCAAGAGTGTTAGAAAATAAGAAGCAGTAAGAGGCGTTGCAAGCGCTGGGGATTGTGCGGATGCAGCAACACAAGGACGCCAAGAATACTCAAGAAGAAAAATATAACAGCAAAATGAAAGTAAAACAATAAAAAAAACAGGAAAAACAAATTATTAAATCGAAAAAAATGGAAAGAAAAACTATACAGACATTTTAGAAGACAAACACGAGATATGATTTGGACATGGCTGCACAGAAGGAACATAAAACGAGAAACTGAATCTCTATTAATAGTAACTCAAAATAACACCATAAAAACTAAGAACTAAAATAGATAAGACGCAGGATAATAGCTAGTGTAGGTTATAGAGAGATATTAAACGATTAACCCCATAATAAACTAATGCAGGAAATTGACATAAGGAATACAAGAGCAAGCACGACTGGGTAGGAAAGGTGATCCACTGCGAACTGTGCAAGCAACTAAAATTTAACCATCAAAACAAATGATACAGACGAATCACCCAACCAAGACCATATCTAATTTTAATTAGTAAAAATATAAGAACTCGGCAATTAGTTCCAGCAGATCACTTAATTCTAGTAGATGAGGTGTCAGTAACACAAATAATAGTTTGAGCCTTTACAACAACTACAAATGGATAAGAGACTGGGAGAACTAGAAATCTCAGGAAGAACTGAGATTTACCAGAGCCAATCGACTAGCACTCAGACTTCAGTGAAAATAATAAATTGCTACAAGTGTTAAATAATTTTAATAATAGAAATTGTGGAAGAATAGATATATCAACCCATAAATGAATCCAGCAAATTTGACCTAGAAGGAATATAGAAATAAAATAACCAACAGAGTTGGAACAACGATTCAATTATAATTGTGCAATTGACTTAATTTCGAACATAAAACTTTTCAAATTTCCTGGAGAATAGGAAAAGGTATATTTTGTGAATCTAAGAATCAGAAGAATTGCTCGCTACAAGTCAGAAGAATAGATGTATTTATCGCAAAGAAAAAAGAATGAAAGAGAAAAAAAGAATACAAGAAAGAAAGAATGAAAGAAAGAAAAAAAAATGAACAATTTTAAATAAAGCATGTGGGTGTCCCGAGCATACATCATGGTATGACTGAATGAAAACGGGAAGATGGATAAATACCAACACTCTGTCAATCATGAAAGGAGATGTAGTGTCCATAATCAATAGATCACTGGGAACAATTTGTAAAATCCTTGCAATATTAAATCGACAAAATATGGGCGCAAATATTTAATTTTTAATGTAAAATATTATATTAAATTAGAAAACAATCAAAAATACATATAAAAAGATTTACTGTTATTTTAATTCTATTCTAATTGATTTCTATTTAAATTATATATGGAATTTATTTTAATAGGTTTGAGAATAAAACAATAATATTAGAAATCAATAGCATCAAGTAATTGATTATTAAACCCGGTTTTGTTTAAACCAGTATGCAAATTATCCACACCATTTACTATGTAAATCTACATATAAGACATGTTGCAATATTTTAAATGCATTTATAACGTGGGCTGTTTTGAGGCAAAGCTAATTCAATTAGACTTTAATAGACATCGTTAATAAATAATATGCTAATTTATATAATGATTAGTTAATAAACATTGAAAATATATAGTAGATAACTAAGGGAATTGTGACGTCGGTGGTGACATAGTTTCGGTTATAGACAGACACGAAATTTCTATCATAATGAGATTTAGCAGTCTGAGTAAAAAAAAGTTACATTAGATTTAGAATTCTAAGAAGTAAGGCAATATACATTACACTTGAAATCAACGTGAATACTAAGCTGTCTTATTGGAAATTTAAGATATGGCCTCATAAATCTATGTACATCTGGTAGGAAGATGCAAAGTGAGAAAAATCGTATTGAGTTAGTCGGTGTTAGTTGTCATATTTAGTTGAGTCCCTACTAAATAAAGTCCAATATCAGCATTAGTATATACAATGGTATACTAACACTTATACTATACTTACCTTTGCGCTAATACCCTTGGGAAAGGTATGAATCCTACACTCTCTCCAGCTATGGATAAATAGTAGGGTAGACTGGGCTCTTTAACCTTGGTTAGGCAACCAGTCTAGGATAAGAGAATTCAAACCTGTTGAACTCCGCTTAAGAAACTGACGTTGTGTTACATCCTGCTCGTGTGTGTGGGGGGGGTATAAATATATATACTATACTTATCTGACTTTCGGGTCCTGTGTCCAGTGGCTTCGGCTATTTGACCGGTAAAATATTCAATATCAACGTGATCCCATGGGGCTATCCTCCCCTGGCAACACCTGCCCCCTTGATTTAAATGGGCAGAGCTGGGTTTATTACCCGGTGCCTGAGGCGCCCCAGTCGAAGAATGCCAACAGGATACACGCAATTTTTAAACACTGGTCACGCATGAGCTTCGGTTTGTGCGTGTTTAACCACTATAAAGACCGTTGTGTTCAACTGACATGCTGGGATGTCAGTAAATACTTATTAACACAGAAAGGAAAGAAGATGACCTTATTTACACAGATAGAACAATTTAATACATACATAATATATATATACAAAAAGTATTGAACAGAATAGACAAACTTTTCCCAATCAATAAAATATGAACACATTGTTTTATGAACAAGCGGTATATGAAAGGAGTACAGAAGTACTAAAAGTCTTACTTGGTGAAGATGGCTAGTACAATTATACGGTAAAGACATGATGACTTTACTTTATCATGTCAAAGAATAGATGCAATAAGGTACGTCTTTACTGATCAAAGAACAGAGACAAACGAGAACGAGATGGATTATGGATTATCACAAGTGACCACGAAGTACCCAATAGGCTAGTCTCCAAGAGAGACAATTATTTATTGTCTCCCTACAATTGGAACTCAACGTTCGTACGGAGTGGGAGTTTTAAAAATAGGGAGTGTAACCATGGAGATTGCCGATGATAAGACGTCAGTATTTTCAATTTTCTTTTTTTCATTGCATCGATTTTAAGGAAAGTGAAATAGTAATCTATGATAATGCAGAAGAATTGAAATTTTCCCTTCATCATTCTCATTTTCCCTTCATCATTCTCATTTTCCCTTCATTCTCTCTCTCTCTCTCTCTCTCTCTCTCTCTCTCTCTCTCTCTCTCTCTCTCTCACACACACACACATACACACACACTCTTTTTAAAGCCTCGTGCTGATTGGTGATTCAGAAGAGTAATGAATAAATAACCTATGATAGTTAGTACAGAATTGATATTTCTTCTTCTTCTTCTTCTTCTTGCTTATTTTCTGGGCTTTAATTTTTCTCACTTTTTAAATTCTGCCTCTCTCTCTCTCCCTCTCCATTTCTCTCTCTCTCACCTTTTTAAGCCTTGTGTTGATTGGTGATACGGAATAATACATATACACCTTAACACTAACGCTAACACATTAGATATTTTAGAATGCTTTATTGTGACATTTCTTTCTTTTACTACTAATTTTTCTTCTTTATTTCCTCTACCTCATTAGCGAACTTACCACCTTCCAACCCACACGAAGTCATTTTACATCGAAATAAGGAGGATAGCAGTTATCGAAGTAAGTACCTCTTTCTTTTTCTCGTCGTTGAGAAGCTTGCCTTGTTTGTGATTTTTCCTTTCTTTTCTTTTTTCACCCTTTTTTTATTTAGTTCGATAGAAAACACATCAGATGTTCAAATGGCGATGAGAAGTAGCACTCAGCAAAGGGTTAAATTCAACAGACCCGCAGGACCTTATAAATCGCCATTCTATTCAAAAGTTCATCACTCTCTTGGACATGTCAGCTGGTTTTGAAATTTCCTGTTTGGCACAATTGAGAAGGAAAAGAAGAGAAATACCAAATAAATCAGAGGAGTGAGTTGAAGAAGAAGAAAAAAAGCCCTTAAGAATAGAGCTTCGCGAATAAAGTGTTTGAGGCTTCATGGTTAGAAGCTTTTAGCAGGAAAATCATCAAGGTTCTTTTACATACAGTAAGAAATAGCTTTGCTGCGTGACAAACTATCTTTGAAAAGAAATACTACGTTTGGTCACCTCAAAAGCAATTGACAGCAAAAAGCTATTGATAGCAAATTCTATTTTCAATGACTAAAATAAACCCTAGACATGCTGAATTATTCATAAAAAGGACTCTCAACAAATAATTGTAAAATGTAAATATAAATGCGATTCCTCAACCTGTTGACATAAGATAACCCTAAACATATTGGCATGCCGTTAAAATCAATCAATCTTACATCTATTTTTTAAGTGTATAGTTGTGGAAATCGATCAACAAATATGATCTATTTCCATAACTATACACTTTTTTTTCCATAGATGGTTTATTGATTGATTTTAACGGCATGTCACCAGATCAAGGATTATTTTTTGTCTAGAGGTTCGGGAATCACCTTAATACGAGGGGCGTTCAATAAGTAATGCCTCTGACCCACTTCCTATAGCAGTAGAGCAACGAAACTTGGCACAGTTATTAGTCTTTTTCTACATAGAAACCACCCAGAGTTGCGCATTTCTCCCATCGTTTGATGCAGCTCAGGAGACCGTTTTTGTAGAACACCCCAGTTTGGTCCTCCAACCACGACGTGACTTCAGAAATCAAGGCTGCATCATCTGGGAAATGCTTTCCTTTCAAAAACAACTTCATGGCTGGGAAGAGGTGAAAGTCAGAGGGTGCAAGGTTAGGAGAGTAGGAGGATGGGGAGGAGTTCATAGCCGCACGCCTGTGCTTCTGATCTGGCGACACGCGAGTTTTGGACCGGAGCGTTGTCCTGGAGGAGGAGAATGCCTTTGCTGATCTTACCCGGCTCTTGATTTTAATAGCGCTTCAAAAGTGAAGCATAATAGGCTCCTGTAATTGTGGTACCCTTTGCCAGGAAATCTGTCATCACTACTCCGTCCTGGTCCCAGAAGACTGTGAGCATGACTTGCCAGCAGAGGGCTGCACCCTTGCCTCTTTGGAGGAGGTGAGTCAAGGTGCTTCCATTGCATTGACTGGGCTTTGGTCTCTGGATCATAATGAAAAAATTTTGACTCATCTTCTTGGCACATCTCCAAATTCAGCCTCGAGCACTCGATGCGTTCTTGCTTCTGGAAAGGTGTGAGCATCCTGGGAATCGATCTGGCAGACACCTTTTGCATATGCGAATGGCCATGAATGATAGTTTCCACAGACCCGGTACTAATCTTGACCTCATGGGCTATTTGGTGAATAATTATGCGTCGATCTTCCAAAATGGCAGCCTCAACTTGGCGGACAGATGCTCATCAATGGCAGAAGGATGCGACCAGATCTGGGAGCTGTTTCCACAGGGTTCCGACCATGTTTGCCAGCGTTTTACAAGGTCATATGATGAGGTCATCATCACCATAAGTTACTTTCATTTCATCAAAAGTCTCCCGTGGTGTGCGTCCTTTCAAATACAAAAACCGGATCACTGCTCGACACTCAACCGGCTCCATTTCACACTTGACTCAGTTCAAACACCTATAAATCAAAAACCACAATTAGTTCAGAGCTGTAATTTGCCGCTTAATCTATAGAGATATATAATTGCACATGCAAAATTCAGCTAGATCAACAATGGAAGTGGTTCAGGGGCATTACTTATTGAACGCCCCTCGTATTTAATTTTGTATGGTTATTTCTCAAGAGTTTTTTTTTACACGGGCCTATTGAATATGAATAATTTTAAACATATTTATTTGACCCTTAAATGAGTGAACCTGGGAGTAATTACAATGGGGAGGTACTTTACATTCCCCAGATCTCCAGAACTGAAGCCTCACTATCAGATGTGGGTTTTTCTTACACCAAAAAACTAACCCTTTTTGAAGAGGTCTTATCCCTCTTCAGATGATTTGTTGCATGATAGGTATAGCCTATCATTTTTTGTAGGTAGCGTGGAATTAATGGTAAAACAGTCAAAAATCACTGACAGTTTGATTGAGAAGTCTTGAACTCAAGTTAGTCAGGAACATGATTGGACTAGAGAGTCACATGACCAGGTACTTTGGGAAAATAGAATGATACGTTAGGGAGTTGATGCCAGCAGTTCTTGTGACTAGACGTGTCCTTCCATCTCTCCTTCTCCCCGCGCGTGCAAGGGTTAGGGATGTATTATTAGTGGGGTAAAAAGGTGTACACAAGAAAATGTCCCTGTGTTGTGAGAGAGAGAGAGAGAGAGAGAGAGAGAGAGAGAGAGAGAGATCAGTCGAAGAACCCCCGACCGGAAAGAGAAACAGAGACCCGATAACAGCGGACAAAAGAAAAGGTCTATAAAACAGATACAGTCAGCATAACTCTGAATTCAAACCTAAGGGGCTCTGTTCTCGTTCGTCAAAACTACTTCTTTCCCCTTCTCCTTCTTTTCAAATCAGTCCATGGAGTGGAAACACACTGACTTTCCGGTAAATAAAAGGTTCAGGCACAGCAGTCATTAAATAAGGTCATACTGACAGTCCTCTAAGCATGAAAGGACAAATTACAACTGATTTTCTTTTTTGAAAGTTGCAACTGCAAATACGGCTTCCACTTGGTAAATCCTTAGGCAAAAATCACCTTATTTATTGAATGACCCAAGTAAAAGCTTTAACGGTGTCAATGAATAAATAGTAAAAAAACAATGAATTTCTGCTTGAATGTAAGGTTTTCTCCCATTGGAAACACACTGGTCTCCGGTAAAGAAAAACTTCGTGTGTAACGATCAGTAAATAAGGGCATGCTGACAGCCCTCTGGAATATGAAAAAAACAATCTTTACTGAATTACTTTTAAAAAGTTACAACTGTAAATAGTTCTTCCTCTCAGTAAATTCGCCTTATTTATTGAATGACCCACGTAAAAGCTTCAATGGTTCGGTGTCAATGAATAAATAGTAACAAAAAAAAAAAAGAATTTCTACTTGAACACAAGGATTTCACACAATGATAAGCGAGATCCATTTGAATGCGATGGTCATTTATCAATCGAAGTCGAAAGACACGTGGGCAGCACTTACAGTACAATTTTGAGACGCGTGCGCTAATAGGCAAATACGTGAATGTATTTTTTTTTGTTTGTTTGTTTTTGTTTCTTCTTCTCTCTCGGTAAAGATAGATTTTTTTTCTCTCATTTTTCTATTGCTTCTTTTAATTTTTTTTATTTATCAATCGATTCTATTTCAATAGGTTGTTGGCATTTAGCATTTATATTTAGACTGTATTTTCTTACTGAAAATAACTAACATTCTGTACTCTCTCTCTCTCTCTCTCTCTCTCTCTCTCTCTCTCTCTCTCTCTCTCTCTCTCTCTCTCTCTCTGCAAAATAGCACACTGACACACCACATACACACACACACACACACACACACAATCAACACTAATACCGACAGTCTACAACACACACACATACATACATACTAACACACAAATAGCTATATATATATATATATATATATATATATATATATATATATATATATATACAACTCCTACGCACGAGCAGAATGTGACACAATGTCAATTTATTAAGCAAAGTTTAACAGGTTTTAATTCTGAGTTTTCCTTCTCCTAGACCGGTTGTCTAACCAAGGTTAAAGAGCCCAGTCTGTCCTACTATTACCCATAGCTGAGGAGAGAATAGTTGGATTCATACATTTTCTAAGGGTATTTGCGCTATGTGAAATGCAAACAACCTCGTCCATGACTTGAACTCCGATCAACAAGTCCATTTCCTACGATTAACAATTACATCACGCAACTTCATATTATCTATATCTATCTATCTATCTCTCTCTCTCTCTATATATATATATATATATATATATATATATATATATATATATATATATATATATCCATCGTCGTTGGAGTATATATATATATATATACTCCATCGTCGTTGGAGTATATATATATATATATATATATATATATATATATATATATATATATATATATATATACTCCATCGTCGTTGGAAATGGAATCGGCGAGATGATTTCAAATCCTGAACGAAGCTGTTCTTGTTTCATTTCGTGCAAATACCATTGGGAAAAGCATGAATCCATCTATTCTCTCACCTAGCTAAGGATAAATAGTAGGGCAGACTGGGTTCTCCAGCCTTAATAAGGCTTAATTGGCTTACAGATTTTCTTTTCTATGAATGAAGACGCTTCCTTTAGAGGTACCAGATACTTTTTTACAATATCACAATTTATTTTTATGCCCCCACCTTTTCGGGATACATATCCAGTTCCTAAACATTGACCCCTCCCCTGTTTCTTTTGATTTCTGTTCAATTTGAATCGGTGTATGTGTAACAGAAATTAAGGAATGCAAAGAAAAGGGTACAAGTGATTTGAATCGAAAATGTCAACATTTTGATTGAAATGTGGAAGAATCAGGCTTAACCCTTTTCCCATTTAGAAACAGTTTTAGTGACATTCATTGACTTTTGTCTTTTCCCTTTTCAGCTTATATTGCTACTTATATATATATGTTTGTTTTTGTTAATTCAATTTTTAATTTATAAGATACAGAAATAACTTGTATATTTCAGTATGTGGGGAAAAATAATGAATATATATAAAATAAGACTTATGAGGATCATTTATTCATATTTGAAAACTTAGTGAACATTTCAATACTATATATATATTATATATATATATATATATATATATATATATATATATATATATATATATATATATATATATATATCGATATGATCTGCTCTTTTTGCTGGGTTATTCGGCAGTGTGAGTTTGGAGGTAATTAAATCCTGGAATCTTTTCCCAATTAATTATTTTTCTATTATGTTTAAAACTTCTTTAAATAGTTCCTAAACATTGACCCCTGTAAATGATTCTCTCTCAAGGTGAGGGATCAAAGTTTAGGTACCGGGCATGTATCCCAAAAGGAGCGGTTCCTGTAATGAAAAATAGTGATATTCAAAAAAGTACCTGGTACCTATTATTTAAGCATAACATTTATTATCTAGATGTAGATATAATATAAATAATTCATTTATATATCTAGATAATAAATTAGAATAATGTAATTGTTTCTATCAACTTTAACTTTTAACTTAACTAATCAAGTCATTTTATAATTTAATGAAGATATACAGCTCATTCGACTGTGGCATATGGTAATTTAATAGATTACAATGGAGTTATCAGAATAATAATTAATTAGAATAATTCTATTTATTTTGTTATTGTTAAAAAGAAATACAATAGTTAAATTACAAAAATACTCATCGTACCATGTACTCGCTTGGTTACCTTATTTCAGGAATGAAGCTGTCTCCTTTATAGTTACCAGATACTTTTTTACAATATCACAATTTATTTTTAAGGGGTTCCACCTTTTCAGGATACATATCCAGTTCCTAAACATTGACCCCTCGCCTTTTTCTTTTGATTTCTGTTCAATTTGTATCGGTGTATGTGTAACAGAAATGAATGAGTAGAAAGATAAGAGTACGAGGGATTTTAATCGAAAATGTCAACATTTTGATTGAAATGTGGAAAAATCTTAACCCTTTTAACAATATTACAATTTATTAAAAAAGGGGACTCTCCTTTTTGGCATACATGTCCAGTACATAAACTTTACCCTCCTACTGAGTCAGGCATGTTGTTTCCATATTTCAAATGATGGCACTAATCGTACTAATGGCGAAATTGAGTTCATCAGAGATCTTCCATTATACGATTATGATGGCCAATTATCCCTCTGCAAACGTCTTGAGATCGAGAGATCGAGATCCTTTGCTTTGGTCATTGTGGAAACCTTCGCACGTGCCAACGGAAAATAAAATGTTTGTTCAAAGTACACTCCACACCTTTTTTTAAGTTCACGCTCTTTGTTTCTGGTGTATTCTAATGTATTTAAACTCCTTGCCAATTTTAGGTCGCTCACAGCGGCTCTCCCACCACTGCGATCCTACCGTAATCCGCTGGCAGCGGCTCTCGCCCGTATCACTTGTTTACACTGAAAAATCGCTCAGATTACAATAATAATAATAATAATAATAATAATAATAATAATAATAATGTTAATTCTTGAGAACGAAACGCATAAAATTTTCTGGGACTTTGAAATAAAAACGGATCACCTTATCCCAGCAAGAAGACCAGACCTAGTGTTGATAAACAAAAAAGAAAGAACTTGTCAACTGGTGGATTTTGCAGTGCCAGCAGATCACAGGGTAAAGCTAAAGGAAAATGAAAAAATGGACAAATATCTGGACCTTGCCAGAGAACTGAAAAAGTTATGGAATATGAAAGTGAAAGTTATACCAATTACAGTTGGTGCACTTGGAACAGTCCCAAAAGGATTGGAAAGGGGTTTGCAAAGTTTGGAAATCAGAGGAAGAATTGAAACCATTCAGAACACTGCACTGCTGCAATCTGCCAGAATACTCAGAAGAGTCTGGAGACCTGAGGAGACTTGCTGTCACTCAGACTCCAGTGAAAGACAATCATCTAACACTGATGTGAAAACTCAAAAGGAGTAAATAATAATAATAGAACTTTATCTGAATAGAATGAGTTCTGAGGTAAATAGATAGTGAACTTTGAAATATCCCATCATACAGGTAAAAAAAAAAAATATCAAGAAAATTTGGTACAGCCGTGGGGGAAATTTGATAGGTAAAGAGTTAATTCTCTAGCAAATTTGCTAACTATTGCTTCTCGCCTTGTTATCGACGTACAGGTGCGCCATTAAAACAATCAACGTAGGTAGGAAAGTGTATACGTAAGGGAAAGTGTGTATATATGTCTGATCGTAAAGGTATACGTACCTGTGAGGTTTGCCTTGGCCTATATGTGATACAATGTTCTTTCATCTACTGCTATGAGAACTGCTTCACGTCAAGTTATCGACCAACATGTGTGCAAGTAAAACAATCGACGTAGATATGTATATATATTTACCAACCCCTCCGCATGAGCAGGATGTGACACAAGGTCAATTTCTTAAACGAAGTTTAGCAGGTTTCAATTCAGTTTTCCTTTTCTTAGACTGGTTACCTATCCAAGATTACAAAGTCCAGTCTTCCCTATTTATCCATAGCTGGAGGGATAGTAGTTGTATTCATACAGTTCTCAGGGTATTAGTGCTACCTGAAATGTAAACAGCCTCGTCCAGGATTTGAACTCGGGTCGACAAGTCCATTTCCTACGACGGAGGCGCGTGGTATAATGTGGTATGATAATTATATTACACCACATTATACCATGTGCCTCCATACGACATAGGTATGTAGGTTCATATGTTAGGGAAAGTGTATGTATATGTCTTTTGGATGGTCTAAAAATTCAAGATACTATTAATCTTTTGCAAGTCTCTCTAGCAACCGAAATGTAATTCCTTTCCCAACTGAGCACGTTACTCTCACTTCAAATAGCAGTCGTCAGATTTCACTTGACGTCCAAACTCTTGCTTTCTTCCTCACCCCCTGTGTCAGCGAAAGTCTGTCTTATTTCTGCTCGTTCGGCTGCGCTTATGCAAATTCCGATATACCTCATCCGGATCTCTGCCAACAGCACCTCAGCTACGAGGAGGTAGCGAGTTCGAATATCCGTAGCCACTCGCCACACTCTTCCCCCGTCGCAGAGGCCAAACATATCCTGGCGCTTTGTTTGTGGGGCTGGGAATCCGCTTGTTCATAGGGCTGCCTTTCAATTTCGTCACAATATGTTCGATCGGGAAGGTATGTGTGCGTATGAAGTTTGCCTTAGCGTATGTGTGATACAATGTTCTTTCGTCTAGTGTTATGAAAACTGCTTCATGTCAAGTTCTGTACGTACAGGTGTGCCAATAAAAAAATTGACGTATGTATGAAAGTGTATATGTTAGAGAAAATGTATGTATGTTTGATCATGAAGGTATGTTCTTTCGTCTACTGCTATGAGAATTACCCGTAGGCATTTTTCTTCTTTTTTCTTTTTTGAAAGTCACTGCCATATCCTTTTGTTTTCCCGCGTCAACACAATAAGAGGAACATAAGGGCTGGCGGACAATACAAACAGCTGCCAACGTCTGGATAATTAGCCGTCAATATCAAAATGTCTGACGCCTCGAAACAAGTATTTTCAAGTTTGGTTACTTTGAATGACAATGAGAAATAGAATTGCTTGTAATATTAGAAAAATAACATTTCATAAAAGAAGGATGATGGTCATAAGCCAATAAGAGTAATTTATGAGCGCCTTTCAATTTTCAATAATAATCATAATAAACAACTAAAAATACGTTCTAAAAGTAAAAATACGATTAAAATTCTAAAACATTTCGCAGCTTTCATTTTTGTTTGTTTTTTGTTTTGTTTTGTTTTACGGCATATCAACCTCAGTGGGTCATTTAATGCCGATAAAGTTTTGAAATAAATCAATTCTTAATAGATAATACAATTTTTTTATAAATACATTTTTCTATTTAACCCATAGATGGGACTCTAACAGGTACTACCACTCCGGGTCAGAGTGGACCAGGGAGCAATGGTGATGAAGGGGTGCTCCACATTCCCCAAACCTCCAAAACTGGAACCTCACCATCAGATAGAGTTTAACGTCATTCCCAGGACATGTAGACCCGCAGCCACCGCCTTCTAGCACCCATATGATAAAAAAGGGGTTGGGGGTTGCCATAAGGGAAATAGGTTTGGAAAAATCATATAGGTGCTAGGGCTTGACGTGACCAGCCGATTGATTGGAGGGGGCCTCTCCGACCGCCCGTCTATCCCAAGATAGGGCCAAAGTGGAGTATTGCATGTCATGAACTGCTCATCCACCTGGGCTATATCCTTAAGCATCACGGGTCGCCACCCACGGCCAACAGGTGGCCGCATTGGGGGAGTCTTACTCCTCTGCAGAGGTGCAGTCGGTGCATTCTAACGCCCCAGCCGACAAGGCGGAAAGAAGGATGATGGTCATAAGCCAATAACAGTAATTTATGAGCGCCTCCCAATTTTCAATAATAATCTTAATAACCAACTAAAAATACGTTCTAAAAGTAAAAATACGATTAAAATTCTAAACATTTGCAGCTTTCATTTTATAAATGGTTAATGAATTGATTTTTGTGTAGATTTTGTTGGAATATCATCTTCTTATAATGGAGATTGTGTATTTGTCTGTCTGTGACCGAGACCTTATTACTATTCAAGTCACAATTCCCTTAGTTATTTACGTCACATTCTCCATGATTTTATTTTTATTCAAACCTTAATTATAAATAAAATTGATTTACATTATTAATACTGTTGGACTTATCAACATGCTAATAACACACCATTATATTTATATATCGAAAATAATAGCTGTTTACAATGTGAACGGGAAGGCTAATTTGCTTATTTATATTTAATATTTGATTTTAATAAATATGTACATAGTATTATTTATTTCTAATTGTTTGGTTTTATTTTAATGAATATGAGCAAAAATCCCGGGGATAAATCTTAAAAGAAATCCATTAACAAGAAAAATAATTGTCATTCTATACTTTACTTCATAATTTAACTAAATATTTAAATTAGGAAAATTTAGCATTGAAAGACGGGAATGACGGAAGAGTAAATTTCAGTTGTTCTGTTTTTCGATTATACCCCTCTCTGTTTCAAATCTTTTTACCTGCATTCTTATTTGGTTTCATTTAGCTTTCTAATTTAATATATTTATTACATTAAAACTTAAATACTTGCACCCGGCGGAGGGTTCATATAATTGCTAGTAGGTATAAGAGATGACATGATCCAGCCTATTAAGAGTTAAGTACAAAGTGATAAGAAGGTGAAAAGAAGTAAGGAGTTATATAACAACTTACACTCGGTGACCGCATATATTTGCGTAGTAAGAATAACTAATACAAACAGAAAATGGTGGATTATAAAATCTTTTAGTAAAACTTTAAAATCAAAGGTATTTTGTGTCAGCCGACATTTTGCTTGGCCAATCATTACATTAAACAAATTGTCCAGTTAATGAAGTGAAAAGAAGTTTTTGTATACAAATCAGTTTTCGGTTATCGGTCGAGACGTATCGATTTCACGGCGATAAATCCTACTGACAACCGGGATTGGCCGTGTCCTGATTGGCAGTAATTTGCGATATCACTCAATCTATATACTTGTAAAATCTTCTTTTCTAATTAATGACAAAGACAAGAAAGTTAGTGATGGAAAGCAATTTCAGGAAATTTATTTTAAATTTATTTTAAATCCATTCTCTCTCCTAAATCCAAAGAAACCACCGTCTACGGGGCTTAGAATACGCCAACTGTATGCTCTGCATTGGAGTTTAGCAAGCTTGTCTCGCAGATCCATTACTACTGAATAGCAAGTTCAATCCTCAAGATTCAATCCTCGCTGGATGCCCCATACTTGTGACCTTGTGTCGCATACTACTCATGGCGAATGTGTTGAGTGAATACCTACCCAGGATCCCCCCTCTTTAGCAAGCTTGTCTTGCAGATGCATTACTTCTGAAAAGCGAGTTCGATCCTCGCTGGATGCCCCATACTTGCGACCTTGGGTCATATCCTACCCGTGGCAAACGTGTTGGGTAAATAACTACCCAGGATCCCATCTCTTTAGCAAGCTTGTGTTACAGTTCTATTACTACTTAATTGCGAGTTCGATCCTGGCTGCATGCCCCGTACTTACAACTTTGTGTCACAACCTAACCGTGGCGAATGTGTTGAGTAAATACCTCCACTGCAAGAGGAGGAGTCTTGGGTATAACATTAAACTGCATCTGATGGTAAAGTTCTGGGGCTCTACTGAGTGTGGAGCACCCTCTTATTGGTACTACTCTCATGTCTAATCTGACCCGTAGTAGTAGTACCAGTCAGGGTCCTATCTATGGGTAAAATAGACCATTGAAAATTATAAGTATTGAATTGTAATATGTGTTCAAAAAGGATTATTATCAAATAGAAATAGTTACTTGAAACTAGGTAATTGTGTATAAATTATTGATTAGATAGGACTACTTGATACCATACAATTGTGAGCAAACAAAGGATTATTATTAAATAGAAATACTTACTTGAAACTATATAACTGTGGTAAGTTACTAGGGTTAGATAGAAATCAATTTTTATCAAAATGAAGATTCGGTATTAAATGATCCAAAAGAGGGTTGATATGACGTAAAACAAAACAACCAATACATTCGCAGATTTTTTATCGGAAATGTCCACTATATAACGTTGGATGTATTTGATTATATTCACAACTAAATTATTCGGTTTTAATTGACATTTACATAAGTCTACGTATAGATTTACCATAAATGGAACCACTATCAAAACATGTACAGTGAATGTACGAAAACAGAATTTCTTGCTGTTGTAAATGTAAACACAGCGAGAAAATTGTCGTTGTTGCTAGGTAACGGCTGAATCAGCCAATGAGAAAGCAGAGATCAGTAGAGACCAGAAGTTACGATTATTTCAATTCTCTCGTTTTTGGTTTTAACGAGATCACAAAACATTTAAGCCTGTCAATATTACAGGATTGTTTATATATAGATTAATCATGTAAATATACATTTCACTATAAACTAAGATAATAATGAAACAATAAAACTCGCGAATCAAAAGGGAGGATAACCATGGTGTAGTGGCTAAGATGCTGGTCTGTGGCATCGTAGTAAGCGAGTTCAAACTCCAGTCATGCTATTACGTTCACTTTCGGACTAATCCGCTTAGAAAGATATAAAACCCCCTCATCCCTACAGCTAGGGATTAAATACTACCATTACTGTTCTTCTACAAGGATGACTTGGGTATTAAATAACCCACGAAGATTGATATGCCATTAAACATAGAAAACAAGCCAAAACTTCTGAATTTGTTGCATTAATAAGGAAGGAGATTATGTTGGAAATTAAACATTAGTTTGCTTAAAGTAAAGTCCTTTTGAGACTTTTTATAGCTCTCAAAATAGTTTTGACAAACGAGAAGAGAGCCCGTTTGGATTGAATTCAGTTTTCCTTCTCCTAGACCGGCTGCCACACCAAGGTTAACGGGCCCAGATCACCCAACTATTTATTCCTAGCTGAGTGAGAATAGTTGGATTCGTACCTTTCCCAAGGATATTAGCGCTATGTGAAATACAAATAACCGCGTCCAGGATTTGAACTCGTCTCTCCGTGTTAATTTTGCCTCCACATCATTACGCTTCGGAGGTATTGATGTATCAACGTTTATATATAGGAGAGTGTCTCACTAAGTCCATAGCACCAGCTATGAGTTAAATAGTATCACTATGCTTTTCTATAAGGATGACTTTTGCATTAAATTACCCACGAAGGTTTATATGCCATCAAACCAAAGAAATCAAACTTAAGGCCGAAGCATATTATCTAGCTACCGTGTTTCTTCGAAAATAAGACCTACCTGCAAAACAAGATTTAACGTGATTTTTTACAAGATGATTTTGATATAAGTCCTCCGCTTAAAATACGCCCTAGTTGAGAGTAGCAGGCAGACGAAAAAAAAAGCATTCTTCACAATCATATCATGCGATGCAAATACTCGACATCCCCCGAAAATAAGCCCTAGTGTTATATTTCGGGGTGAAGATTGATATAGGTCCTGTCTTATTTTCAGTGAAACACGGTATTAGTTGAATTTTAATTTGAAAATTTCATGAAAACAAACTTGAAAATGTCATTTTCACATTTTTTTTATACGATTTCGATTTTTTCACCAAAAATACCTATTTTTGTACATACCTAAGTATCAGTTACGTTCTACCAGAATTTATTATCTATATAATAATACTGGTGTTTCTACAAAATATGACCGTTAATATCTTGAAACACCATCTGGTTAAAATGAGAACGTCTAAATGAGTTTCGTCACCTCAGCTAAATTATGGGCCATTCCATTTTTATTATATGGAAAGGGAAGAAAAATTACATGCTACACCGAAAATATTATAAGAAAGAGAGGGGAAGATAGAGAGGGGTGAGCGCGCGGAATCGATAATGCTAAACTGTTTCAAATGAACATGAAAGGACAGAAAGAAAAAGAACGAGAGAGAGTTAAATGAAGATCATTATACTTTTTACATATTGAAGTTTAAAGCAATAGCTTTCAATTAAACATATCAAACGTTGTAATAATTAAATTATCATACTGTGGTATATACACACGTCCTGTTAGTTTGGTTTTATTTCACCCCCAAAGCTTCTTAGCGCATGAAATTTAATTGACGTATTCAACCACTCCAACCCAACCCCATCGAATGGCCCCTTTCTGTTATTTTTCTTACTATCTATCTACCAATAACTTCCTTTTCTAGTCTTTCATTTTACATTTGGGCGTATATGGCTACAAATTCTCAAGATAACGCCACTGCATTGAATGTATTTGAGTTAGTCTCCAGCAAATTCAATTAAAATTTCTTCAGCGTCATAAAAACAGTTAGAATCAGCTTTTATTTCTGATCAAGTAAAAACACGTCTTAGATTTCACATTAAACCCGATAGCAATTACATTATGCCAAACAATACTGTGATGTCGTACGAGCATTTAATAAAGCAAAACCAGGACTGTAACTTCTCACGTAATTAGATCACTACTACTACTACTACTACTACTACTACTACTACTGATGATGATGGTGGGATGATGATGCTCCTTGTCATCATTTGATTGGTTGGTTGATTGATTTTAACGGCACGTCAGCCCATCTTGGTTTATTCTATGCTTAGTGGTTATGGAATTACGTACATTTTACGTATATATTGATATTATGTGTCGTTTCTTAATTATTTTTGGCTCATGGTTATATGATATCAGGTATTCCCATCAAATAAAAATAATTTACAAGCTGATCTTTGAAGCAGATTTGCTTCATAGATGGTATACTAACAAGTACTACCAATCCTAATCAGACTGGATCTGGGAATAATGTCAAGAAAGAAGTCCTCCACACGGCATGTCAACCCTTGTTGGGCTATTTTATGCCGAAGACGTTTTGTTTTATTCTTTCTTGGTGGATATTCAATTTTTTTTTAAATTCTATACACAATTTTTTAAAACTCATTTTTCTATTTACCCCATAGATGGACCCTAATAGGTACTACCACTCCTGATCAGAGTGGACCTGGAAGTAATGACAAAGAAGGAACACTCTGCACTCCCTAGATTTTCAGAAATGGAACCACACTACCAATGCAGTGTAGTGTCGTACCCTGGACATTCCTTTTTTTAGTGGGGTTCTTACCCCTCTGGGGTGGAGGGGAGGCAATCAGCATATTCTAAGCCCCTACATCAGGACTATTTAATCATTGGTTTCCTTTACTAAACATTCACCCGAAAAAGAAAACTGACACGATGTTTTTAATGGGTTGAATCAAAACCGAAGTAATATTCACAGAGCGTAAACCGCCATGTTGGCTGGGACTGTAAAATTACCCGACAGCACCTCTGCAGAGACGTAAGACTCCTCCACCAATGGGTTTACCTCTTGGCCGTGGTTTGTGACTCGTAATGCCCGAGGACAGGGTTATGTGACCCGCCTACTAAGAGATTCCCTGGCTTGCAACACTCTACTTTGGCATTTACTAATGGTGAACGGGTGGTCGGGGGGTTACATCCAATAAACCGTATTCTTCAAATTGCTCTCATAACAAACACCCAAGATATGGGAGATAGACGACGGTGCTTGAGGGTCAACCACCAGTATTTATTAATACATATGAAGTTAATAAAAAATTATTTCTATAAGCAAATCATATATATATATATAGGGTCATCCACTGACACGTGTTTCGACTTATCAAGTCTTTTCAGTGTGGCTAGACATTTTTAAGCTACTACAGCCGGAATTGAAATCCGATCGGTTGGTGTCTGTCCGACGCCTTAACCATTAGGCTTCATCCCTTACATAATTTTTTAACTTTTAATACACACATCGCTTTGTATAAGGCCATCATAGAGTGCTCCATTCCTTATATATAGAAGAGCGTTGCGTATATATATATATATATATATATATATATATATATATATATATATATATATATATATATAAACCCCTCCACACAAGCAATGGGTCAATTTCTTAGGTGTAGTTTAATTCAGTTTTCCTCCCCCTAGACTGGTTATCTAGCCAAGGTTAAAGAGCCCAGTCTACCCTACTATTTACCCATAACTGGAGGGAGAGTAGTTGGATGCATACATTTCCCAGGGATATTTGCGCTATGGGAAATGCAAACAACCTTGTCCAGGATTTGAATTCTGGTCGACGAGTCCATTTTCTATGACTCTAACCATTACACTACGCACCTCCAAATTATAAACAAATTATATATATATATATATATATATATATATATATATATATATATCATTATCATTGGCAATTCAGTCTCGAAAGACTATGATAAAAGTTTTTGTGTGCCCCTGAAGTTGCAGCGCCTCTTGTGACTATGAAGTCCGATGTTTGAGAAACATTCTCGACCACAGATTTGCATTTGTAGGTTGTCCCTGTAGATGATGATGTTCCAATGCTTTGTTGCCGTTGCTTTCTTATGGACCTCTTAGCTTCATGGTGTTGTATCAGGGTGACTTCTGATATGTACAGTCCTCTATGGAGATTCTGCCGCCACCGAGGGCGGTCTTGAGCCAAATTTTCCCAGCTGGAAGGGACAATGCCATGTATCTTATTATAATGGAGATTGTGTGTTTTTCTGTCTGTAACCGAAACTATATTCCTACTCAAGTCACAATTCTCTTAGTTATTGACATCACATTCTCTATGATTTTATTTTTATCTAAACCTCAATTATTAATAAAATTGTCTTACATTATTAATACTGTTAACTATATCAGCATACTAATAACATGCAATTATATTTATATATACAACAAAATAGCGCTTTACAATGTGAACGGGAAGGCTAATTTGCATATTAATATTAAAAAATCGAATTTAATAAATATGTGCTTAGTATTATTGATTTCTAACTGTTTGGTTTTATTTTAATGAATATAAGCAAAAATCTCTTCAATGAGTCTTAAATGAAATCCATTAATAAGATAAAATAACTGTCATTTTATTCTTTACTTCCTCTTATAACTAAATACTTGAATTAGAAAAAATAACAATGAAAGACGAGAGTGATGGAAGAGTAAGTTTCAGTTGTTCCATTTTTTATTATACTCTCTCTGTTTCAAATCTTTTATCATACCCTCTGTTTCAAATCTTTTTATCTGTATTCTTATTTAGTTTCATTAGCCTTTCTAATTTAATACAATATTTTATTACATTAAAACTTAAATACTTGCACCCGGACGGTGCATATATTTGCTAGTATATATAATCGACATTAAATAACCCACAAGGGTTGATACGCCATTAAACAAACCAACCAACCAGCAGACTGTAAAAAACTTAATTAAACAAGATGGGACGTTGTCCTTTCTCTCTCAACGCGGAACAGAATATTTTCCGTAATTTAACGAAAAGGAAGTAATAGACGATTTTCATTAATTATTTATTTTTTTGTTCAAATATAAAATTACTTTGCTTAAAGCCTTGTTTGAATTTTGTCAAAATGAATTATAAAATCCATAGGATAATAGAAAATTGCCTTTAGCGGTTGAATCAAATTTCCTTCTAGAAAATTGCATTTTGCCTCAAGCAAAGAATTTCAGGGAAATATATACTTTTAGACAGGTTTTAATCTACGAGGGTCGGCTGAAAAGTTCATAGGCTGACCAAGATACTCTCATGGAACGTTACCAAGTAAGGTTGTTTTTTTTTAATAACCACCTTTTGACATCCACACACTCATTCCATCGGTTTTGCAGTGCTTGGTTCCCATAAATAAAAAAAAAGATCATCACCAGCAGATAAGATGTCATAATATGAACTTTTCAGCCAATTATTGTACATAGCATAAAACACGTGCAATGGTTCAAGTAACCAAAAGATTTTTGTTATAATACAAATGGGAATGCATGGGATGTCTAATCTGCACTAAGAACATTTAAGTCATTATGAGTTTATGAAGTTTGGTTGAAAAGTCCATAGGCTCACCAAGATACTCTAATGGAACGTTACCAAATGGGGTTTATTTTTTTAACATAATCCCCCTTTGACATCTACACACTTCTTCTATAGTGTTGCAGTGGTTGAATCCTATTGGTAAAAAATCAACAGCAGATATGACGTCATCATATAAAATTTTCAGTCGACCCTTGTTAAAATCCGTTTTATCTTTATAAACTATCTATGTACAAGGAGGGCTGAAAAGTTCATAGGCTGACCAAGATACTCACATATTATATTACTAAAGAAGGTTTTTTTTAAATAAACCTTAAAAAAATCCGTAGCTATCCACACACTTCCTCCATCGGTGTTGCAGTGCTTGGATTCTATTGATAAAAAGTCGTCAACAAAAGATATGACATACGAACTTTTCAGTCTGCGAACTGTTTAGTCCACCTTCGGAATTATTAGAATTGGATATGAATTCTTAAAACCATACAATTCTGTGCAAGTTATTTGTATTCAATTAGAATAATTAATATCACATACCTGTGTGCAAAAAAAAACTTAGAAAAAATACACAAAGAATGTAAATATAAATGTACAATAAATCCAATTCCCTAACCTCTAGGCATAAAATCACCCTAGACGGTTTGGCATGCCATTAACATTAATCAATCAACCGGTTTCAGACTACTCTAAGATTTATAAAAAATCTATAAAAAAAATAATAAAATAAATGAAGATTGGTGGACGTCTACAAATGAGTGATGGAATGAGTTGTAAGTTACAGTCACCAACAAGTAAGCTCAATCCTCATTGGGCTTGTGACTGTTGTGGCCTTGTTCTCGATGAGTTTAGCTAATATGAACCACAATAAAAGATAAACGGTAAATATTTTTTCTAATTTAAGTTTTTATGAAATAATTATATATATAGCAAACTCAGCGTATGAGTATCATATGGATCTATGTGATAAAGTAAGGATCTGATGGACTTTGTATAAACCACTACGAGGGGGTGTCAGCTTCAAAAGATGGGGGAATAATTCTCACAGTATTGAATACTAGCGCACCTGAAGAACTACAGCGTGAAACTCTGAGTTGTGACATTTTATCCTCTTTTATAACTATCTTAGATTATACTGTAAATCTACCTAGATGTGTTAAATACTACATCACCTGAGCATCGACAATGTTAAACTCTGGGTCGTATTATTTCTTTGTTTAATGACATATCAACCTTCGTGGGTTATTTAATGTAAGAAATATCCTCGTAGAAGAACAGCAGTGGTGCTATTTAAACCATGGATGTGAAGATGATGGTGTTTCATACTTTTCGAAGGGGATTAGTCTGAAAGTGAGCATAATAGCACGACTAGAGTTTGAACTCGCTTACAACGATGTTGCAATTCAACACCTTAGCCACAACGCCTTCTGAGTCGTGAGTTTTTATTCTGTTTTATTGTCATCTTAGTTTATACTGAAATGTATATTTACATGATTTATCCAGACATAAACAATCCTATAATATTAACAGGCTTAAATGTTTTGTGTGTTGTTAAAACCAAAACGGGAGAATTGAAATAATCGTAACTTCTGGTCTCTACTGATCTCTGCTTTCTCATTGGCTGATTCAGCCGTTACCTAGCAACAACGACAATTTTCTCGCTGTGTTTACATTTACAACAGCAAGAAATTCTGTTTTCGTACATTCACTGTATCTGTTTTGATAGTGGGAACCATTTATGGTAAATCTATACGTAGACTTATGTAAATGTCAATTAAAACCGATTAATTTAGTTGTGAATATAAATCAAATACACCCAACGTTATATAGTGGACATTTCCGATAAAATTCTGCGAATGTATTGGTTATTTTGTTATACAGTATATCAACCCTCTTTCGGGTCATTTAATGCCAAATCGAATCATGATGATAAAAAAAATTGATTCGGGCTGCTTAGAGTTCCTCCTGTACTCGAACTAGAACCTCATGATTAATGTAGTTTATTGTCATACCCAGGACACTTACTTCCTCCTCTGCTGGGGACACATTCAGTGTATACTAAACCCCGCCGAGAGGGCGGCTAGTGGATCAGATGATAATCGCGTAGAAAATAATGATAATAAAAATTCACAATTATTTCTGTACTATTTTGTACATTACGCAAATTAACTGAAGACCTCTGCTTTACTAAATAGAGGGGCCCACTTAAGTAGTGGTCCCCTCTATTTACTATTAAATGGGTTCGTCGTTGCTTAACTCTTTACCTACTTTAAGGCGCTCACAGCGGCTCTTCCACTACTGTGATCCTATGTTTAATCGCTAACAGCGGCTCTTGCACGTGTCACTTGTTTCACTGCTTTCTCATTGGCTGATTTGACCGTTACACGGCAACAACGAAACATTTCTCGCTGTGTTTACATTTACCACAGCAAGAAATTCAGTTTTCGGTACACTGTACCTGTTTTGACAAGGTTTTATTTATGGTAAATCTATACGTAGACTTATGAAAATGTCAATTAAAGTCAAAAAATATACTAGTACAAAATAAAAAAACACCCTCCGGGCGATATAAAATAAATTTTTGAAACATATTGCCTGAGGGTGGGAGTAAAAAATTCAGTGTCAGCGAGTTTGTACCTAAGTAAGTAAAATCATCAAATTCATTAAAGGATTAAAAAATAAAACAATTTGAAATGTAAACTTTAAATATGTATTAAAATAAAATAAACTATATATAGATATATAATACCAGTCATATATTTATTAAAACTTGTTTTAAAAAAATAATGAAGACTGTCTAAATTGCATGTTCAAAATTTGAGTGTATTTATTGAATAAATACACTCAAAATTTTATTCTATGTTATGACGATTTTGGGTAATGTGACGTCGGCAGTGACGTAATTTTTGTTACTGACAAAAACCGGAAGCGAATCTCCATTATTAATATATGAATATAAATATAAATATAAACTAACTCTGAAGGAACAACATCTCGGCAGATGTCTTCACTTAATTTATGAAATGTGCAAAATAGTACAGAAATAATTGTCAATTGTTATTATCATGTTAGTTTCTACGCGATTATCATCTATTCCACAAGCCACCCTCTTGGCGAGGGTTATTACACGCTGATTATGTCCCAAGCAGAGGAGTATTAAAACCCCACAAAAATCAAGTGTCCTAGGTAGGACAATAAACCGCATCTAATTATGAGGCTCTAGATTTGGGGAGTGTGGTGTAACCCTTCATTGTCATTATGTCCAAATTCACTCTGATCCGGAGTGGTAGTACTTGTTAGAGTCCCATCTATGGATCAAATAGACCGATTTAAAAATTATACGTACAAGCAACCCCCCCCCCCCCGGACGGTGGGGAAATTAATTTTTAAAATATATTGCCTGAGGGCTGGGAGTTTGTTTTGTTTTACGACAGATGGCAATGTTGTTTTTGGTTTTTTTTTTAAGAATACACTCATACATAATTCTACAAAATTTTATCAAAATTGAACGAATATTTTGACTTTGGTGTAAAGAAAACCTATGTAAGAGAACTTTATCTCGATTTTATCGACGTCCAAATATATGTATAAAGGACGTTTTGCCACGCTTTTTCGTAAAAAATGTAAACAGAACTTTGAAATCTTGTTTTTAATAATACACATATAAAATAGTTTTCCTGTCAAAATTCAAATAATGTTTTCTTTCAAATAAAATCAAATTTCTCACAGTTAAAATCAAATTAATTCAAACAAGGTTGTTCTTTATTCTATGTATTGACAATTTTGGGTAATGTGACGTAAGCATGAGGTAGTTTCGGTTACTGAAAAATAGACCTATTAATAGATTTTATTAGACTGTGTTCAGACAAGCCCCCCCCCCGAACATTAAGAAACAACTACAAAAAATGTAAATAGGGACGTACAATGTACGAGATTCCTTAACTTTTAGGAATAAAATAACTTTAGAGGGGTTGACATGCCGTTAAAATCAATCAGTCAATCAATAAATCTATTCCACTATGTATTACAATACAATTATCTAAAGAATAATTCAGACAACTAAAATTCTTGATCATGACTTTTTATGCATTTACCCAACCCCTCCACACAAGTAAGATGCAACACAAGGCCAATTTTAAGCTGAATTTAATAGGTCTAAACTCATAACGTTTTCCTTCTCCTAGACTGGAAACCATACTAAGATTAAAGAGCTCAGTCTGTTCTATTATTTACCCATAGCTGTGGGGAGAATAATTGGATACAAATCTTTCCCAAAAGTATTAGTGCTTTTTAGATGGTAAATTCTCCGACCCTTTTTAAATGTGATGTTGCTGTCTCTTTCATCGGTAAGCACAAAGCGAAATCAGTATGAAACGGATTTTTTTCTTTGTCTTTTTTTCTTTGCCTTTTTTTCCTCTTTTTACATGGAATTATTCTCAG
>CM042137.1:56892960-56900460 GCA_023376005.1 Doryteuthis pealeii | reverse complement strand
GGTTATTTTGTCGATAGATTTTATTATTAAACGTAACTCTTCTAAGTTTTTTCAGATAAAGCTATTTCTGCCCCCAATTTGTGTCTATAAAGAGAAGTAATAAGAAGTACTAAAGTGTTGAATTAATATTCTTTAAAAATTTAACAAATCGAAAACTTTCTTTTTTTTTTTCAAATTATTGTTCATAGAAATATTATATTTATTCAATTTCCTTTGTTTAAAACCGGATTTATTTCTTTTATAATTTTTTTAGTTTATCTTAAGAAAAATAAACATTCTATTATTAAGCAAACATGCTTATTTTTGTGCATGGCAAAAAATAAAAAGGAAATAATTTAATTTGTTACCATTTCTGTGATATCTGTGTATTTTTTCTTAGATAAAATTGAAATGCAAATTTGGTTTAGAATAGCTTTTAGCTATTTACGTACGAAGGTCATTCAATAAACTAGAAAAATAAAAAAAATGCCCTCTGGGCGACGTAAAATAAATATTGCCTGAGGGGATGGAGTTGAAAATTTAATATCAGAGAGTTTGTATCATAAGTAAAGTAAAATCATCAAATTTATTAAAGGAGTAAAAAATATAAAAAATTGATATGGAAACTTAGTTCTGATAACTT
This sequence comes from Doryteuthis pealeii, assembly GCA_023376005.1. NCBI lineage: Eukaryota > Metazoa > Mollusca > Cephalopoda > Myopsida > Loliginidae > Doryteuthis > Doryteuthis pealeii. The sequence continues at coordinate 56,899,838 of CM042137.1, read as the reverse complement.
TAAATATATTTAGAATAAAACAAACTATATATAGATAGATAATACCAGGTATGTATTTATTAAAACTTGTTAAAAAAAACAATGAGGACTGTCTAACATTGCAATGCTCAAATTTTGAGTGTATTTATTCTACGTTATGACGTTTTAAAAAGGATAATCGCATGAACCACAACCACAAACAAACAAACCCCGTAAACTCACAAATGCACGATCCACAAGTTTTGTTACAGACAAAAAACCGAGGAAAACAGCGAACAAAACAGCAAAAGAAAAAAAAACCCCACTAAAAAAAAACATAAAACAAAAACAAACATAAAAAAAAAAATAACAGTAGAAACACCAAAAAATTAATATAAAATAGATAAGGCGGACCTAAACTGCCCACAACCTAAACCCAAACACACAACCTAACATAAACACCAAACCAACATAATAAATAAGCAACCAAAGGACCCATTTCCAATAAACAAAGCGATACCACCACCCAACAGCATTTTTCAAACCCTAAAACCACAACCAAAAAATAATCTTTATCCATTTTTTGTCAAATTCTATAAAATCCTCAATCTCCAAACATCCAAATGCTTCGCACAAAAAGTTTTTAGAAATATATACGTTATATATAATCAAAAATTGTAATTAATCGTCCCCACACAAACACCAACCTATTTTGCCAACACGTACAATACTTTAAACCATGACAGCAAAACCACTCCCACCAATCAACAGAACTCATAGAGCCTTTCTCAGCCTATTCAAAACCACGAGCATCTGTCATAACCATATCAAACCACTACTACAATTACGAACGTGACCATCAGAAACAATCAAAAACCCAAAAAACAGAACCATGCAAACCATGGGAAGCATGTTCCTTACCGTTCGAAAAAAAAATGTTTACAAATGGAAAACACAAAACAGAAAAAACCAAATAACCAACAAACACCACCTTAAACCCAATATGTATTGCCACTACGAAAAGGCAATATTACGAATACATAAAAAAAGACTACCCAGATCCACCCAATGAAGCCCAAAAGAACCTACCACAGGAAAAAACATAACACATCGCACAACCCACAACCCATCCACTCCTCCACACCATGGTAAAGAAAAAAGAACATAATAACTAGGGGACACAAAGCAGACAAAGTAAAAGGAAGTACCCTACAAAACAAACTAGTGTGCTACCTATACATCCCAAGTACCAAAAACATGAAAACCACCCCCACCACACCAAAACAAAGGTCCCATCAACATAATTGATTTTCCTTTGAAAACCCCGTAGCCAAACCCCTAGCTATAAAACACCACCAAAGACTGAATAGTTACCCATCAACCTGCACAATAGTTTAACACTTAGGGAAAAAGCTTAATACCCAAAACCCCAACACCTATTTATCAAAGAAATGACCCTAAACCTACCAGTAATATATAAAACAAAGAAAGAACACCTACCACAACACAAGATAATGGTCATAATCATAAAAAAAAAGAACACAATATGTAACGAAGGCAAACCAGAACAGATGGTTAATACCAACATACTAAAACAAACTCAGCTTAACCGCACCAAAGGCTAGAAATCCACAATAGAGAACCACGTGAACCGAGCCACCTAGCTAACGTTCCTTTCCCTCTAGACTTCACAAGCTCTACTAAGATAAAATCTCCTCCTTTAATCAATTCCCCAAGTACAACCAGTAATGTATTAAAAACAGAGCGCCCGGAAAACCGACAACTAAAGGCACAAAATATTGTTTAAAGCGTATCAAAAGACAAAAAAACTATTACAGCCGAGGGAGACCTATCCCCCATAATATTATATATATATATATATATATATATATAATACCCTATATTTCCCAATAAACTCCAGAAGCCACCCAGAAATATAACAAAAAAACACTCCCGTGAACTTTCCCAAAAAACAATAACCAAACAAAAACCAACAAACCACACAAAAACCCAAAACCTCGGATATAATATGTAAAAACCACCTAATATAACACAAATAGTACAAAAACATATTATAGCCTAACGAAGAAGAAACGAAAAAAAAAACCAAAAACAACAATAATAATAATAAAAAAAAAAAACAGAAAAAATACAAAATTACTATATTGCAGATCTCCCCCCGCCCCAAAATAAAAAAAAAAAAACTCCAACGAAAAAAAACAACCAAAAAAAATGAAAAGACACAAAAAAAAAAAAAAACAAATCAACAAAAAAAAACAAAAAAAACAAACCCAGCAAACACACAAAGAAAACAAACAACACCAAAAACAACAAAACAAAAAACAACAAAAACCACAACGAACTAAACAGAAACACAACCCAACCAAAACCAAAAAACACCCCCAAAAAGCAAGCAATAAACACAAATACAAAAACCAACAACCAAATACACAAACAGGCAACACCAAAGGCACCTCAGGAATACAAAAAAAAGAAAAAAAAATAACTAAAATGATAAGAAAAAAGTATAGTCTAAGTAATTAAACCCAAAAAACCCAAAAAACCAAAACCTAATACTAAAGTACTCTCAAATAACAAAAAGTAGACCGCTAATAGATAATAAAACTACAGTAAGCCAAGTAATGAAGATCAACAAGAGAAATAAATACTCTCCGCTCTCATACACATACCTGACGGATCATACAACGAAACTAAAATATTCTGAGTACAAAGACAAACTCTCCTGATGATCATCGACTTAGAAGAAAAAAAACCGAAGAAACACACTTGAAACGTAAGGATAACACCTAATCTCACATGCCTCGATATAAGGCTATACCAAAACCCACACCAAACCCAAAAAAAAAACACAAAAACACCAACACAACCCACAAAAATAAGCATATACAAAACCATATATCAATATTAACATATATATAACTTAAATCTAAATAATATATAAATATAATTAATTCTATGGCGCAATGCACCATTGTATGAAGAAACACCATAGGGTCACAGACAAAAATAATAAACTAAACACAACCTGAATAAAACAAAAAAAAACAATAATAAAAACCTAAAAAATTAAACCTAACCCTCATAAATACAAAATAATAAAAAATAGAATAAACCAATATAAACAAAATAATAATATAATATATGAAATTATGCAAAGTCCCACAACATGATCAATACAAAAAACCTCACCTATCAACATAACGCAACACTAATCTCTAATTACATATAATCGCCAAAAATATAAATAAGTAGATATAATAACAAGCAGAACAAAGACGAAAGACCAACCCGGTGAGAGAGAAACAACAGAGCAAAATAGCGGTTTCCGTTTGAAAAAGTACCAAAATTAAACCCAAAATCACACATGAGTATAAAAATGCTCCTTATAAAATAAAAAACATTCAGCTGTCAACGATCAGAAAATAGAAACCAATGAACAAGTAACCATACTACCGAGCCTGGATAATCACAAGTGGATTTTACAAAATTCAAAGATCACCTGTCTTTGCTTACTGAGACACCCTGCTAGGCTCGAGATAATCAAACAATATTTACCAGAGAAATTGAAAAGCCAAGTTACCAACCCATATATCTCTAAAAAATAAATAGATAAATAACACACCAATCGAAAACCACCCAACCACATAAAATAAAAAAAAACTGTACTAAGGCAATTAATTACCAAAACACCCAGAAAAAAATAGTACATTGACATCGAACGGAGTTAAAAAAAAACATAAAAAAAACAAACTTAACACTATAAAATTATATGGAATCTCTGTAATATTGAATAACAGAGCGCACAATCCACTCAAAGAACCAACCCGCAAAGCTCATATATCAGATACCGGACATGAATGCAAAAAAACTCGTTTCTTACAGGAAAACATATGATGAAATTGAAAAACCGCCATACATCTAGCAATACCACACAAATCCCTCCATTACTTAAGCCGGAATAAAAAAAAAAATAATTTATCGTACATAGGTGAGATAAGAATCAATTACAGATATAACAACCTAGACACCATCTATATACTCCCTATAATCCAGAAAATTAGAACAGTTGAAAAATGAATCGATAAACCTTGGACCATCAATTACAACCTTTTACAACAGCAGCAACCCCCTTTAATGAAACTCAGATTAAGAAACTAACAAAGGACTATGTCTTTTACTTTACAACCATACAAATATCCAGGATGTTCATAAGTCTAATGGCGCCTCAAGAGGAACCAGTCTATAGGACAGAAAAAAGGAAACAGATTTAATACATCAATATTTCTAAAATAAAGCTACTAAAACAAACTCCCAGTCTAATATAAAAACACAACACAACGAAATCATTGACAGCGGTGTTAAAAAGAAAACATTGCACACCAACTAGTACCACTTCTCACTTAAATCGACGCATTACGAAAAAAAAACACCCGGAAAAAGCCAATTAAAACCTAAAAGTGATTATTATTAGCAGATAACCGGAAATAAATTTTATCTACCCAATTAATTTTGTATCCCAAATTGGACAATGACGTCTCCCAAAATTAACAAAAACAAACCATAAACCCCAACATCCCAAAATATATCACCTGGAAACAACCCGCGTAATTCCGCTTGATATGCTCAAATATAATATGGGAAAATGATCCTTACTACTAAATCAGAATAAACAAAAAAAAAAAAAAAGCCGCTAATACAAGAGTCAACCTATTATAAACAAAATATCAACCCAAAATTATACTCACATCCTCTAAAAACTGGAAAAAAAAAAAAATGCCCACCAGCCCACCCAACAAACCCTCAATTAACACAAAGAAACGAACACAAAATAACAATACGATAACACCCTGATACCAACCACAAAAAAAAAAAAACAAACAAAACTAAACATTGATCCCCTCCCCCAGATGGGATTATGTCTTAACGTTCTATGAAAGGAAAGGTACTAAATCACTAATTTCTAATTAAGAAAATTGTTTGGGCATTTTTTTCTGTTAAAAACTGCGATACTCTTGTGGTACAGATACATTGTTGTTATGAAATGTTATACAGTAATGTTCAGGGAAAACGGTCTCAATAAAAATACACGCTGGTCGTTTCATCTGCTCTAGTAGGGGTTTTTTTTCTTTTCTTTCTTCTTTTTTTTTTTTTTTTTTTTTTTGTTTACTGCTGAAACACGGTGAACTGGCCTCGATAGGCAGCAAGAGTAGCAGCAACAAGCGACTAACTAAACAACATCACCAACCAAGCATCAACGTCAGCGAACAACGTCGTTTCTCACTGCCAATTTGTAGTCGCCGTTATTGCCCGTGACACACGGGCAATCAGCGCGCTTGGTATCTCCATGGCAACCGTGCATAATTTATACCGCTCGTCCGTGATTCCTTTTTTTCTGTTATTCCTGTTGCCAGTTATTCTTAAACACCATTCAGCCTCAGTGAATTTGGTACTAGCACCTTTTGCTTCTTTCTTTCTTCCTTTTTATTAAGTATTCTTTCTTTCTTTCTTTTCATCACATTTTCATCTTTTTTCTCCTTACCGAAATAAAGCCTTTTTCCCTCCTTTTTTTATCTTTAAAAATTCTTTTCTTCTTTTTAAAGAACTTGATATTTTTTCTTTCTTTCTTCTTTCTTTCTTTTTCTTTTTTGCTTTTGTTGCGTATTCTTTTCTTTTTTTTTTTTTTTTATCGCCTTTATTTTTTAATTTTTCCAAAATTAAGCTTTGTTTATCCATTTTTTTATCTTTAAGAATTATTTTCTTTCTTTGAAAGAACTTGATCTTCTCTTTTTTCATTTCTTTCTTTCTTTCTTTCTGTTTTTTTTTCTTTCGATTTTCTTTTTTCTTTCTATTTTTTAGAATTTATTCTACATCTTAAAATTTCGTCTACATTAATAAATCAAACTTTTTAATCTCTTTATTATTTTTTTCTTTCTTTCTGTGCCCCACTATTTTATGTTCTTTTTTATTATAAATCCACTTTTTCTTCTTATTTTTCGTATTTTATCCTTTTGCCACTTTCTTTCTTTCTTTCTTTTTCCTTTCTTTCTCATTGTTCTTTTCTCTTTCTTCGATATAAATTAAGCTTTGTTCCCTTTATATTTTTAAGAATTCTTTTTGTTTTCTTTTTTTTTTAAGAACTCCTTTCTCTTACGCTTCCTTATAAATCCTCTTTTTCTTATTATTTTTCTTTTTCTACCCTTTTTCCAATTTCTTTCTCTTTCTTTCATTAAGAGATCCTCTATTCTTCTTCTTTATTTTTTCTTTCTTTCTTTTCTTTCTTTCTTTCTTTCTAAGCCCACTATTTTTATTATCTTTACTTCTGATTTCATATTCGCCTTTTATTATTTTTTAAATTTTACCTTTTTATCAACCTTTTATTTCTTTAAGAGCTTTGCTATTTTTATAATCTTTTTCTTACTTTACTTTCTTTCTTTTCAATTTCCCGTAAGATTCCTTCTCTCTCTCTCTCACTCCCGTCTCTCTCAATCTTTCTCTCACTCAAACGTCAACCACTTAAATCCATTCAGTTTGCGCATTATTCGTCAGAAACCCTCATCATTTTTCTCCCTCCACTAATGTCTACTTTGAAAAACACAATACGCATCATATTTATTGTCAGTTCTGTCCACATTTAGAATTATTTTCCACACGTTTCAATGTTTATTTTATTATAATCAACTCTTTTAGTCCATTTTTCTTTACAACAGTTACCAATCCCTCCCTCCCCTCTCTCTATCCCTCTACCCCCCCCCTCTCTCTCTCTCTCTCTCTCTCTCTCTCTCTCTCTCTCTCTTCCCTCTCTCGTTCTCTCAATCCTTCTTATACTTTCTCAGCCTTATTTCTCCCCGCCACTTTTTCTCTCATACCCATTTTCTCTCTCACCCACTCTTTGAAACCCT
>CM042137.1:56872960-56890460 GCA_023376005.1 Doryteuthis pealeii | reverse complement strand
TATAAAAATGACTTAATTCGGCATTAAATAGCCCGAAAAATGTTATGCCGTAAAAAACAAACAACTGTATGGGTTTATTTATATGTCTTGAATCAAATAGACTTTATCTAGAATAAGACCACAACAGTGACAAACCCAATGAGAAAAATTACTGTAATCTGCTATCCATCCCGTCATTCATTTGTTGACATTTGCCAATCTTTTTATTTGGAGGTATGTATAAATCTTAGCGTAATATGACGCTAGATGATAGATTGATGTCAACGGTATACCAACCCGTCTGGAGTTATCTAATGCCTGGAGCTTAGGAGTTGCATTTATTGTATATTTGTATTTATATATTTTATGTAGTTATTTCTTAATTTTTTTCACACAGTTATCATATAAGGTATTCCTATCTAATACAAATAATTTGCACATTTGTATGGTTTCAAATACTCCCATCTTAAGGAATTGTACATTTATATATACATTTTTGTGTAGTTTCTTAAGGTATTTGTACATAGTATTTACCGCGTACCCCACTTGTACGGGTCAGGCACAAAGTCCCTATTAACGTGGGACCACCCACAAGCCGAAGCCCATGGAGTGGCAGGTGAAAAATTGCGTCGATCCCGTCGGCATTCCCCCTCAAGGGGGGCGCCTCAGGCACTGGGCAATAAACCCAGCCCTGCCCCTTTAAATCGAGGGGGCATGTGTTGCCTGGGGGGATGGCCCCCTGGGATCGACGCTATTATTATAAACAAACCGGTCCAGCGGCCAAAGCTCGCCGGACCCCCAGTCGAAACCGGGTCAGAGGTTTTTCTTAAGGTATTTGTACATGTTTATATGGTATTAAGTATTCCTATTTAGGACAAAAAATCAGAAAGATCTATCTAAACCATAAATGGGACTCTAGCAAGTATTATATATAATGATGGAAAACTGTTATATGTGTTTTCATCTAATTTCGTAAGCGGGGTTTAACAGGTTTGAATTCAGAGTTTTCCTTCTCCTAGGCTGGTTACCTAGTCAAGTTTAAAGAACACAGTCCGCCCTACTATTTACCCATAGATGGGAGGTTACTAGATGGGTGAATATTTTCCCTGGGGGTACCAACGCTAAATGAAATGCAAACAGCCTAGTTCAGGATTTGAACTCGGGTCGCCGAATGCATTTCCTTCAATGGTAAACATTACATCACACGCCTCCATTGGAGTTATATGTGTGTGCTTAACGAAGATAAGTGTATTTTATTCTGACTTCCCAATCGATGTTATCGGAAATGATATTCATAAAAAATCAATAAGCTAAGTAGTGTCTATGACAGACACATCCATGGGAATACTATAATGGTGGGTGAAGAAGTGTGAACTGGGTTGGTCAGTAATTGGTGTGTGATTATCTTCGATTTACACGGCAAGGGAATTTGGTTGTCTGTCGCTACTGGCACGTACAGAGCTGTGGATCTTTAAGAAAATCTCTGCCACTGATTAGCTCAGTCGGTAGAGCGTTCGGCTAGAAATCACAAGGTTCCTAGTTCGATACCGGTCCCCGCCAACTCAGCGTTATGAGTAGCACAGGGATCTGTGCGGTAAAGTAAGGAGCTGATGGTAGGTGTGGTGCTCCACCTCAGATGCTAAAAATAATCTCCTTGGTCTAGCACTATTGAAAAGGGGATAGACTCCCTCGCTGACTGGCTGATACCGACTTTAGGCCACCCCGTCGACTTTTACTTATGCGGCCAAGTGGTTGGGGCAGAAAAAACAAAACAAAACACAAAACAAAACAAAAAACAGACAGATAACAAACACTGGTTCTTTATTAATTAATAAGACAATATACAGTTAAATTTACAAACTTTTTCAAATTTAATGTCACAGAAGAATACATGACAATTTCAGGTTTGTAAATATTTTTTTCGTAAAAATCTAAACGTTAGATCACTTTAAATATATATCAAAGTAAAGAAAACTATATATAAATCAATGATATCGTGCATGTATGTTTTAAAATTTCTTTTAAAAAGTTCGGTGGACCATCGTTTTTTTCCCTGTACCTAGACTTGAGTATGTATATGAGTTGTTCATGTAATTTTATATAGAAATGATACTGACTATAAATTAAGTACTCATTGACAAACTTGCTTAATTCACAAAATTACTGTGACGTAAACAGTGACGTAATTTCGGTTACAGACAAATAGTAACTGAATCTCCATTATATATTTAAAAAAATGTTAGAAATAAATTAATCAATTAACAGTTTGGATTGATTTCGTGATGATACAAATACTGTAATTATTCATATATAATCCGCATCCGTAAATTTGGGCTACGAAATACTAAAAAAAACAACATTAGTTCAGTTAACTGAGCACCCGCCTGAGAATCGCAAAGTTTTGGACTCAATACCGGTCCCCACCAACTCAGCGCATGAGTAACACAGCTTGGGTAATCTGATCGATGCGGTAAATTATGAAGCTGATAGTAGGTGTAGGGCTCGACCTCAGCCAAATATCTCCCTGGTCTAGCGCTAGAATAGACTTCCTCACTGCCCAGCTGATACTAACAATTGGCCACCCCGCCAACAACTTTATATATATATATATATATATATATATATATATATAACAACTCTTCTACTCGAGCAGGATGTGACACAATGCCAATTTCATAAGCGGAGTTTAACAGGTTGGAATTCAGAGTTTTCCTTCTCCAAGACTGGTTGCCTAACCAAGGTTAAAGAGTCCAGCCTGCCATTCTATTTTACTCATAGATGGGGGTAGAATAGTTGGATTTATACCTTTCTCAAGTGCATTTGTGAAATGCAAACAGCCTCGTCCAGGATTTGAACCCATCTTGTCGAGAGAGTTTGTTATACAATATGGTGATGCATGTAGCCGGATAAAAAGTTAATATTTAGTTCTTGTGTATAATCCGTACCTCTAACTTTTTGGGTTTAAGAATTAGGAAAAAAATAATAATCATGTTATTTCGACTCTAGCATTATTAAATCACTTGATGTGCATCTTTGAAGAAGATTACCTTCAGTTTCCCGGGTGACTGTTTCTAATCACGGGGAAAAGACAGTCTCGCGGGATTCGTGATTTGGGTTTTGCTATTTCTATTTGCATTGGCTCTGCATAGTCTAGCGTTAATCCTTTTTGGAGAGACGACTGATTGATTTATTTTAACGGCATGTCAGTCCGTCTAGGGGTAAGGAAATCTAATCTATTTCACTTTCGTATTTAGATTTTTGTGTAGTTCTTTCTTAAAGTTTTTTGTTAACGGTCATATTAAACATGATTAATTTTTAAACAGATCTATTTCCCCAATAGCCGGGACCCTAACAGGTACCATCACTCTGAGTCAGATTGTATCTGGGAGTAATAGCAATTAAGGGGTACTCCATACTCCCCAGATCTCCAGATCTGGAGCGTCACCATCGGATGAAGTTCAATCTCATATTCAGGCCATCCATTTGGGATGGTGTGCTCTGCAGGGAAAGGGTACAATAAGGATATTCTGTTTCCTACCGACAGAGCGTTAGAAAAAACGGGTAAATACCCCGAAATATAAAGAGACTAAATGAGCTTTTTCCATAGAGGCACTCATCGTGTAATGGTCCTTGTCGTAGGTAATGTACTCTGTGATACGAGTTCGAATCCTAGATGAGGCCGTTTTATATAGCTTTAACATCCATGGGAAAGGGAAGCATCCAACTATTTTCCCTCCGGCTATGGGTAAATAGTAGGACAAGCTCTAACCTTGGTTAGGCAACCAGTCTCAGCTAAGAAAACTCTCAATTAAAGTAAGTAAACACGTTGACTAGATTTGCTCAAATATCAGTTTCTCCTCCCTTACTTTGCCACATTTCCTTTATTGTATCAGTTTTAGAAGTATTATTGGTACACGAAGTGGACCAATAATGTACTACGCCTCTCTGATATAATATCATACCAACAAGTGTATGGCAATGGTAAATTGACTGTGTTACATGTTGGTACACATTTGGCGTACGTATTTATCTGTTATTCATTTATGATCTGCATCTAATTCATGCAATGTGATATAATAGCAATTTATAATATAAAAATGATTTGAAACAAATTATAAGTTATATAAATCAATATATGTATATTTATTTGGCTGTGAATGGATTCCTATTTTTAATTTTATATGACTTTTATGAATTAAAGTTCTAGTTATAACATGAATTTTCATCGTTTCCTCTTTCTTTAAGTAGTATATGTAGATACTGCTATGTTGTTATAAATGTATATATATATATTCTGAATATTGTTTTATAAAAGGAAATGAGATATTTGCAATACATGTACCACTATTTATATCAGTAATATACATAGTGGTACCAATGCGTACCAATACATAGTGCGCGTGTTAAACTCCACTTAGAAATTGACTTTCTGTCGTATCTTGTTCGTTGGTAAATATATAAATGAACTTCTTTTGTATATAATAGTCTGAATTTGAATTTCGCAGCGTCCTTACTGAGGCATTTGTGGCTTATCTCAAGGTAGAGGCAGTTGTAGATTCATCGGTGCTAGGAGCCTGGGTTTGTGTCCAGGTGAAAGCTAAAGTTGGGAATGCTGAATTTTTAAAGACAGGTAGGCTCAATCTACTGGGAACATAAGCAAAACAAATCTAATTCCCATGTTGAACAATAAAGGAGTTTTGATCCCATTTCTGGAAAGATCCACAGGGAACCAAATATTGTTTGTAGTAATTTATAACGGACAGGATTTAATAGGAAATTCTACCCCTGGCTAAAAACAATAAAATTAGCTCATTTTGAAAATGTTCGCTTAGGTTTTTTTTTTTAATTTAGCAGTAAATAAACTAATGACAGATAAGACTCTAAACATATCTTATTTAATAGTTAATTATGGCTACGTGGAATATACCTAAACAAACTAGATCTAAATTATTTGAATTAATGGTATTATTTTCCAAGCCATGAAAAGGAAATATTATGGAATGATCTTGTAATTTGTATTCTTAAAATAAATACTAGCAGAAGTCTAGATATGTAAATCGGTGTACAGTAAAAGAGACAGTTCTTTCAGACCTCAACGAGTAGTTGGGTATACCTAATTGAAAGGAAACATGACTCTAATAAAAGAACAGTCAATTGAAACAATGGAAATAAACTCATCGACAGTGGAGTGTGGAGAAAAGCATAGAGGCCTACGTGCTGGACTACGACATTGTAGTAAGCGAGTTTGAACGACAGTTGCGCTGTTACTTTCATATTCGAATTAATACGCTTAGAAAAGGTATGAACCCCCTTGTTCCCACAGCCATGGGTTAAATAGTACCGCTACTGTTCTTCTAAAATGATGGTTCTATGATTAAATAAACCACGAAGGTTGATATGCCATTAAACCAAGAAACCAAACCATATATATATATATATATATATATATATATATATATATATATATATATATATATTACAGTTTTCCAAAATTACATAGGTCTCTCAACTATTTCCTGAGCCCAATCTTTCCTCCAGTTGTATTGGTTGGATGAAGAAGTGGTTTCTACCTTGCAGCCTTGCCATAGTAGCCTAGTTTGGGAAGATACCTGACAATTTTTCTGGGACTGGCATCAACATATTTGCTATTTCAGAGGCCTTGCAATGAGGATTATTCTCAACATTTCTTTTAACAAGATGCAGGGTTCTGTCAGAGGACCCTGGAATGCCTAGGCGAGATGCTGTGCACCCCTTACCCTCTCTATTAAATTTTACAATCACTCCATTAACAATAGAAGTGGGATTGAAAGATTTTTAAATATTTTGCGTTGACTACGTTTGCCTTCATATTGACCAAAATACGACCTCTCAGAAATTCGGAAACTTCAAACAATCCTTTCCTCCGTAGCATGATGTAGTAATTAGATATGGAACCTAAAATAGAAAATCTAGGTATGAACAACAGTTGAAGCAAGTTATATTAATTTTAGGCATAAAATAAGAATTAAAATATAGTTTGTGGTGGTGTCTACTTCCTTCTGTCGTGTCTGCATATATATATATATATATATATATATATATATATATATATATATATATACATATATATATATATACATTATATATATATATATACATTATATATATATATATATATATATATACATATATATACATATATATATATATATATATATATATATATATATAAAGAAAATTTGAAAAAACAAGTATTCCGAAATTGGGATGAATTTAATAACTAAAAAGATTTTCATCTCCTGTCACATATAAAAACATCCATCATTTTCTTCACCCCAAGAGACATCCTGATGAAGGTTCAATGTAACCGAAATGTTTTAAACATCGATTATTAAATTCATCCCAATTTCGGAATACTTGTTTTTTCAAATTTTCTTTATATTGTCGGATTTAATTTCCATATTTACTCCCATATATATATATATATATATATATATATATATATATATATATATATATATATATATATGAGTATATATAAAAAAGATATGAAAACATCACAAAATGCTGTTAAAGTGAAAACATTTTATAACTTCACTGATATTGAACAATATTTCGATTTTAAGAAAATCGTCAACAGAGCTTGTTTATACTCCGTGTTGTTAAGAGCGGAGACAAAAGTCACAAAACAACATGGAGTATAAACAAGCTCTGATGACGATTTTCTTAAAATCGAAATATTGTTCAATATCAGCGAAGTTATAAAATGTTTTCACTTTAACAGCATTTTGTGATGTTTTCATATCTTTAATATATATATATATATATATATATATATATATATATATATATATATATAATGTTTATTTACATATATGCAATGCAAGTAAACAAATTGATTAGATTATTTTTGAATAAATGAAACTACTCCAATATTTTCCTCATTTATAATTTGATGATAAAGAATATTTTTTCATAAAAATAACTCCTCTTGACAGTTTAATTAGAAAACCACCAAGGATTGGAAGATCAATATGACATTTTAATGATTTATCTATGAATTACAAATATATCTACAAAAGATGCGTATTATACTTATTTACATATATTCAATTCAACCCAATACATTTGATAAATTAATAAACGAGTAAATAAAACAACTGAACAGAATATACGACCATTACTCATTTGTAACTTTAGGATAAATCGATATTTTTATAAAAGTAATTCCTCTTTTAGTGTTCTGGTTTTCTTTATTGTTGGATTATACAACTTCCATTTTAACATTGTCGGCATGCAATAAATAATTATCTCGCTTAGATAATATATATGATACTTATTTGCACATATATACAATACTTTATTTGAATATATAATATACAACTTAATAAAAGTAATAAATTATTTAACAAATGAATGAAATTTTGGAAAAATAATATCATTTATAACTTGATAAATAATATTTTGTCATAAAAGTAATTCCTTTTTTTTTCACTGTTGGATTGCCAAACCTTTACTTTAACATATTTATTTTTCATTTTCAACGATTGTTTACTAAACATATAAGTAATGCTAATTGTTTACTAAACATATAAGTAATGGTAATTGCTATTCGGATCATTGATTTTTCGTTTTCATCTAAAACATTTTTTTATTTAAAGCATCAAACTAAAAAAAGATATGACAAATTTTGAAAAACAAAATTCATTTTTAAACAAACTTCTTTAAACTCTTTCTTCTGGTAGCAGTAAGGGTGAAAGAGTATCGCCCTCCTTTTTAAAAGAAAAAAATGAACTATCCCGGTTGGGAAAATCAAAAGACAAACGTCGCTTTTTTGCTTTCTCTCTCTTTCTTCTTTTATAGAAAATTATTATTCTCCTCTTTTACTGTGTGACACACAGGAACGATAGGTACAAGGGTACTAATAGACAGAATAATTTGGTTTAATAAGCGGGTCAGATTTGTATTGGTGTATGCATTTAGAAATGTGGTCGTCTTGCCACGCAGCAAAGGTTAGCACTCATACACACGATCCGTTACATAATCCAAATTGCCTTAGGTATATATCATATGCGTGATTTTGAACTTATATAATTCTTACTGGAGGTGTGTGATGTAATGTTTAGAGTCGTAGGAAATGGACTTGTCCACAAGAGTTCAAATCCTGGAGGAGGCGTTTGAATTTCACATAGTGCTAATACCCTTGGGAAAGGTATGAATCCAACTATTCTCTCTCCACTTATGGGTAAATAGTAGATGCGGGCTGGACTCTTTAACATTGATTACGCAACCAGCGTTGGAAACGGAAAAACCCCGAATTGAAACCTGTTAAACTGCGCTTAATAAATTGACTTTGTGTCACATCCTGCTCGTGCGGGGGGGTAAATATACATATATATAATTCTTGCTCCCCTTAAAACTGTTCTATATAGTTTGTTGCCTCTTTTAGACTTGTTCTTTTCTTACTTGTCGTTGGATAATTCTTTATTATAGCCCATGTAGAAGTGTATTCTAGTCTTGTTGTTTATTACAATTTAATAAACAGTGATTTCAAAGATTATGAATAACATTCTGTTCCCCTAGATATTATGTTGGGTTATCTTAATATAGTTATTTATTAAGCTTAGCTTAGATGGGACACAAGGCCATAAGTATGGGGCACCCAGTGAGAATCAAACTCACTAACAATGGTTTGCGGATCTAGCTTGCTAACCATTACACCACGTGAGGTGCCCAAATATTTACTAAGCTCATCTTAGATGTGGCACAAGGCTAGAAGTACGGGGCACCCAGTGAGAATCGAACTCACTAACAATGGTTTGCGAATCTAGCTTGCTAACCATTATACCACGTGAGGTTCCCAGGTTTATCTTAATATAGTTATTTACTGAGCTTAGCTTAGATGTGATACGAGGCCAGAGGTATGGACACCCAATGAGAAACGAACTCACTAACAATGGTTTGCGAGTCTAGATTGCTAACCATTACACCACATGAGGTGCCCAGGGTTATCTTAATATAGTTATTTACTAAGCTTAGCTTAGATATGGCACAAGGCCAGATGTGTGGGGCACCCAGTGAGAATCGCTAACAATGGTCTGCTAATCTAGCTTGCTAACCATTACACCACATGAGGTGCCAGGGTTATCAATATAGTTATTTACTAAGCTTAGCTTAGATATGGCACAAGGCCAGATGTGTGGGGCACCCAGTGAGAATCGAACTCACTAACAATGGTCTGCTAATCTAGCTTGCTAACCATTACACCACATGAGGTGCCCAGGGTTATCTTAATATAAGATGTATGCCAAATTCCTACTCGTATTTATGAACTTTCCAAATATCAGCAGCAGGCACTTCCGGTAAAATTATCCAATGGGAAACGATGCAGAACGAATCTAAGATCGTAAAATCAATTGCAAATTGAACTTCTGCGATCCAGACCAACAGACGAGGATAACAAGACTACAGACTTACTGTCACAAGATGCATCTACTGAGACTGCACTCTTTTCTATAGAGGATTTCAAGTAACACTACAAGGATTAACAAACTGAACACAAACACAATACCAACTTGGATTTACCAACAAAAGAACTAAACGCCTAAAATGGCGACTTGAATTCTAACCGGATGTTTTTCTAAACTCGCTCTCTGCAAACTAAAGTAATCAAACAGTAGTAAAGAACTTTTTCTTCATTCCTAGAAAAGGCCATGGATGATAACGTCCATAATGAACAGGAAAAGTTCGATATCTAAACCAATTGTATTTCTTCACATGTCTACGATTCTATTGCCGAGTATATCATTTTTGAATCAGCTGTAAATCGCCTGGAAGAATTATACGTGAATCACACAAAAATATTTGCTAGACATATTCTTGCCAGACAAAGATAGGAGGAAATTATTGACGAATGTTCAAGAACTCCAATTATTAGCAAAGGAGTGCAGCTTCCAGGCAGTTGATACAGCACATAACCGGAATGACTGTATTAGATGGTTGGTTGGTTGGTTGGATTTTATGGCATGTCAGCTCTTGATGGTTATGTTATGCCAAGGATATTTTGTTTTATTTCAGTCTTGTTGAGTATTCAATTTTTCTTTCAAACTCAATTTTTAAACACATTTTAATACTCATTTTTATCTATTTAACCTGTATATGAGACCCTAACAGATACTACCACTACGAGTCAGAATGGATGTAGGAGTAATGGCAATAATAGGGTACTCTGCATTCCCAAGAGTTCCAGAATTGGAGATTCAGTACTAGATGCAGTTTAGACTGTGTTAGAAGATGCCTTCATAACTAGATTATGTTCAAAGTCTATTAAAACCTCGATTTTAACACAGCCGTAAATCAGGCCCGAGCCTTCTACTCAGCACACAAAACCTTGGGATCCTATTCACATCCACTTATACTAACTGTGGGTACCATAGCCTCGAAAAGCATCAATTCATCTATGTGTTACATTAAAAACACAAATTCGAAATGCTATTTTTGTGTCGGATCTCGCCACAATCGTAAGATGTGCCTGGCCAGAAAAGCCATGTGTTGCACAAGCAGGAAAAAGGCATTTTTTTCGAAAGTATGTCGATCGACTGCTGCTTTGGCATTTAGCTTTTTTCAATCCATTACATCAACAGGATGAGATTCAAAGTCTATCAGACAACGTCCACGAGAGAACAGAAACCTCGATTTTAACACCGCATTAAATCGGGCCAGAGTAAAGAAAACCTCGAATCGTATTCACACTCGCTTATATCAACTGTGGTTACCAGATATCAGAAAAGCGATGATTCGTCTACGTGAGCTATTAAAATCATAAATTCGAAATACTATTTTTGTGGCGATTCGCTACAATGGTAAGATGTGCTCAGTCAGATAAGCCATGTGTTACACGTGTAAAAGGGGGGCATTTTTGAAAGTACAAATTATTGAAACAGGTCACAGTTTACATTTTTTAAATAAAAATGAGGCTACCGTCTTTATGAACACAAGTAGAGCTGGTCCTTTCATTTTGATAGACTTTACCAAAAACATGAGATAAAAGTAAACCCTACCACGAGAAACATGTCCATGTGTTGCATAGCGCATTCTTTACCGGCACTAAATAGGTATATGTTATATACTGATCTTTTCACTTTACCAAATCAACATATAACGTTATATACCTTTCTTTAATTCTTACTCTGGTCTTCTATTCTTTTGGCCGGCTTTGCTTCTGAACGTCTATCATCTATCTTGGTCTGGTATATCTTCTAAGGTCTCGTCTGGTCTTCTATTGAGGATTCCGGGTCTGGTTTCTGTTGCTAGGGATTTCTTGTTATCAGAAGCCCTGTGTCATTTTTAGCTTTTAGTAATAAACACAAGACTTCGATTTACGATGATGTTACTTTATTCGTAAATCCCCAGATCAGACAATGCGCGCGGATCCTTACATCTTGCTAGCTCGGCTTCTAAGTTCTAACTGACTACCTGAGTTGCTTACTCCTTAAACCGGAAGGGCCTTCTATTGCCTTCCGGTTCTCACGTTCCATCCGCAGAACGCAAGGTGAGATCGAGGTCAAGCGCCGTCACTCACTCTCAAGGCCATCAGCTGTACTGATCGCCATAATGGTTTCTACAATACCTTAAAAATGTATTAGGGATCTAATTATTATGTAACACATGGTTTCGTCTTCACTTGATGCTGTTAAAATTCACTCTAGTCAGTACTTGATAAAACTCATAGATAGTAATAATTGTCGAGTCAGAGTTATATGTCCCGAATCCCATCTTTTGTGTATATGGATCAGATTATCTGCCCCCTAACTTTTTTTTAGTCTCTGTTAATAAAACGAACACCTCACGTGTTGTCCTCATGTTTTTGATTTATTGATTTGAGTTTAAAGTATCCTCTCGTGGAATATATGAAGATCAGTACCTGTGCTTACCGGAGATAAAAAAAGGTATGTTTCATTTTATGCGGAATTAGGTTCGTAAATTCCCAACAAATGCTTCAATTAAATGAAAGTATACCGTTAACTTAAACCTACTACGTGAGTGGTATAGGAATAATCAATTCTCTGTCCTCCCTAATCTTTGTTGTGACATTATTCTTGGCCAAGACTTTTTGGATCTGAATTCTTGTTTTCTTTGCATTTAGTGGCCCTAAAAATATCTCTATGCCTAATGCAAGTGTTTCTAGTTTACCCTCTGCTTTGGTAGATATACCGTCTTTATTCTCTTATATTGATCCTAACTGCAAACATTTTGCCATTAAATCTGAATTTAAATTAGAGACTACCAACTTCAGATCTCTTTTATTTGTCTATAATCATTGGTTTGCGCACAGTTATAGGATATCAAGTATTTCAATCTAACACAGGTTTGATTGATTAACTTTAGCTTCTAGCAAAAGTTCCTAGCCCCAGTCATTGTCTAATATTACGGAAATCTTAGAAGTACATTTGACGTTTGCTCAGGTGTTTATTGCTTGAACAATTGTTATACATAATTTAAAACCATTAGCAAAAATTGGAATCTAGAAAAATGGTGTTTTTGTGTTTTTTTAATGGCATATCAGCCATTATGGGTTATTTAATGCCAAAACTATCCTTGTATATGAACAGTGGTGGTACTATTTAGCCCATAGCTGGGGGATGAGGGGCTTCATACTTTTCCTGCGAGTATTCGAAAAAGTTCAAAATCCTTTCACAACAATGTCTCAGTCCAGTATGTTAGCCCCTACGCCACGGGGACTCTCCAAGAAAAGTGGGTTGTTAATGAATTTACAGAGGGAAACCTCAATCAGCGTATACAACAGATCTTTTCTCTTATTTCTAGACACAGTTATGATATCAAGTATTCCTATTCAATACTAGTAATCTTCAACTAGGTCTATTTTGATCCATAGATGTGACCCTAACAGGCATTACCACTCTGGGTTAGAGAAAACCTGGGAGTAATGTCAATTAAGGGGGATATTCCACAGTCTCCAGATCTCGAGCCTAATCACCACATGTGTTTTTAGGGAGGATAGAGTCAGTGTATTTTACTCTCTGTCTACTGGGTATTTATAAACTTTAGACAAGGAAAACTATCATTTATACTTGAATGAATTGATAGATGAATGAGTAAATCCGAAAAAGAAAGAAAATAGCATCCAAGGGTTAAAGAAGGAAATACCGTATTTGACGGCATATACGACGCACTGTTTTCCAAAATGTTGGCTCAAAAAATTGCCCTGCGTCTTATACATCGTAGGTGAAGTTTGAGACCTCCCGTAGACCTAGACTAATCTTCTCTATGATGCTCACTAACACAGCTTACGCTCAGTAATTTTATCTACCCTGTAGTGCAAAATTGCTTTTATACAGCTATGTTTCTGCTTGTGTAATGCACAGCTAGACTGTTTTCAACAATGTATGCTTAAATGCACTAAACACTTTTTTCCTGAATATGACCTGCTGAAATGGGGGTGCGTCTTATATGCCCGTGCGTCTTATATGCCGTCAAATACGGTAAAATAAAACATGAAGGAACCCGACAGGAAGAAGTAATACAGGTTCGGCTGCGTATTGGCCATGCAAGATTTACACACTATTTTATGCTCAAACAAGAGGATCAAACACGGTGCGGAACATGCCAAACACCCTACACTGTCAAACATTTCCTTGTGGAGTTTTCGCTCCAATCAAAAATAAATATTTCAACGCAAATATTATGAGAATAATAACATGGATGATATCTTATCCTGCTTGAGAGAAATACAAAAATATATCGAAAATTAGGAATCCGATATAAAATACACCCACGAAATACATCTACAAAAATACAACCGTAAAGAAAACTTGAGTACCAACTTTTATCTCACACTCTAACAGTTTTTGACATTAAATAAACCATATATAAGTATATTTGCCTCTCATCCCACTTATGAGCGCTGGACACAAGGTCTAGTTTTAACGTATGCCCACCCATAAGCCGAAGCTCATGGGTGGTAAACACAAACATTGCGGGCAATAAATCCAGCCCTGTCCCTTTAATTCAAAGGGGCAGGTATTGCCTGGGGAAATAGCCCCCCTAGGATCGGCGCTATTAATTACTTTACCGATCCAGCGACCAAAGCTCACTGGACCCCCAGCTGAGCCAGGCAAGTAAATAAGCCATATATAAGTTATTATATCATTAAACAAACTTAACCGAATCAAACCAAACCAAATGACGTTAATGAAAATTATTTATATTAATTTGAAGATATTAAGAACTTGAAACATAGAAACTTTTATCAAAATGGCTTGAAAAGACTTGATATGCTGAAAAACAAACAAAACAAAACAAACAAAAACTGAAGGAAAGAAAGAAGGAAGGAAGAAGAAATGAAAGAATATTTCTAAAATTCTCACTTCATGTAAAAATGTTCTTTATCGAATCAATTATGAATCAATTGTGACGTGTCTTTCCTTTGTAGAAATAAAGACCGAAAATAAACTAATAAATCTTTAGTAAGTAAAGTATACGAAGTATCTTGTCGATATCAGTTGAGCAGAAACTATTCCCTTTTCACTACCACTAGACCAGAGAAATTGTTTTTGCTGATTTGGAGCGCCACACATATTGTCAACTTTACCGCACAGATCAGACTACCCAACCTGTGCCATTCATGCGGGGGCCAGTATCGATTCCTGGGCGAAGATTCTACTGAATGAGCTAATTGTATGTATATTATATGTATATACTTGCTCTATGTTCCCGGCCTTGACAGGGTTAAAAAGTTATTTACATATTTAGATGTGGCACAAAGCCAGTAGTATGGGGCACCCGACGAGAATCAAACTCACTAACAATGGTCTGCAAATCTAGCTTGCTAAATATTACACCACGTGAGGTGTCCATGACCGAGTTATATAGTATCAAGCTAAATTTAAGTATGCACTTTTTAAACCTCGTATTGCTCAACATTGGATAACAGTACCTATCGCTCGATGTACTTATTGGGAAAATCTTACAATGGAAATTTGTGCATGTTAACTCCCATTTAACAATAGTGCAATAATACTACTTTTTGAAAGGGAGTGATGTGATATATCAACAGGGTAATCCTTAATGCAAGTATTCCTAATGAACAGAATATCTAATAGGGAAATTCATTACATTTGCAAATGTATCGGAGTTATTCATCTGAGCCTATTTACCCACCCACCTATTACTCATATCACAACAGTTAATTTGGATTCTAATGACATCAAATGAACTCGGTGTAAGTATAAATTTCTCATAAAATTCTACCTTACAAATATTTTGTTTGATCTTGGTACAAGATGTGTTTTGAATTACATCCCTGGACAGGTACACAGAGACATTACAACTATATGAGATGATTTTCACGCTGTTTTTAACTTTTTATATATATATATAATATATATATATATATTATATATATATATATAATATATATATAATGTGTGTGTGTGTGTGTGGTGTGTGTATTTCGGCAGCATTCTTTCATGTATACATGTAGAATTAAACAAAAGGCACGTCTCCAGTTTAACAATTTTATTAACGATCTTTTCGCGCTTTCCGGCCAACTTTTTTAAACATTTGGATGGAATCCTAGATTAGTCACCAGATTAGTACTAAGGATAAGAACTTCGGTGGACTAATCTACGGATTCCATCCAAATGTTTTTAAAAAGTTGGCCGGAAAGCGCGAAATGATCGTTAATAAAATTGTTTAAACCGGAGACGTGCCTTTATTATATATATATATATATATATATATATATAATATACTATATATATATACACACAACGCCCATGAACCCCTCCTTCACATATATAAGAGCATCTAAAAAACAAACTACCTCATAGAGGTTCTTCACGGAACGAATGAACATGCTACTATCAAACACACTCGCCTACCCGGATTTTAACAGCATGTTAAACCCACTATAGCACTTGAACATTTATAACTCTTCTATAATGCTCCCTTTCTAATAATGTATCAACAATTTCTTCAAATAAGAAATTTTCTCCTGAAGATGACCGAAGGTCGAAACTAGTTGAGATTAAACAACATACAAGAAATATTCCTGATTGTCTTAATAATAATTTTTGTTCACACTATAAAGAAAATATTTTTAAAAATATAACAAACACAGGATGTTATGATCAGGAAACAATTTTTAGTGTCAATATTTAAGAATTTCGGTATATTGTACCATCTTCAGGACACTGTTAAGTAATGTTTATGTGAGGGATAAAATAAAGGATGTTAAGTGTATTGTGATTGTGTGAATATGATGCTATTAACCGTTAATTTTTATATGCGCGTTTGTTTACGAAAGCCAATGACGTGATCAATGCATGTGCAAAAATTGTTTCCTGATCATAACATCCTGTGTTTGTTATATTTTTAAAATATTTTCTTCTCATATTGTCGGATTAATTTCTTCACCGTATTTCCATATATAATATATAATATAATATATATATATATATACGTGCGAGAGTCAAACATTATCCGTACTGTTGATTTTTTTTCAAATGTATTTACATAAATAAACAAGTACGTCATTTTTCTATATAGTTTTCTACTTTTACGATACACTTTGTCCATCGGTCCACAAGTTCACGTATTCCTTCCAAGAAGAAGGTTTTCGGTTGGTCGTACAACTATTCATGCACCACTTCTTACACATATTCATTCGTGCGTAACACTTTTATGCCCATTTTAAAACTCCTCTATCCACTCGCACACACTTATACACGGTAGTGCTCTGACTCCATATTGTGCTAAAAGCCTCCGATGAATTTCAGCCTCTGACACTCTTTCCGACCAGTCAAATCGGCTCACTGCTCTTTGTTTTTTTCTTGTGACACACTCCCAAGGAACCGGTAATGTTTACACTTTAAAGACAGCAGTCAAAAGGGAGCGATCAGGCTTAAATTTCGATCACGTAAACACAGTGTGATAATAAGGTATGTTATGGTGAAAGTGCGAATAATTTTTGACTATCACTCGTGTATACATATATATATGAGGTTAAGTAAACAAACAAATGTGTTTATTTTTATATGACTTTAAGCCGACAATATTAGGAGGATATGTGCTTAATTGAAGTCATACCTAATTTTGAAAATTAATTAGTTAATAATTAATGAATTTAGGCGGGCATATATGTTCAAATGTAAGGCTAAACAAATCGAGAAAATGTCAATCCCGGTCGAAATGTACATTCAGGGATTGACATTTTCTCGATTTGTTTAGCCTTACATTTGAACATATATGCCCGCCTAAATTCATTAATTATTAACTAATTAATTTTTAAAATTAGGTATGACTTCAATTAAGCACATATCCTCCAAAAGACATATATATATGTAGGTGTACGTATGTGTGTGTGTGCGCGCTCGTTCGTTTTAAGCAGTAGTTTTATTCATTCCCCGTTGGCGTTTTGTAAAGTTTATAAATCCTTTCTTTGAAACCGGAACCTTATCTGTTTGATTAAGCTGTTCCCTTCCGGTAAGGAATACTTTCAAATATTTTTGCTTTCTAATCC
>CM042137.1:56787960-56867960 GCA_023376005.1 Doryteuthis pealeii | reverse complement strand
CCTTTTGTTATTTCTTTACTCATATATTTGCTCTGTGACTCTAACATTAAGAGCACACATTGAGCTCTCAAACTGCGACTTGGTTTTGTTTAAATAAAACTCTTGTGTCGTAAGGAAGATTTCATCTCTGGACTTTTGGATTATATATAAATATATATATATATATATATATATATATATATATATATATATATATATATATAGGTGTGCTTGAGTATGCATTATATATATATGCGTGTGTGCGTAACATATAAATGTGTGTATCGTGTGTAATAAATAAGGCATCTGAGAGTGCATAGAGTTCATGTCAACGTCAAAGACATGTATTTTGCTTGTCACATATGCGGAGAGGCTTGCAAGGGGGAAATTGGCCTGAGGAGTCACATGCGTGTCCACGACTGCTCTTTGCGAGATTGAAGAGATGGCTTCCTTTTTTTAAAGTAGTGGCAGTCATATATATATATATATATATATATATATATATATATATAATATGTGTGTGTGTGTGTGTGTGTGTGTGTGTGTGTGTTGCCCTAACCATACTAAGAAAAAAGTACTAAAAAGAATTTTCCGATATCGTGAGTTTTTGTGTGTGATTAGTTAAGATTTTCAGCATGATTTTGTTTTCCCCGTATCTTATTTTAGGTTTTGTTTATTTTTTTAAAGAAATATTTGTGACAATTTTTTGGGGGGTGGGGGCCTAACAAAAATAAAAGAATATCAAAAGTTTTTGTCCATAGAAGCGTTGCCATATACTGATGTTCTTCTTGTATACTATGCAACAATATGCATTGGATATAAATATCTTACACTCAAACAATGAAAGCGCTTAAGAAGAATGCGTTGGAAGGAGATCATTTGTATGATCCAATAGAAGCGAGATTATGTCTTTAGCATGAAAGAGGATTCAATATGGCCGAAGCAAAGAAGAGAATCAAATTAAGGAAGAAGAACTAAAAAGATGCAAGACTGAAAAAAGAAGTATTGTCCTGACATCACACCAGGCCGAATTAACACAAGGTATTTTTTAAGTGGGGATTTTTTTGTGAGTCAGAATGGACCCGGAAGTAATAGCAAGTAACGGGATTAACGGTAATGAATCCACACTCCTCAGATTTCGGAAATTGAATGTCATCTTCAGATGTAGTGTAATGTCATGTACATGGCACCCCTTTGGGGAGAGTCTTTCCCCTCTGTAGGGGAGACGGTCAGCGTATTCTAAGTCCCACCGACAGGGCCAATATACAACAAAGAAACATTATTTCATTCTGCAATAAGATAATTGCAGCATTCTTGTTGCTAAAAGAGTGGGAAATGGTCGGATCAAGGAAAAATAACTACTCTAGAATGACCGGTTAGAATCCCAGATTTAAATTTAATAGGCCGGTTTAGATCAGTCGGTAGTGCATCCAGCTCAGGACCACAAGGTTCTGGGTTCAATACCGTCCATCGCCAACTCAGCGTATGAGTAGCACAGCTTAGATCTGTGCAGTAAAGGGGCAAGCTGATGGTAGGTGTGGCACTCCACCTCAGATGCAAAAACAATCTCCCTGGTCTAACGATAGCGGAAAGGGGATAGACTCCCTTGCTGCTGTTCCACTGATACCGACATTAGGCTACTCCGTCTACTTTACTTTTATATAGCAGATGCTCACAGAACTTGTTTATGACGGGCCAGAGTTTCATCTATAGGAACACATAATAAAGTTATTTGGTGCGGGCACACCTCTGCACACGCTCCAAAGAACCCGTTTATTCAATGGAGGGATACAATGATGTGTCACCGCGGATCGGCATCAAGCCGGAAGTGTTATGTTGGGAGGTGCCAAAAGTGGTTTTACAGTTATTACAGTTCGTGCAAGCTAGGTACATGCACAGACCGATCCATAAAAAAAAAACAATACTAACGTTCTTCTCCTTGTACAGCCTGCTTCTATCAAAATACCTCGGTCTCTCCAAACCCAAACAGGAGTGAGATGAAATTACTTACAAATTATTGAAGATGTTCAGCCTCTTGCTTTTTAAAATATACTTCGAATGAGAGGATTAAGGGAAGGTGGGGTTAAAAAATATCAACAAAAACCCCAAGAAACGAAAAAATTCAACAAAACAAAATTGTGGGCCATTAGGTTGCCCTCTTTCCCTCAATTAGTATCTAGGACTGTCGTCTGCCTTCCAGTTTTGGGGGGACCGAAGGCGAGCCAGATGCCAGAAATTACGATTTTTCTAAACGAAATTTCAGTTCAGTGAACATCATTACGTCCGATGTTACGTCACTCATCAACTTCACCTACGTCATAATAAAAGGACGCGGAATGAACAAAAGTTTTCATAAAGATACATTTGACCTAAAAACAAGACATAAAAATTATCGTGGAGTAATATTAGCAATCTTAGTCTCGCAGATCCATTACTACTGAATAGCATATTCGATCCTCGCTGGATGTCTTAGACTTACGACCTCGTATCACATCCTACCCATAGCGAACTGGCTGGGTAAATGCCTAAAAATTTACAATAACAGAAAAAGGACACTAAAAAGAATTTAAAATGCAACAAAAATCCCATAAATGCTTATTCGATTTGATGGTTGTCTTTCGTCTGTATTTCATTGTCTTGTGTCTTAATTGCAGGGGATCAAATATTGACATGGGATGGTCAGTCATTAGTGGACGTGACCTACGAAGAAGCGCAGGAAATAATGGACCGATCCGGTAACATTGTCCAAATTGTCATTTGGCACAGACCAATCACGTGAGTATTGTACTTCCTTCCATCTTGTCTTGTCATGTGTGGTGCAATCTCGATTCTCGGGTTTAATCTAGCGATGAGTTCGCTACACTGATTGTGGATTGCAATTCGGGGCTCTATAATTGCAAATAATTACCAGTCATGACGCAAGAACACGCGCATATATATATATATATATATATATATATATATATATTATATATATATATAGAGAGAGAGAGAGAGAGAAGAGAGAGAGAGAGAAAATGTAGAACAAACACCGGATGTTACAATGGATGGAAATGTATTAGTCATAGTGACGATGTTCGAACATTTCGGTTTAAATATTGATTGTTAGAGTAGTTAGAATTTGGCGGTTAGTCGAAGGGGCCAGGTGTGATGGTCGTCTATTCCCAGTAAGCCATCTTCTCACAGCGTGGTTGAACGCTTTTGGACTTTGGCTTTAATAAAGACGTCTGAGAAAAATAGATAAGCCTTGCATTCATTATTTTTAAAAAACAAAAGAAATGAGCACAGACAACCGGGGCCCAGCACAGAAGAAGTCGTATCTACCAGAGGAAGAAATCACCCTAATAGAAGATGGCCATGAAATAGAAACCTCCTGAGAACTCCCCCCTCGCCATTTATATACTCGAGTCAAAGGGGTATATAACATAACATCTTACTATGGAAAGTCGGTTTAATGTGGGAACCCTACAAAAAGCAAACCAATTGGAAGTAGACTATAAACAAAAATGTTCTAGTTCCTTTGGAATTCTATAAAATGGGAACACCTCGAGTGGTGGGCAATAAAACCAGCCTTATCCCTTCTTGGGGGAGTTAAAATCTTCCCAACTCTTGAGTAAAAGGGTGGTACAAAGCAACATTAATGACCGAGGATGATCAACGAGAAGAAGACAACAGATAACAGCATAAATACGCGCGTGTGGACAGTTAATGTTTTGACCACATCAGTCCTCCTGTACCATGCTCAGTGAGAAATAAAAACAAATATTGATGAGTTAAAAATACATGTAACAGTTTTTATTGTTTTATTTGTTGTTCCTAACATTCTGGATTATGGTCAAATCACACTGAAAGCATCGATTCCCGCTTGGTCACCGAAGTTAAGCAGTGATGAACCTATTCCATTCTTAATTAGATGACCACTTATGCAATAGTAGGTACTGTAAGCAACCTGAGTCCTTTGTTTATCAAAATTACTTGATTTTGCATTAAATCACCCGAAAAGGGTTGATGTGCCATAATACAAGGTAACCTACCTATCTATCTATATCTATCTCAATCAGTATGTTTATATCTATCGATCTATCTATCTATCTTTTATGGTCAAATCACGTTGAAATCATTGGTTCCCACTAGATCACCAAAGTCAAGTAATGATGAACCTGTTCAATACTTAATTAGGTGACCACTTAAGCAACGCGTATACTGTATGCAACATCAATCCTTTTTATATCAAAATGACTGGATTCGGCATTTAAATGATCCGGAATGGATTGATATGCCGTAAATCAAAACCAACCAACCAAAAAACCTAACATTATAGGCTATAACACCTCTTTCAGACAAAGGGAGCAGGTGAAGTCTGAAGGGTCGCTCCAGACCCACCCACCCCCCGCCCGGAATTAGAATGAGTGAATTTCCATCTCTCTAGCCGAGAAGCACCACTGCGCAAGTAAATATCAATAGTGAATTAAATTTGCTGTCACAAGAATAAATTAAAGGAAATTGGTCTAGGAAGACTATTTTGCAAATATCTCAGATGGATAAAGTCGGACTGCGTCAAAAATCGATATTTGAAATCATAGTTTTATTGGGTGTGAGTAAAACTTTATAATGAATCATCGATTTTCTTGTGTATGTATACAAAACCCCTGCAAACTTTTACATACAAAACTGATAACCAAGATAATAGAATACGCTGACTGTATTCCCTGCAGAGAAGTAAGACCCCCCCCACGATACTAAACTACATCTGGTGGTGAGGCTACAGTTCCAAAACCCTGGTGGCTGAGCACTAGGGTAGGTTGATTTTTCACTTTTTAAAAATATCTAATTCTCTCAAACAGCGAAAATTGTGTGTTGATATAATACTACTGGTACCAAAAACTAGATCCTGTACTTGTCCTATTGTTTGAGGATATACCATCAAAGATCGTCTACTAAAATATGCAAAAGCTCTTCGTTTTCACAAAATTCAGCTTAGAAATTGGTTAGGAAATCTAACAATTTCAATATTCAAAACTGTTGTGAGATTTTAAGGGGTCAAATAAGAACAAAACGACGGATAACAAATGTAGGAAAATGTATTAACAGAAAGTAGACAAATACAATACAGATAAGTGGAAATTACGTCCGACAAATATAGTTATTGGCTTACTCGCATTGGCTTACTGCCAAGCCACAATTATCCCTGTTACTTATAGTAACCCGTCGGCGCATTCCATTGGTCAATAGGGTATATCACCTATAACAAAAACAAAAACTCATTTTAAATGAAATTATAGAAGATTATAACTAGAATTCAAATTGAAAATATGCCCCCATTACCACCGATACATTGGATATACTGCTTTTTACCTCATAGGTAGGCTGTAACAGTGATAACATTTTAAAAGATTGAAATCTATTTCCTCAAACGAAGACAGTTGACACCAAGTTATTCTGTGTGGTAATTCTTTATGTTAATTTGCAACTTTCGCCACATGGGAGACGTTACAATTTCAAAATCGACCTAGCCTACTGAGCAACATGCAACACTTCACTTTGACACTTACTTAGGCTAGACGGGTGATTGGAGAGGCCAATTAATCGGCTGGCCCCGTAAATCCCTAGCACCTACATGATTGTCCCAACCCTATTGCCTTTATGACCATTTTTATCATATATTTGCTAGAAGGCGGTGGCTGAGGGTCTTTGTGTCCTGAGTATGATGTTAATCTCTATCTGATAGTGTTTTCCTATCCTGGAGCTCTGGGAAATCTGGAGTACCCCTTCATCCCCATTACTCACAGGTCAACTCTGACGGGGATTGGTAGTACCTGTTAGGGTCGCATATAGGGGTTAAATAGAAAAAATGAAAAGGCAAGGACGAACATAAGTGTCGTTCTCCTGTGGACGCCTACACAGACACATCAGAGTAGATCGACTATCAGAAACGTTCATCAATCAGCACATTCTAGATGTTGCGCGGTGAACCCTCCAGGGGCGATGACTGATAGGGCTGGTTCACGAGAGAGAATCATGGATACCAGTTCTGTCAGCATAACATGATGATGATGATGATGATAAAATTGCAAGACAAAATAAATAAGACATTATATCACAACGCTAATAAAAAATATCTATTGATAAGAAAATAATATTGAAGTAGAAAAATGAAAGCTAGATTATAAATTTTCTTCTATTCTTGCAAACAGCATAATTTGTTAGAGCAAGTGTTGTTTATTAGTAGTGAAATATTTTGCAGGTTTTATTCAGTAAATTCTGCAAATTGAGACAGAGTAGCCAGAGCTGACTGTTCTTTTATGGGTTTGGTAGTGTATAATCATGGGTATTTAGGGGTAATATACTTATATGTATATGTAAGTTTGTAGTGGGACAAAAAAGTAATATTTTTCTAATCTTTTTGATAGTTTGTACCATCAAAATTTAAATAAAGAATACTATTTTTTTTACTGCAGGGTCTTTCACCTTCTTTTCCTATTGTTCATTCTTAAACGATTGCAAAGTTCATACGATGACATTATATCTGTTGTTAATGATTGTTTTTACCAATGGGATCCAAGCACGACAACGCCGATGGAAGAAGCGTATGGAGTGTGGACGTTATAGCACTACAATAATGAAAATATTTATTGATAAGAAAATAATATTAAATTAGAAAAAGTTGAAAATTTTCTTCTATTTTCTGCATACAGCATAATTTGTAAGAGCAACTGTTTTTATTAGCAGTGAAAGATTTTGCAGGTCTTATTTAGCAAATTCGGTAAATTCTTTTAAACATTTGTACCGATGGTAAATTCACAATTATTTAACCAAATCAAGCGGACTGGTTTCCGAGCTCGGTTGAGGCTAGCACAGGGCCACAGTCGATGGGCAATCGATAAAGATCGAATTCTGTATCCCATAGAATTCGGCTTCAGCTGAAATAAACATTTTATAATCGAGTAAACTTTTCGATACGAGGCTTGTTCAGATATCGATACAAGGAAGAAGAAAGCCGATTGATTGTCTCAAGGAAATTAGTTGGTTCGTTGGTTGGATTTTACGACATGCCAAACCTTGTTGGGTTATTTTATGTCGAAGATGTTTTGTTTTATTCATTCTTGATGGGTATTCAAATTATTTTTAAAATCAATTTTTTAAACATTCTTACTCTCATTTTTTCTATTTAACCCATAGATATGGGACCGTAACAGGTATTATCTCTCTGGTTTAGAGTGAACCAGGGAGGTATGGCGTTTTAAAAAAAATGTTCAATAGCCATCAAGAATGAATAATACAAAATGTATTCGGCATAAAATGACCCAACCATGGTTGACATGCCGTAAAATCCAACCAGCCAACCAACCAGTTTTGTTAGGAATTGTTACTCCCCTGTAGAGGATGCAGTCAGCGTATTCGAAATTGTGGGATTCATGATTTGGGTTTCTTTCTTAAGTTGTTTGCCCACGAACCTATCAAATATGATTAATTTGCAAACAGATGTATTTCACCCACAGATCAGATCGTAACAGTTACTACCAGTGCAGGTGATAGAGGACCTGGGAGTAATGTCAATGAAAAGCTGACTCCATACTCACCAGATCTCCAGGTCTAGAGCCGCGCCCTCAGACACTTTTTAGTGTCATATTCAGGACATTCTTTGAAGGGTGCTTTCACCTTGACTTGACCGTATCAAGGAAAATCGGATATAGTTACTAAAAGATGATAGACAAAAGTGGGAAACAAAATATATATGCTGTGTAATAAAGTTAAAGCCAGACAACAACAACAAGATCTGTTATATTTTTACTTAATCAACAGAACAAACATTTTGATTGGTTGGTTTTGACGGCATGTCAACCCTTCCGTTATTTTATGCAAAGTTTGATTCATTCTTGATGGATATTCAACATTTATTTCAAATTCATTTTTTTACCTCAATTCTTTAAAAACATTTTTCAATTTATTTTTTAATTTTTAACCCATAAATGGGTCAGAGTGGACACGGGAGTAATGGTGATGAAGGGGTACTCCACATTCTCCAGAGCTCCAGAACTGAGATTTCACCATCAGATAGAGTCTAACACATCCAGGACATTAAGACGCTCAGTCACCGTCTTCTAGCACACATGACAAAAAGTGCTGGGGTTTGCCATAAGGGCAATAAGGTTGGGACAATCATATAGATGCTAGGGCTTGAGGTGATCAGCCGATTAATCGGAGGGGGCCTTTCCGACCGCCCATTTAGCCTAAGGGCCAAAGTGGAGTTTTGCATGTCCTTGAATGCTCATCCACTAAAGCATCACGCGTCGCCACCCACGGCCATCAGGTGGCCTCTTTGGAGGAGGATCTTACCCCTCTGCAGAGGTGCAGTCGGTGTATTCTAAAGCCTCAGCTGACAGGGCTCAAACATTTTGGCCACCCTATAATTTTTCGTTAACATTGAATAAATAGTTGTACGATGATTCCATATTTCCTGTGTTTACAGATTTGCACAACTAATACAATGTTTTGTTAATTAAGGTTCTTTTTTTGTTTTTTCATCTCCATTGCTTTATATAAAAAAACCTCTTTTTATTGAATCCTTTACGAGAAATGCTTTCTCGATTCTTTCATTGGTCGACTGATAGGCGTGGAAAACGACACACGGACTCCATTGATCTGATGACTGCCACACTTGATGATTGAATCCTTTCTATTCAATCATTGCATTATAATCAATGCGGATTTTTTGTTGTTAACAAAAAAAAGGGATTATCTTTCGCATGTCCAGCGCGTTATGTCATTGGTTGGTTTTAGTAGAAAAATCATGACGATGGATGAGAAATAAATGACCCTATCAACGAGACGAGGAAACTCTAGAAGATGCACCCTCTTCCTCTCTATCTCTCTCTCTCTATCTATCTATCTATCTATCAATCTATCTATTCCAATATTTTCATTAACTATTTCTCTCAATCTATCCCAATATTTTCATTTTCTATCTATCTATCTATCTATGAATCTATCTATCTATTCCAATATTTTCATTTTCTATTTCTATCTATCTATCAATCTATCTATTCCAATATTTTCATTATCCATTTCTCTCTCCCTCTCTCCATCTATCTATCTATCTATCAATCTATCTATTCCAATATTTTCATTATCTATTTCTCTCTCCATCATCTATCTATCTATCTATCTATCTATCTATCTATTCCAATATTTTCATTATCTATTTCTCTCTCCCTCTCTCTATCTATCTTTCTATCTATCTATTTCTATTTTTTATACTTTTCGCGATTTCTAAACTTACTGCTGTCGATATCTTTTCTTAGTGTGTTCTGATGTAAACGGCATTTTAAGGGGAGTCTCCGTAGCGAAGGAGTTAATTTTCTGGGCTGCGACATCGTAGTAAACGAAATAGAATTCCATCTGAACATAAAACATACCTTCAACAAACTAGATTTAAATTATTTGAATTAATGGTAAAATTATTTTCTAAACCACGCAATGCGTAAATAGTATGAAAGACTAGGCCCTTTAACCGTAGCATAGCAACTGATCTAGGAGAAGGAAAACTCTTAATCCAAGCTTTTTAAATTTCACTGACAATGACCTTGTGCCATATCCCGTTCGTGCAGAGTTGGGTTGGAAAATCCATATATGGGACAGTAGCAGCTACTATCACTCTGGATCAGAGTGGAACTGACAATAAAGGAAATGAAGGGGTACTCTTTACTACCTCAGATCTCCAGAACTGAAGCCTCACCATCAGATGTAATTTAGAGTCATATCCAGATTTCACCCCTCAGCAGGGCATACAATAAACGGATGAAGTCTGGAAGTAGGGCATACAATAAACGCATTCTATGCCCTGTCGGAACGGTGGGGGAAGTCTGGAAGTTTAACAGACAGGTAGGGTTGAAGGTTATTTTTAATTGAAGCAAGCGATGAAGAAATTTGGCTTTGAGGTATATCAATTAGATTTCTGCAGTACTGCAAGAGTGTATTCTAAACCCCACCGACAAGGGGATAGTGCGTCCAAGTGGATTTTATAAAGTAATCAACGGATTGGTCAGTTGGTTGATTGGCTGGGTTTTCAAAGCCATGTGTACAGAATTACATTTTCTTGAACGCAATTTTTAACCACATGTTTTAAAACTCATTTTTCTATTTAACCCATAGATGGGACCCTAACAGGTATTACCACACCGGTGGGCCTGGTAGGAATGGTGATAAAGAGGTACTCCAATTCCCCAGAGCTCCAAAATTGGAACTTCATCAAATAGTTTACATCGTACCAGGACATTAAGACATTCAGCCCCGCCTTCTAGCACATATCCGATAAAAAGTGTTGGGGATTGCTATAAGGGCAATTGAAGAATACGGTTAGGACACTTATATAGGTGCTAGGGCTTGACCTGCAGATTGATCGGAAGGGGTCTTTCCGACCGCCCGTTTAGTCCAAGTAAGAGCCAAAGAGGAGTGTTGTATGCCATGGATTGCTCAGCTACCAGGGTTCCATTCTTAAGCATCACGGGTCTTCACCCACTGCTAACAGGTGGTCCCTTTTGGAGTGGGGGTCTTACCCCTCTGCAGAGGTTTAGTCGGTATATTCTAAAGCCTCAGTCGACAGGGCCAATGGATTGTATTTATCTAGAAAAAAATATTATCAAAAAAATAATGATGTATTCAGTTTTATTTCTTTTTTATCTTTAGGGAAGAGGATACAGTTGGACCGACAGCTGCAGAACGACGAGAGAAGTTTCAGAAAGCAGGTAAGTTATATTATTTATACACATAGACTGTAATGGGTCATTAATGTCTTTATTTTGATTTTATATCCTGAGATGGAACTCCCCGTGGCGTAGTTGCTAACGTGCTGGACTGCGACATCGTAGTCAGCGAGTTCAAACTCCAGCCACGCAACAACCGTATTTCCCTCCAAATAAGACCTGCAAAATAAGATTTAGCGTGATGTTTCAGGAGGATTTTAATATAAGCCTTTCCCTTAAAATAAGCCCTACTTGAGAGCAACAGACAGACGAAAGAAAGAAATATTCTTCTCAATCACATCAGGCGACGCAAACACTCAACTTCGTCAGTGATCAAATATAGATTGGTTTTCGTAATTTTTGTTTATTTAGAAATTTCTTAATTTTTTACTTCATAATGTCGGTTTTCAATATATGAAGAATAACGCCATCCCCCGAAAATAAACCCTGTCACGGTACTTTCACTTTCACTTTCGGACTAAGAGTGGAGCCCAGTCGTGGCGTAATTGCTAACAAACTAGTTTCACAGATCTATTACTACTGAATAGCAATTTTGATCCTTGCTGGGTGCTCCATACCCATGGCGATATGGGCTGGGTAAGAAAGCGTCCCATCGTGGTGCAATGGTTAAAAAGCTAGTTTCACAGAGCCATTACAACTGAATAGCGAGTTTGATCCTCTCTGCGGCGAACCGGTTGGGTAAATACCTACACTTGGGGAGGGTATGAAACTGCTAATCTCCCGCCGTCAACGGGTTAAATATCGTGCTTTCCCGAAAATAAGACAGGGCTTGTATTATGCGCATTGTATTATAAAATTGTTTGTGATAATATCAATTCGCTTTGTCTGTTGTGCACGCTACACTTGTAGTCTTTCTCCGTACCGAAATTGCCACTGCCCCAAATGACAATGCGAGCTCCTATCATACTGTGATTCTCTGTGGACATAATTTGCATAGGTACCGCCACGAACGAGACCGAACGAGACCACACCCTATAAATCCGCCTATCAATGGCGGCCATGTTTCTTTTGTTTAGTTCAAGCAGAACCTGACAAGCCAAGTAGATGCGTTTCGCCGGAGGTAAGTCAGATGGTTCACCACAATTTTACTCTGAAATATGACAATAGGTCTTATTTTGGGGGATATCGAATGTTTGCATAGCATAGTGTGGTTGTGCAGAATTCTTATTTCTTTAGTCTGCTGCTCACAACAAGGGCGTTTTTAAGGGTAGGGTCTATATTAAAATCATCCTGAAAAATCACGCTAGGTCTTAGTTTGCAGGTAAATCATATTGTCGGGGAAATACAGTAGTACCAATACAGTTTTCCTACAAAGAGTGATTTTAGCATTAAATCATGCACGAATGTTGATATGCTATTAAAACCAAACATTTTATATCAGGCTTTATCATGGATGGATAAAATTGATTTTGCAATCAATCAAGTCCATTTCACTTTACGATAATTACAAAGCAAGCATCCATTATTCATTCAAATGGTTCTGTAAAAATGAAGTTTTTATTCCTTATCTTTTTACATAAATATAAATAACTGACTTTCATTTTCGGGCAGTAATTTTAGTTTAATAATAGCGTGTGGCGTTGTAGATCACTTGGTGTTGTAGCTAATGTGCTGGACTTTATAGTAAGCGAGTTCGAATTCCAGTCGTGCTATTACGTTTCTTTTCGGACTAATTCCCCTGGAGAACGGTATATATATATATATATATATATATATATATATATATATATTAAACATTCAATTTGAACGCTGATCTATGAACGTTTATTAGACTTTTTTTCTATATATTTCCAAGTCAAGTCATTCAAAAACATCCATCACCTTTTGAACTATAAAATGCTCTTTTTATGGCGCTGTAGAATCCTTGCTGGTTCCCTGTATCAGCAAATCCTTGAATTACCCCTGCTAGTTTGATACACCACTCATTTTGCATTGATCTTGTCATGCGTTGAACTTTGGACCTAGCATCTGCCAAGGTTGCTCGTGTCGAGGTGTTTGGGTTGTTAACAACTGCTTGGTGGGCCCTCTTCTTGTCTTACAGTAATTGATGAATGTCTGCTGCCTCTTCGTCAAACCAGTCTCCGTGTTTCCTCTTGGTGGTACCGAGGATACTCTTTGCAGAGTCAAGTAATATATTGCACACATGGTCCCATTTTTGGTTTAGACCTTCTTGTTTTGGTGGGAAAATAGTTTGATCAGGGACCGCCAAACGTGTTTCTAGAGTTACTTGGAAAGAAATTTTTTTTTTTTTGGGGGGGGTCATTTAGTGAGTTGAGGTTTATCCGGGAATGCGGTGGTTGACGACGTGCTGACGGACGTATGCAGGGGTTTAGGGATATACAGACGAGGCGATGGTCAGTCCATCCGTCAGCACCTCTCATGGCTCTGGTAATCACAACATCGCGCAGGTCTTTGCGCCGTACAATGGCATAGTCAAGGATATGCTATGTTTTTTGTTTTTTATCTAGGGTGCATCCAGGTTGTCTTAAACATATCGTGGAGCTGGAAACAACGTGTTGGTTATAACTAGATCATGTTGCGAACAGAAGGTCAACAAACGTAGTCCATTATCATTGCACCTTCCAACTCCATGCCGTTCAGTGATCCCTTCCCAAAGAAGGTGACCTTTGCCAACTCTTGCATTAAAATCACAAAGGAGGATAATTTTGTCTTCATGAGGAATGGTATGGAATAAAGTGTGGAGCTGTGAGTAAAACCGGTTTTTTGATTCTTCCTCCGCATTCAGAGTGGAAGCATACACACTTAGCAGAGTTGTATACCGGCTATTTGTCAAAGGTAAACGCCAGCTCATGAGCCTTTTACTTACTCCTATTGGACTTTGTGGAATAGAATTTAACAGGGATGTCTTGATAGCAAAGGCTACACCATAATTGCGTTGTACTCCTTCTGGTAAGTCTGTCCAGAAGAAGGTGTAACCTTCTCATATTTCTGGAAGTGAACCCTCTCCAGATAAACGCGTTTCACTTAGTGCTGCAATATCAATTGCGTAACTTTTTAGTTCGTGTGCAATGATGGCTGTCCGACGCTGGGGCCTTTCATTGTCTTTTAGTTCGAGTAGGGTGCGCACATTCCATGTGCCAATTGTTAGTTTCTTGAATCTTTTGGTAGGACCAAATAAATAGGGTTGCCACGACGAGCTCGGCTACCCGTCCGTGGGTTTTGGAACAGGAAATGTTTAGGTCACCTTTTCTATCCCCTTGTAGGGTGGGTGGTGGGGATCATAAAAGGGCCGCCCAGTCACCCTGAGAGGACCCATCAGAGACTACTGTTCCTGCCCTTCCTTCTGACGACCATCACCTCAGGGCCGCCTCACGTACAGAGCTGGGACTAAGAGCTTCGAGCATCAACATATGCCTGTCCCTACCACCCCATCCCCATCGCCGGGGATCTTTTTGAAAATTGTTGAAAGTTGAGGGTGGTATGAAGTGAAACTTGTGCGTGAGATATTTTAAGTGGAAAGAGGCTGCACAGACCCCAGTCCACTATCTTGGCAGTCCCGCAGTTAGTCCAATGGCAGGGAAAAGTCCGAGACGACTGGGCTGCCGGGCTGTTGCAGGGTGCTGTCTCGGGTAGTATTGAGTCACTTGACGAGAGGCAATCCTCCTCGGAAGCCCCAGCGCTTGCACCCATAAATAATAAGTACCCCAATCCTACTACTAAGGTCGATGTTTCCGAACGCTGACAGTCGTAGTAAACAGATCGAAAATGAAGTTAAATACACAGCTCTAATGAATAAGCGGTCGAAATAAACGCTAAAATTCGAGATGCCACTAATAGGAATGAATTAAAGTAACTTCTAAAGTTAATAAATAAATGAGTAAAAGAAATATCTAGATAAGTATATACTATATACATATTTGTCGAAAGACCATTTATCTTAACGGTTTTTAGTAACCCTTGGTATAACCTTTAAATAGAAAATACACGTACTATAGGGATGCTCAAAAAGCGCACTTTTCACAGGCGCGCAAATTGTTAAAAGATATTTTAAAACGTCAATAAAAAATGGAAAATTAACTTTTTAATGTCTTTTTTTACGTTTAATATAAAGAACAATTCCAAGTTTATGTGTTAAAAAAAGGAAAACAAATTTCTGTTACGTATAACCTAAACTTTTGCATTTTAAATTAAATTGACGTAAATTCTTAATTTTTGTTGACATAGTTATCGCATCTTGACGCGAACAATTAGATCCAAGTAATTTTCCATGGAGGATTATACGTGAAATCATTTTTAAAATTCTTTTTATTGTTGATTTCAAAAGTAATTGATTTCTTCAAACAAACACTGTTTGTCACGGATTTTAACTTATTTGAAATTATTCACAGCAGCAGCAGCAGCAACAGCAACAGTTTTCAAAAAAAAAATAGAATAGAATATTATGTCTCCTACATACTTCCATTAATAAAAATGACGACAATTTTTAATTCAAACATTATTTGCAATATTTTTTAAAATAAAGACTACTATATTATGTCATTATTTTTAGCTAAATATTCTTTATACCATATTTTCTTTAATTAAATAAATACAATTTTGCTATACACTAAACAAAGTTATTTATTTTATATTTTATGAATTTAAGAAGATCTCTTTAAAAAAGTTTTAAAAAAGTAGACAACAGGAACTTTTTAATATAAAATTCCTTAGAAAAGAATCTAACAATTTAGAAAAAAAAGATACATATTTTTTCTTATTTACGAAACTTAAGTTTCAAGTTTTAAGAGGCCCTACTCCCAAACCTATTCTAGTATCGATTTATTTTTTTACGTATGTTCCGTCATTGAATTATCTTTCCAAAAATGTAGAATTTATTTTCATACTGAAAAAAACTTACAAGAAATTTGTACGGGGGATCAATACACGAAACAAAAACAAACGAAAAAATAATTAGCCTTTTCAATTTAATAAACATTTATTTACTATAAAAGTTCTTTTTTTATTACTTCATATACCGAAAGTTTTATTAAAATCGGATAGTTGGTTTATTTTAAATGATTTTTAGAAGAATTTCCTGTGATCCCCCTTAGTAGAAGGCGCGAGAAATTGAGAATACCTAATGTACTCTAACAGT
Source organism: Doryteuthis pealeii (assembly GCA_023376005.1). Lineage (NCBI taxonomy): Eukaryota > Metazoa > Mollusca > Cephalopoda > Myopsida > Loliginidae > Doryteuthis > Doryteuthis pealeii. The sequence continues at coordinate 56,852,123 of CM042137.1, read as the reverse complement.
TACGGTATTATCTCTGCAAATTAAAAAAAACAAAAACAAACGTATGTAATTATATATATATATATATAGAATAATAATGATAATAATAGTATAAATAAATTAATAAATAAATAAATTTGTAACTTGTTTGATGTAAAAAAAAATGATTTGGGTAATCGATTTCTTAACTGCAAATGGCTTGGAAAAGTATATCTAGATGTTGGTACACACACTTAGTTTAACATTTAAATATGAAATACAATGTACTGTAACTTATGAAAAACGAAAGATTTGATCATTACTGAAAGTGTTAATAACAGTATTTGATATCATAGTCTTAGCCTTTTACCAAAATCTAGACACGAGTTTAAAAAGAAAAACGAGGTAGTTAAGTTATATAACTTATTTAAAGAAACCGAACTTACATTTCGTAAATAGTAAACATTAACAAACAGTAAAAGTATAAAGAAATATCTAAATAAATACATACATATAGTTGTCGAAATTTTATTTATCTTTCCATTTTTTTATTTATTTTTAAAAATGTTATTAGTAACGCTTAGTTTAACGTTTAAATGTGAAATACAATGTACTGTAATTGTTACGAAATACATGTGTAAATTTGGAAAGGAAAACAGGAGATGTATGAAGCGATGTTTTAATGCTAAACAAACACCTCTCTATATAAAGTTTTAAAAATCACAATAACAAGTAAATGTATAACGATAATAACAATAACAAGATCTTTAAAGTCTTAGCCTTTTTCCAAAAAGTAACTTAAAAATACGAGGTAGTTGAATAACTTATATGTAGAAGCTTAACTTAACATTTCATAAATAAACACTAGACAGTAAACATAAAATAAAAATGATTCTAATTTATGTAACTTGAATAAGAAAATGTGTTATTTAATAAAGAATATAATTCTAATACTAAATAAATAGTCAGATTTTAAAAAGTCATCACTTCCCTTTTTTTTTCTTAAAAAAACATTAATTTCATCGCTTCCTGGAGCTACAAAAAAGTCGACTGTGTAGAGACCCGGTTTGTTTGGTTAGTGTGTGGTTGAGGAGTTGAAGATCCGAGTTATGGGTCCCTACAATTTATATGTATAAGACTACGGAAAATGTAGTTTCTATAGGTAACAAAAGAAGAAGACAAAATTGATAAAGGAACAAACTTTATATACATAAATACAATTAATATAGTTTCATTGTTCTTTCAGTGGTGTTGCAGTCTGATTGTGTCTGTGCATAGTAGTGTGTGACAACTGTGACATGGTGTTTATATTAGTGTGGTTGCTTGTGTCAACATGATAGTAGTTTTGTCTCTGATTGGAACTTGTGATTGAAAGTTGAAATTTGTTGTTGTTGAGCGAGAGAGAGAGAAATAGGAGACAAAAATAGACAGACCTGTTGAGTCGTATTTGATGTTTTCGGACGTTCCCACTGTCGAGTTAGGAGCATCCGCTCCAACTCTGTCGAGTCAGGAAGAGCGAAAGCTCCTCACTGTCCGTGTCTTTCTATCTGAAGTTTTTCCAGCTCTATGGGCCTTTTTATAATTTTAATTATTCATTGTCTACGTGTTCCTTAAGCTAAAATATTCCTCAAATATCAGGTGATTTGCAATGATGCAATATCGAATGATTTTGGTATCTATGGAATTCTGGTGACATAAATTATCGGATGAATTTAAACCATTGTTTCTATTGTTTCTAAAATATTTCTAAACTAATATTCATTTGATTCTCTTTTGTTTACCTAATTCTAAACTCATGACATACCATTGTAAAACTAGTTATTTAAGAAAACTTAATTATTTTAATTTGGTCAATTCCACATGTCGTAAAAATATAGGGGCCAATCCCTATAACCGTTTAGTTCTATTGTCAGCATCAAATCATTATACGAGTTCGGTTCGTGTGTGGTCCCACATTAAACGACCTTGTGCCATACCCGCATACATTGTATGCGAGGTAAATACTATCATGGCCTGATGCAGTTTAGAGTCATATTAAGAACATTTCTTTGGTTCTGGCGATGGCGGCGGCGGTGGGTGAAGGTCTTGCTCTTCTTCATTCAGTCAGTCAATTATGTTCATCTGGCACCAGTGAGTAAAATATAGCAGCGAACCCGACCTAAACGACACTGTTCTTTTAATTTCTGCCATAAAAGTGAAGATACAAAGTCCGATTCAACTACAGGCGTTTCTCTTCTTCAATTTGTTGAATAAAATATTGTTTGGAGAATTAAATAAATGTTCGAGGGAGCATTTGTGTTCTTAATTTAAATTAAACTCATAAAACTTGAGGAAAATATTCTTCGCCTGAATATCTGAAAAATCTATGACCCGGAATTATAACCGTTAATTGCACGATAAACACAAATAAATAGATATAATACAACCAAATTGATATAAAGACAAATAAATTGATAAAACAGTAACAAAGAAAATCGGTTTGATTAATTTGCTTCAATAACACAACGAAAACAATCGGGCAATGAAACTAACGATTGTTTGAAGAAATAAACAGAAAACACGTAACATTACAACCAGCAGGCTCTTTCAGAAATGCCTATAAATTAACATGTTTTTCTTTTTTGTTGTCTCCGTTGAATGCAACACTCACTGACGGAAGGGGAGGGCGGTGGGAATTGTGCTTCAGAATTGCTTTTATTCAAGTATCATTAGATATTCAAAGGAAATATCAATGGATGAACGATTTTAAAATTTTCTATTTATTCATTGTTTTCGGCTTTTGTATTCTTCATTTACTTCTTGGATATTTACCAGTGTCAATTTTAGCTGTTTCTGTGGGCGGGAAAGATCCATACAAAATGCTTAATAATGGTATACATAAATCGTTCTGTGATATGAGAAGGGTTCTAGAAATATGGTTAAATGGTAAATCATTATAAATTCTATTTATTTAATGGAATCACAAATACTACCACGACTATTACTACTATTACTATTATTACTACAACTACTACTTCTACTACTACTACTACTAATAATAATAATAATAAATGTAAGGTGTGTGATGACAGAGATGAGACAATAAGCCATGTATTAAGCGAATGCAGCAAACTAGCACAACGAGAATACAAGGCTAGGCACAACTGACTTGGAAAGGTGATCTACTGGGAATTGTGCAAAAATCTAAATTTTTAAATGGTATATGCATAAACCAGAATCTGTTCTTGAGAATGAAAAAAATTATCTGGAACTTTGAAATAAAGATGGATCGCCTTATCCCAGCCAGAAGATCAGACCTAGTATTGATTAACAAGAAAATTTCACGAAAAATAACAAGAAAAGAACAAGAAAAGAAGGACTTGTCAACTGGTATATTTTACTATTTCAGCAGGTCACTGGGTAAAGATGAAAGAAAACGAAAAGATCGACAAATACCTAGATCTTGCTAGAGAATTGAAAAAAATGTGAAATATGAAGATGAAAGTGATACCAATTGTAGTTGGTGCACTTGGATCGGTCCCCAAAAGCTTAGAAAACAAACTTCATTTTGATGTATAATAAATGTTCCTGTGTTGGTAATTATACCTGTCCTAAGCAAACTGGTATTACTTTTTGACTCGTCCTCGTAATAATAATAACATTTAGTAAACATTTATATCTTTATAACTATATTTTCAATGTTGTTTTTTATTGCCCTTTTTTTTCTATTTATTTGTTTGTTTTTGTCTATTATTTGGAGGCGCGTGGGCTAGTGGTTAGAGTCGGGAAAATGGACTCGTCGATTCGAGTTCAATTCCTAGACGAAGCTGTTGGCATTTCACATAGCGCTAATACCATTGGGAAAGGTATGAATCCATATATTCTCCCTCCAGCTATGGGTTAAATAGTAGAGCAGACTGGGCCCTTCAGCCTTGGGTAGGTAACCAGTCTAGGAGAGGGATAACCCTGAATTCAAAATTCCTTCCAGCTATGGGTTAGATAGTAGGGCAGACTGGGCCCTTCAGCCTTGGGTAGGTAACCAGTCTAGGAGAGGGATAACTCTGAATTCAAAATTCCTGAGGTCGGTCGTTGATTGGGTTTGTGACAACCCTTGATGCACCAATTCTTTCCTATCGACTGTGCCAAAAATGGTCCAACACAAGCCTTCACCACTATAAACAAATCACTGTGTGGATGGTCATTGTATGAACACTCATACGTCGATTGACGGGAGAGTCCATCATTTGTTTGCACACATCTGTATGATTTCAAGTATTCCTATTTAATACTGATAATTTATTCACAAGTATAATGTGCCGGTTTAGCTCAGTCGGTAGAGGATAGGTCTTGGAACCACAAGGTTTCAAATTTGTTACAGGCCCTCGCCAATTCAGCACATGAGTAGCACTGCTTGATCTGTGCTGTAATGTGGGGAGCTGATGGTAGATGTGACGCTCCTTCTCAGACGCTAAAAGCAATCTCCTTGGCTAGTGAAAAGGGGTTAGACTTCATCACTGTCCGGCTGATCTGTTTCAATTGAACATAAGGAAAAGATGAAAAGAAGGAAAGAAAGAAAAATGAGTGAGAGTTAAATCAATATTATACTTTTTACCTATTGAACTATCTGGCAATAGCTCTTAAGTAAACATATCAAACGTTATAACAATTAAATTATCATACTGTGGTATATCCACAGATCCTGCTAGTTTGAAATTATTGTTTTAGTAGTATTAGTAGGACAAGAATATATTTAAAAACTAATTAAATGTACTGTTTACTTTTTCGAAGCATGGGGAAATAAACATGAAAAAATATAAGAGATTTAAAATTCAAGAAGCTAAGTAAAACCGTATCATCCACCTTATTTATCGTATTTTTTTTGTTTTTGTTTTTAAAAAGACATTAACATAACGTATCTTATGTATCTTCGCCAATGTTTATATCGTTTCCTATTTAGAAAAACTTGAGTATAGAAATCATTTAAAAATGCATTAAACAGAAAATATCTGTAATGTGTATGAATTGAAAAGGATTAAAAAAGATTTTTTGAAATTAAAAATTATAATCAATTAAAGGAAAAACTTGGTTATATATATGAATTTACAGAATTAAAAAAATATTATTGATTATATAAAAAAATAATTAGATTTACTAGAGTTAAAATACTGAAGAATATAAGGAGTACTACTACCCCTACTCCTCCTACTACTACAAGCAGCAGCAGCAATAATAATAATAATAATAATAATAATAATAATAATAATAAAATGTACAAGTCTGAATCTGCCCTGGAGTATGAGACGCATAAAATTCTCTGGGACTTTGAAATACAGACGGATCACCGAATTCTGGCCAGGAGATCGGACCTAGTATTGATTGACAAGAAGAAGAGGACCTGTCATCTCGTGGATTTTGCCGTCCCGGTCAGCTACCGAGTGAAAAGGAAAGAAAGTGAAAAGATAGAAAAATACTTGGACCTTGCTAGAGAACTGAGAAAACTGTGGAATATGGAGGTGAAGGTCGTGCCAATTGTAATTGGTTCCTTTGGAACGGTACCAAAAGGTCTGGAAAAGAATTTGGGTGAATTGGAAATCCGAGGAAGAATCGAGACCATCCAAACTACAGAATTGTTAAGATCGGCTAGAATACTCAGAAGAGTCCTGGTGACCTGAGGTGACTTGCTGTCACTCAGCCTCCAGTGAACTACTGTCAACGTCAGGTGTGAAAAACTCGATAAGGATAATAATATAGAATACTATCAGTTCTTATAATATAATCAGGAAAAATTGTCATCGATTATTTACTTTTCATTAGTGTTTTTTACATAGTACTTTTAGTTGCTTATCATCTAAACTGTTGTCGGGGCTTGCAGATCCATGACTACTCTAATAGGGAGTTCGATCCTCGTTGGATGCCCTATACTTGCTCTCTTGTGTCACATCCTAACTGTGGCGAACGGGTTGGGTAGATACCACCTACGCACTAATCACTGATGAACGCTGACTGATGATCTGAGGGGGGGGGGTATTTGCGAGGAAACGCAATTGGAATTAAGATGAAAAGAAATACTGATTAAAAAATTAATCACAGTTGACAGTGTTTCATATTCAAGATAATATTATTATCTTCAACGATAATTATTAATTTTGCTACCTATCTCAAATTCAGCAGCAGCAGCAGCAGCCGTAGACGCAACAGTACGATGATTATTGATTTGCACATTGTTGTTTTCTTCATGTTTCCTAATTATTTTTCCTGTAATTAAACTATTACGAAATGATTTTCTCAAAACACTTCATTTCAAACATTAACCAATTAGGTTTTTCCTTTCTTAATCGATTTTTTTTGTTTCGTTCTTCGTTTTAAAAACCGTCTGCATAAAACATATATTGGTACAGATACATTAACCTTTTGCAGGCGCTCGTGATTTAATCGTTATCTTCATTAGAAATGGACACGGCAAACCGAGTTCAAATCCTAGATGAGTATGTTTGCATTTTCCATAGCGCTAATACCCTTAGGAAAGGTATGAATCAAAGTATTTCTCCCTCTAGCTATGGGGAAGTAGATCGTAAGTAAATTGAATATAGGTGCGCAATGGTTATCGCCATAGGAAATGGACAAATGCATTTCACATAGTCCTAACTAATACTCTTGGGAAAGGTATGAATCCAAATATTTCTCCCTCTAGCTATGGGTAAGTAACCCAAAGCTAGAGGGAGAAATATTTTACTGGAGGTATAATAATCGTCTGCATAAAACACATATAGGTACAGATACATTAACCTTTTGCAGACGCTCGTGATTTAATCGTTATCTTCATTAGAAATGGACACGGCAAACCGAGTTCAAATCCTAGATGAGTATGTTTGCATTTTCCATAGCAATTGAGTGTCTGTTAAGAATGAATTTATTTCAAAACTTTATCGGCATTAAATGACCCACTGAAGTTGATATGCTGTAAAACAAAACAAACAAACAATTCCTGAGGGTATTGTTATGTAAGCAGTGACGTAATTTTGGTCACAGACAGACAGACACTGAATCTCCACTATGATAAATCGGACCTTGACACCAATAGGCACCCCAGCCCAAATCCATTTTGAAAGGAACGGAAAAAAATTGAGTATCCATTAAGAATTAATTTATTTCAAAACTTTATCGGCATTAAATGACCCACTGAGGTTGATATGCCGTAAACCAAACCAAATCAAATCTACCCAATCTTGATTATGATCAAGTCACACTGAAAGTATTGGTTTCTGCTAGATCGTCAAAGTTAAGCAGCAATGAGCCTGTCCAATAATTAATCAGGTGACCACTCAAGCAACTTGAGTCCTTTGTTTATCAAAATGAGTTGGAATCAGTTAAGAAAGGTATGAATCAAAGTATTTCTCCCTCTAGCTATGGGGAAGTAGATCGTAAGTAAATTGAATATAGGTGTTTGTTGTGCAATGGTTATCGCCATAGGAAATGGACAAATGCATTTCACAATGGACAAATGCTAACTAATACCCTTGGGAAAGGTATAAATCCAAATATTTCTCCCTCTCGCTATGGGTTACTTACCCATAGCTAGAGGGAGAAATATTTTACTGGAGGTAATGCATTTCACATAGTGCTAATACCCTTGGGAAAGGTATGAATCCAAATATTTCTCCCTCTAGCTATGGGTTACTTACCAATAGCTAGAGGGAGAAATATTTTACTGGAGGAAATAATAACCTGTTCCCTTCTCTTTTTTACGTATGCAATAAATTAGTACTTTGTTCCTTGTCAGACTTATTCTAATTTTAAAAAATGCCCCCCTCCCCCGTACGAGTAGGATGTGACACAGTCATTTTTTCAAAGCTGAGTTAACAGGTTTGAATTCAGTGTTTTTTTCTTTCTTTTCTCCTAGACCGGTTGCTATACCAAGGTTAAATATTCAAGTCTGTCCAACTATTTACTCATAGCTGGGGTGATAGTTAGATTCATACCTTTCCCAACGGTATTAGCGCTATTGAAAATGCAAACAGACTCGTCTAGGATTTGAACTCGTATCCCTGTGTCCCTTTTCTACGACGATAACCGCTGCATGACAAACACCTCTGTCAATTTACAATAAGGCTAGCGTTGCTGTTTTGCGAGAAGGCCAAGTTCGATTGCAGTCTAAAATGATTATAAATTCTATCACTTACGTACGACACTTTGATCCACAACTGGTTGCATATATACTTCACTCTGATTCTTGACAAGAGTTAAAATTCACTTGTAAAATGCCCATACGTTTTACAGAAACAATGAGAGTTTATAAATGGAATATTTTTGTTTGTTGATAGATTATACTGATGCAACAATCATACATGAACAATAGGAATGTATTTTTTACTCGTCTTTGTATTTATGAGGATTATATATGAGTGTTTTTTGTGTGAGTATGAACATTCTTAACTTAACGGGTTTACAATCATATTGATATACAAACTCATAGATAGATAGATAAATATGAACATACTGATATATATATATATTATATATATATATAAAGATAACCTAATGAGTCAGACGAACCTACTATTAGTTTCGCATAAAGCTCTTCAGGCTAAAATCCGAGTCGGATTTTAGCCCTGAAGAGCTTTATGCGAAACTAATAGTAGGTTCGTCTGACTCATTAGATAGTATCAAGCACTTTTTACATATTAGCTTCTCCTAGCGGTTATATGAATATATATATATCTATCTTATATACATATATATACATATAAATTGTTTTTTCTTTTGGCCAAATACTGTAATAGATTATTTTTTGTTGGTACGAATATCTTGGTCCTTTCTTTTCTTCCTGGTTGATGTTTGGTAGTATATTTTTACAATCAAACTTTCTGCTGGGTTTTTTCTCTCCGCAAGGATCTATATATATTATATATATATATATATATATATATATATATATATATATATATGTGTGTGTGTGTGTGTGTGTGTGTGTGTGTGTGTGTGTGTGTGTGTGTGTGTGTTGAAAAATGGAAATGAACCCGACAATATGTTGAAAGGATAAATAAATGAAAGAAAATGTTGAATGGATAAGATTAATTTAATGAATTACCAACATGTGTTTCGCCCAGGAGTTTGTTCATGTACACATTGTAATCTATTTATTATTATTTTAGATATAAAATAAAATAATAATAATAGAAAATTATAAAATATTTAAGTATACAAAGAAAAACGGTCTTCTTCAGGGTAAAATGTTTGATATTTATTTATTTATCCTTTCAACACCCACACACATACATACACACAAACACACACACACACACATACACACACACACACACACATATATATATATATATATATATATATATATATATATATGAGAGAATCACACACACACACACACACACATGAACATACTGATATAGATAATTGGATAGATAGATATGAACATTCTGAAATAGATAGATAGATATGAACATTCTGAAATAGATAGATAGATATGAACATACTGTCACGCACACACATACGTAGCCCAAGGCCAAAAATATGAGGTGCTCAGCGAGAATCGAACTCGCAAACAATTTTCTGATATAGATAGATATTCATCCATCTTATATTTATTTATTCAAGATTGCATTTGGGGCAAAACATTGTTGTAGATATAAAATGAATAAATCTGGCCACAATAAGAAAAAGATAGCCTTCAAGGATATAAACAATAAACTGTTCTTAGTGGGGGGATACATGATTATTGAGTTCTTCAAGAGGAATAATATATTGATCTCTTATAAAAACACTCGTATTTTTAAGACTCGAGGGACAAAAATTCAACTCCTCGAAGAATGAAGATTCTTTCTATTCAAATTTTATTTCTGTTATGAACCTTTTTGTGGATTCTTATTTCCTAAAGTAAAAAAAAAAAAAGTTTAATTTTCTTTTTCTTTCTGTCTCTTTTCTTTTCTGCATGGCGTCTCTTTTTTTTCGTCACGTGTTCTGTCCTATTCGCCAATTTGATTTCTGCAAGGAATTCATTCATTTTTCATGGCATTTTTTTCCTTTGCTTATTTTTTTTTCTTGTTTTATATTTATTTATATTTATATTTACTTACTTATTTTTGCAGATTCTGCCGATGTGGAATTAACGCAAACGAAAGATAAAGAATTCGAAAATTTGGGTATTAAGCGAAAACGAAGAATTCTACCCAAAACTCCGGTATGTCTTTCTTTATTTCTTAAAAACAAATCTCCCAAGAGACACATTTGAATTATATTTTTTCAGTCCATACTATCTTGAAGCGAAATAATCGTCGCCTCCCGAACACAATCAAATTTTAAAATACACAGTCAAAAATAATCGAAAAATATATTAGGTATGTGCAAAAGTTTCTGTTGTGTTATCACGGAGCGCAAATATTTATTTAGTGTTGTCACGGTCGACAAATGAATGTCTATGATGTGGAAATCAGAGGAAGAAACGAAACCATCCAATCAATAACATTATTAAGGTAGACTAGAACATGTATATCAAGCATGCGGCTGTCGGCAAGTACAGGTGTGACACGCATGCAGACTGCGTTCTCATGCGTCGCTTTTACAGTACCCAGGTGTTTTTGTATGTTTTTCCAAAAATTCCTGGGCCTAAACGGTCGTTTATTTTCATTACGACAATGTGCTGTTAAGAAACAGTCTGTTAAAACGCATTGTCATTTGAGTTAGGCTAACTCTGTCACTTTCCTCTTGCATTCTCCTACTTCCAATCAACACATGGTTATAATTCAAAGTTACAATGACACTTATACGATTTATCATTTGAATTCAGTCAGTAATAGTATTTTTCCTTTTTTTTAAGCAAAAATGTTTTTTCGAAATGTATTCATTGACTTTAAGTTGATAATAAAAAAAAATAATGATAGAAATCCTCATGATATACATAAGTAATCCATGCGGCCCTCGTGGTATACTTATGTAATCCATCCGGCCCTAAGGGGCTACTCAGTTTGATATGCCTGGGCTAGAATACTTAGAAGAATCCTGAAGACCTGAGAAATCTCTCTCTCTCTCTCTCTCTCTCTCTCTCTCTCTCTCTCTCTCTCTCTCTCTCTCTCTCTCTCTCTCTCTCTCTCTGACCCCAGTAAAAAGACCACCAGCTAACGCTCATGTGAAAAACTTACAAGGAGTGATATAATAATAATAATAGTCCTGGATACCTGAGGAGACTTGCTATCACCCAGCCTTCAGTGAACCACCGGCTAACATGGGTGTGAAAAACTCGAATGGAGTGAAATAATAATAATAATAATAATAATAATAATAATAATAATAATCTGGAAATTCAGACCATCCAAACAACTGCATTGTTGCAATCGGCTAGAATACCCAGAAGAGTTCTGGAGACCTGGGAAGACTTGTTGTCACTCAGACTCCTGTGAAAGACCATCAGCTAAAGCTGGTGGGGAAAAACTCAAAATAATAATAATAATCCCATGTGATTTTGCAATGCAGTGTATGAACATAAAATAATAGAAAAATGGACGAAATGCTGCATCCTCCAATCCCAGGAGAAAGGCAACCTCGGATTCACAAAAAACTATGGAGGTATAACTCTCACTTCCATAGCTGCTTGGGTTTAGGATGCCCTTTTTCTCAATCAAATCCAACCTGAATTACGCATGGACACACCAGTGTACGCCGACTAGCAAGTCTGTATCAATCAGCTTTGTGCGGATTTTGTACGTGGAATAACTGCTAGGAGTGATGACAGATAGGGTCGGGTGGCGAGTGAGAGTCATGGGAATCTGTGCTATCGGTGCGACCTGATGATTTCCGAAAGGAAATGTAATAGCACGATTGGAGTTCGAACTTACTTACTACGATGTCTCAGTCCGACACGTTAGCCACTACACCACGGGGACTCCCCCCTTCCTTATGTTATGAATAATTCTATTTGAATTGTCATCCGCTCCCTTTGGAATATGCGAAGTTTAATTCTTTTTTTTAAGTCTTGTTGTCTCAAGCAATTCTATTTGAAATGGAGTCTTCGGAAATAAATAGCATTAACTCTATTAACATAAGTGCTTTTATGCTAGGCTGATTCAAATAAATCTAATTTTCAGCCGATATGATTTCAAAACACGATTTCTTTTTTTTTTCTTGTCTTCTTTATGTAGATTACTGGCTTTAAAAAATCAATAATTTGAGCTTTCTATAACGTAAAGACCGCTTCAGCTTAGTCGGTACACCATTCGCCCAGGAATCGCAAGGTTCCGGGTTCGATAATGGTCCTCGACAACTCAGTGCACAAGTAGCAAAGCTTGGGCAATCTGATCTGTGCGGTAAAGCATATGTGAGCTGACGGTAAATGTGGTGCTCCACCTTAGCAAATACAATATCCCTAGTGTTGTGCTAGCGAAACGGAGATAGTTCCTCGCTGTCCGGCTGATAGCGACAATAGGACACTCCGCCGACTTTACTTACTTTGATGGGGAAAATCAATACATGGGTAACTAAATGATGCAAATACATTTATTTTATAAAAATTGATATTTGTTTTTAATATAATATCCTGCATTGTCAAATAGAACATTACCCACTACGCCACGTGGTCTCTCAGATAGATAGATAGTTTCAGAAAGCAGTTAAGTGATGCTGTTTATGCCTATGTACTGTAAAGAGTCATTGACGTCTTTAGTTTGCTTTTATATATTGGGGGAGTCCCTATGGCGTTGTGGCTAACGTGCTGGATTATGACATCGTCGTAAGTGAGTTCGAACTCCAGTCACGCTATTACGTTCACTTAATAACGTTTGATAGACTAGGCCATTTTTTCATATACCACTCACTCTTAAATCTGATGTCCTTTTCCTGATCTATTGCTTCAATATTATATTGATATTTATTGTATTAATTAATATTAATATCTATCCTCATTGTATGGGTTGGATGATTTGTACAAAGAAACAAACAAGACATATGCTGTGGTAGTCCCCGTGGTGTTGTAGCTAACGTGCCGGACCGTCACATCGTAATGAGCGAGTTCGAATTCCAGTCATGCTATTACGTTCACATTCGGATTAATACCCTTGGGAAAGGTATGAAACCCTCATCTCCCTAGCTAAGGTTTAAATAGTGCCACTACTGTTCTTCTACAATGATGGTTTTGGCATTAATAACCCATAAAGATTGATATGTCATTAAAATCAAGAAACTTAACCAAATGCATTTAATTCAGTGATAAAAATAATCTTCTGACAGAATGCTGTGAATCATTTCAAATCTGGTTAGCCACCTTTCATCTACGAGAGATGATGGAGTAGTGTCAAAGTTTTTTTCATTTATCTTTTTATTTTATTTGAGCTACATAGCCTGGGCGGATTCATATGGAGGATAAACTGTTGCCCATGCAGCAAATTCTCCCTCTCCACACTGCTGTTGTGATCCAAAGGAAAGGTAAGGTAAGTAAGGTACCAATACGGTTTGGCAACGGTAGTGTTGCAGGAGTTGATGGATAATACTGGATTTTAGCATCACACTACCTTAGGGACTCCGGCTCTTGATTTGTTTTTGGGGTTTACTCCCCTAGCCTCTTAATTTTGATATAAGATTCCCTTAAATATTCCTGTATATGTTATTTCTCTAAAAAAATATTTTGATTTTCTAAAATAATTCCTTTGGATATTGTCCGTCAATCGACAACAAACTAAACATTAGTATTATTAGTTTATTGGACTATTGTATCTTCATTGTTATTTGTACAACGTTTGATATACCTCCGGCCTTCTTCAGGTATTTCTTGTCGGACAAACTAAACAGCTATGGTTAGCAATGAGAAAGGATATGGACTAATTAAAGGGTTAGGTTCAAAGTTCCGTGATGGTTCCGGATACGACAAGAAATTATTCGAAAAGAAGGTTCCTGAGTCCGAGAAGGTTAGTCGACAAGAAATACCTTATATCGGCCGAAACGTTGTACAAATAACAAATGAAGATACAATAGTCCGAATAACACTAATAATACTAATCTTCAAGTCTCATCTCAAACATTCAGAGAAAAACTAAACATTATTACATTATTTTTTCATGATGAACTAAACACGTGATAACAACGTGGCAGCTTTCTGATTCATTTCCCCGCTTTCACAGTGAAAACAAAATTGGGAAGATTTTTTCAGAATTCCTCAAAGAATACAATTTGCCAACAAAATTAGAAGACCAACAGACAAAACCTCAACTATAAAACAATTTGGTTTAATTTCTTTTGTTTGCCTAAAACATCTATGCACATTTGCACATTGAAATCCTGGATAATTTTCTCATTCCATTGATAGTGTTACAGTTCTGGTTTCCATTTTAGACGTTTAGTATTTCTGTTTGTAAATCCAGGTCGGTATTGAGTTTGGATTCAGTTGATTAATCATTGTAATCCCAGTCTTGTAGTGTTCCTTAAATCCTAAGTAGAAAAGAGTGGTATCAGTTGATACTCCTTGTAATCCTAGTTCGTTGTGTTCCTTGGTAGGGAAAGTGTCTAGTATCAATAGATCTCCTGGCAAACAGTCCAATGAGCAATTGATTCGAGGACCATCGACGACGATCTTAAATATGTTCTGTATATGTTTCTCATTGGCCAATTTTTACCGGAAGCGTCTGTTGCTGAGGTTGGGAAATTCCATAAATAGGAGAGGCAATTTGACGTACATCTTATACCACAAATACTCCAACAGATCGAAAATTAGTTTGGTGATGATGAAATCAAGAACATCAACAATAATTTATTCAACAGCAGACCCTTGTTTATTCTCTTAGATTTTTAGAGCTTGTTGGGAAGGTGAAAATTTGATTTTTTCCTAATCACTAGTAATTATCGATTTTTTTTCTTTTGGATCTTCGTCATATCTTTAGTCTTCTTTGATATTTTTCAACTGTCCTTCTGGCCCAAACTCCCGCCTTCAGTGTTCTTCTTGTTCCTTCTCGGTCTCCAGGTCTACAACTTCAGTCTGCTATTACTTTTAAAGGTTCTCTAGTTTGTCAGAACATATGAGGACCCAAAAGTTCAATTAAACATGTAAACTGCTAGAATATTTACACAAGTTTTGTCTATAGTAATGAAGACTAGTGTAGGATCAGCCAAACGTTTTTGATGAGTTCATACAAAAAATGGCGCAACGATATTCCACAGATTCTCCAACTAACAATACTCATATTTCATATAGAGAGTTATGTTGTCTTGCTTTTGTTGTTGTTCTGCTTGTCCATATGTTGCAGCTGCTGTTATTGGCTACCGTAATTAACCTTTCCCTGCTCTTTTTGTGTAATTTATTATTATTATTATTATTATTATTATTATTATTATTATTATTATTATTATTTCACTCTTTGAGAGTTTTTCACACCAGCGTTAGCTGATAGTCTTTCACTGGAGTCTGCGTGACTTGTCTCCTCAGGTCTCCAGGAATTTTCTGAGTATTCTAGCCAATTTAAAGAATGATATTGTCTGAATGGTGTCAATTCTTCCACTGATTTTCAATTCCCCCAGTTTTTTTTCCAAACTTTTTGGGACCGTTTCAAGCGCACCAACTACAATTGGTATCATATTCCACAGCTTTTTCAGTTCTCTGGCAAGGTCCAGGTCCAGGTATTTGTCCAGTTTTTCGTTTTCCTTTTTCTTCACCCTGTGTTCTGCTGGAACTGCAAAATCCACTAGTTGACAAGTTCTTTCTTTTTTGTTAATCAACACTAGGTTTGGTCTCCTTACTACTTTCGAGTTTTTCACGCAAGTGTTTAAAATATGTTCATCAAAAATAGGTAAGATCATTATAAACATCGACCTTCATAGTCCGTTACAGTATTTTACAAGTACTTGGTTCACTGTTAAACCAAAAAACTCTCTTCTTTATTTTAACTTTGAGTTATATTTTTATATGAACTTGTAGTAAGAAATGTCTGCCAGGATTGTCACAAGTATAATAAAATGTTCACCTGACTGACTTGAACAATGAAACTAGTCGTTCAGCAAAGGTCGACCAGGAAACAATAAAAATGGCGGCTTTTCTCTTTTTACGAGGGGGCGATTTGGGCTTTAGTGTTATTTATTCATTGTAATATTTTATTTTTTTAGAAGAAATGTCGATGCAATTAATCTCCACATTTCCTTAAAAGACTTTAACTGTCTTCGTAGTAAGTAAGCAACTAAACGGTAGAATTTTTTGTTTGATTCTTGATCACAATGACCAAAAAAGAGTAACACTCTACTTTGGTCCTTACTTAGGCTAGACGGGCAGTCGAGAGCCCCCCCCCCCCGAACAATCGGCTGGTTACGTCAAGCCCTAGCTCCTATACGATTGTCCCAACCCTAATGCCCGTATGGCAAACGCCTACCCTTTTTATCATATATATATATTTATTTACCAACCCCTCCGCACGAGCAGGATGCGACACAAGGTCAATTTCTTAAGCGGAGTTCAACAGGTTTGAATTCAGAGTTTTCCTTCTCCTAGACCGGTTGCCTAACAAGGTTAAATAGCCCAGTCTGTCCTACTATTTGATTCATACCTTTCTCAAGGGTATTAGCGCTAAGTGAAATGCAATTAGCACGTCCCTTGTTATCATATATGTGCTAGAATGTGGTGGCTCAAGTTTTTAGTGTCCTGGGTATGGGTTAAAATCTATCTTTCAATTCTGGAGCTCTCAGGAATGTGGAGTACCCTTTTATCATTATTAATTCCTGGTCCACCCTGACCCAGAGTGGTATTACCTGTTAGGGTCCCATCTATGGGTTAAATAATTAAAAAATGGGTATTGAAAATGGGTTAAAAAATTTGAGTTTTAAAAAAGATTGATTACCCATCCAAAATGAATAAAACAAAACGTCTTCAGCATTAAATAACCCAACAAGATTTAACATGCCGTAAAATCCAACCAATTAATAAATCTCATGTATCGATAGATTGATTGATTTTGACGGCACGTAAACCCATCTGGGGTTATTTAATCCTAGAGATTAGGCAGTCGAATACGAATATTTTTGAACATATATATTTGATGAACTCTCATAGATACTACGAGTCAGAGTGAACCAGGAAGTAATGGCAATAAAGGTATATTTCACACACCCCGGATATCCAAGTTATAGCCTCACATCCAGATGCAGTTTAGGTAACCCACTCTTCGGGGTGGGTCTTATCTTTCTGCAGAAGATACAGTCAGCATAGTCTTCCCGTTGCTGATAGGACTGACACTTTTTGTTGAACACATTCATTTTATCATAAACATTAGTTACTAATTCAGTTATACAAAATTCGATCTAGAGAAACAGACTTCAGTCATAAAAAAAAACCTTTTCGTAAAAGATTATTGTTATTATTAGGTCACAATGTAAATATAAAGTATATATTCAAAGATGAAAAAGTTTGATAATCGAAATCTCAGATTCCTTCATTTATTGAGCCCTTAACTCTACAAATAAGACTTAATAGTACAATCCACTTGTTATTGGAGATGGAAAACGAAGCTGTGTAAATCATTCTAAACAAATGAATAAAAAATCAACTTTGATGTGTTACTTGGCTCTACATTGAATTACAAACGACTTCAAGAAGTTTTTCAATATTCACCAAATCGATGACAACATTTTTGATTAAGAAACGACCGACTCATTCGATCGTCTATTTTTATTTCATTATTCATCAGACTAAACCTTTTGTAAAATCCCTGTTTTAGTCAGGGTTTCTTTTTCTAACGAAGCAATCAATATTTTAAAAAAATGATTTTTAGTGTTTCCAATATTTCTTGGTTTTCTTGATTAACGAACCAGTGACTTATTCAATCCTTCTTTATGAACTCAGTTGACCTTTTAGAATTTCTACAAACCGTCTCTCTCTCTCTCTCTCTCTCTCTCTCTCTCTCTCTCTCTCTCTCTCTCTCTCTCTCTCTCTCTCTCTCTCTCTCTCTCTCCACCCATTGCTAATGGGTCATCGCTATTGACAGTTCTTTTTGCACGCCATCCAGATTCCACACCGAGCTGATTGATGTATTTTTTGCTGGTGAGCCCACACTGGTGTGTCCATAGAAGAACATCACTTATGAGTTCGTCCTTGCTTCTTCTACAGTGCCCAGCATGTGTTATTCACTTCACCAATATAGTTTGCGTAATAGAAGGCAGGTGACCGTACTGCTCTTTTCTTGTAGGATGCTACGGGATTTGTTCAAGACATCATATAACATCCTAATGCAGCTCGCATGTAGTTTTTTTTCTCTCATCGTTTCGTTTAGGTCTATGTGGTGCTGTCAAACTAGCATATGTTTTATAGTTCTCTCTTCACGCGTGGAAGAAATAGCCATCTTGGAGAGATACGCCCGTCTCCTCCACAATTCAAGCTAGGACTCCTTAAATTCCAATTCCACCTGGCACTCCTACGAACCGAACTATCAGTGAGATCAGCAAATGTAATAAGAAGCAATACTCAGCAGCAAAAACAGCTAAAAACAACCCACTTGATACACACTTAAAATACCTTTTACAGACTTAAAAAGAACCATAAACATATACACAAAACAAAAATGGCAAAATTATTGGAATAACTTCCAAAACAACAAACTACATGAAATAATGCCACAAATAGGAAAACTTCAAATAAATCAAACCAAAATATCCAGAAAAAAAGAAGTAATATTATCCAGACTAAGAATAGAACACTCATATATTACCCATTCATACCTCCTCAAAAAGAAGGCAACCCCATATTGCATACCTACCCTACACAAAAACAGAATGTAGCAACCTAAAACAAATACGAAAAAAATACTACCAAACAACAAATCTAAAACAGATATTTCTACCAAATAAACCCAGAAAAACTACTTGGGGTACATAAAAGAAGCACACATCTACAACAAAATCTAAAAAATCTTTAAAAAAAATGAAAACAAAAATATATGTTAAAAAAAATCATCTAAAAGTTTCATTCACAAAAAATATGTAAAAAAAAAAAAAAACCTTTAGAAAATTAAACATTATCACCAATTCATTTCAAAAACGTAGTCGGCATTAAATGACCCATTGAGGTTGATATGCCGTAAAACAAGAACAAATCAAATCAAATCAAGAGGATCAGATGATACAGTACCCAGTACCCAAATGAAAAAGGCAACGTTTTTTCTCTGACCTGGAAAGATATTAATTGTTTCTTTTCAGATCAGTTAATTGTCTTTAGTATTACAAACACTTGATTTCCCAACCCTATTGCCCTTATGGCAAGCCCCAACCCCTTTTTATCATATGGGTGCTAGAAGGCGGTGGCTGCGGGTCTACATGTCCTGGCAATGACGTTAAACTCTATCTGATGGTGAGGTTCCAGTTTTGGAGGTTTGGGGAATGTAGAGCACCTCTTCATCACCATTGCTCCCTGGTCCACTCTGACCCGGAGTGGTAGTACCTGTTAGGTCCCATCTATGGGTTAAATGGAAAAATGTATTTATAAAAAAAATTGTATTATCCATTAAGAATTGATTTATTTCAAAACTTTATCGGCATTAAATGACCCACTGAGTTTGATATGCCGTAAAACAAAACAAACCAAACCAAACAAACACTTGAATCATGCCACACTGATGACAATAAACGAATTCTGTAATTCCGTGTAATGTACTAAGTATTTATTAATGTTTGTTTTTTGCAGCTAGAAATCAAGAAAGATACGACACGGGTGATTGTAGGACGTCTACAAATGAAGATGAACTACTTTCCGGATAAAATGAAATTAATAATAACACTAATAAAAGTCGTTAATCTAGTACCACCGGACAAGCCCGAACGAAAAATGCCGAGTCCTCTCGCCATGTTACGATTACTTCCATCAAGGTAAGTAAATAGATTGTTTGCTATAAAGAAAATAAGACTTTCTTTTTTCACGGTTTAATTACATGTCATTATTAAGTTTTTTATTTGTTTGTGATGCCTCCTCGGACATCTTCCCTTTTTACCATCTTCTCAAATCAAGATTTCAAAGAAAGAATTTTGCACTGAACACATTTATATATTAATATTCATGTTGCTCAAAAGTACGACCGTTATCATCTTGCAACACCCTCTAGTTAAGAATGAGACCGGTCAAATCGTCCAAGATAAAAATGTAAAAATGTAAATACTGATTATTTCGTTTTGATCATTCACCGAATTCATATTTATTATAATTGTCATCATCTCAGCTAAATAATGGACCATTCTGTTTTTATTATAAAGAAAGAAAGGAAGGAAAAAAAGGCATGCTACACAGAAAAATAAAAATAAGAAAGAAAGAAAGAGACTAAAGTAAAGATAGAGAGGGTAGGTAAGCGAGTGGATATATATATATATATATATATATATATATATATATATATATATATATATATAAAGTAAAGAAATAACAAAAGACTTAGAGATTTTGCATTATAGCCTATTTCGGGGAGCTTAGACAAAGTGTCTAATTCTCCCAGCTCATCAGATGCGAATGATGAATTCTTTATTACTTTTAAGGCATTTGAAAACAGATTTTTTTGTTTATATTGTCCTGTCTGCTCAGCTGTAGGTAATAAAAAAGATATTTGACTACTTGTCAGTAATTTGTTAGGAATTTCTGTTAAATCAATCTATTCCAGATTTTAGCTAGATGGGCAACCCCAGTTCATTTATTTAGTTATTACTAAATAAATGAACTGGGATTGCCAGAGAGAGAGAGAGAGAGAGAGAGAGAGAGAGAGAGAGAGAGAGAGAGAGATCAGAAAATGCCATCGAGATTCGTTGATTCTGGTTAGATTAGAGACGAAACATTTTTGTAGACAGTCATTGCGGCTATTATCCCCTCTAATTTATGGATAGAGAAAGTAATGGTCGCGATCAGTGTTTACAGATATAGGTCTAATTCGAGGCAAGAAAGAACACCTCTAAAACTCTTGAAGATTAATTAATTAGTGAAACTGACAGTCACGCTAGGGACATTTTATTTTTCATTCACTTTTGGAAATCTTCTCCTGGTTCAAAGAAAATATCCATTTGACTGTGAAAAACTGATGTTGGACTAAGATATAAGATGTACGCAAAATTTCCACTTATATTTATAGACTTTCCCAAAATCAGCAGCAGGCATTGACCATTAAGAAATAACACAGAATCATTTTAGATTGTTGGTAATTGTCCTGAAATCACTAAATGGACTTAATACCAGAAGGACTATAACTCTTCTCTGCGACAAGTACATTCTTGTTCTACCTAGGATTTCAAGGACTATGACTGGATACTCTGCGACAAGTAACACTTCTTGTTCTACCTAGGATTTCAAGGACTATGACTGGATACTCTGCGACAAGTACATTCTTGTTCTACCTAGGATTTCAAGGACTATGACTGGATACTCTGCGACAAGTACATTCTTGTTCTACCTAGGATTTTTTATGACTGGATACTTTGCGACAAGTACATTCTTGAACAAGTACATTCTTGTTCTACCTAGGATTTCAAGGAATATACTAGACTTTTCTACTACTGAGACTACACCCTTATCTACCATTGGATTTACCAGCAGGAGACCTAAATGCTTAAAATGGTAACCAGAATCGTAACAACTGGCATCCATATCACCTATTCTTTCAGACAGACGGCCGAGTTCTTGTGTGAGACTATGGGTCCAGACTGTCAATAAGGTGTTTCCCAAGATGGTCATAAGTATGCAATTGTTGAAGGTATTCTGTTGCAATTTTCCAGGCACACTAATGAAACTTTTGTCTGTCTTGACAAGAATGATACGAGGGTTGGCTGAAAAGTTCATATACTGAAAAGGTTCATTTGATTACGTCATATCCATTACCATTTTTACCAATAGGATCCAAGAACTGCAACACCGATGGAACAAGAAGTGTGATGACTGCAAAAGGGGCTATATTAAAAAAAAAGGTAAGGTGTTCGTGGTGTAATGGTTGTCGTCGTGGGAATGGATACGGCAAAACGTGTTCAAATCCTGTTCGAGGCAGGCTGCATTTCATATAGCACTAATACCCTTGGGAAAACTTAAGAATCCAACTATTTTCCCTCCAACTATGTGTAAATAGTAGAGCAGACTAGGCTCTTTAACATTGGTACAACAACTGGTCTAAAAGAAGGAAAACCATGAATTCCAGTCTGGTAAACCCCGCTTAAAAATAGACCTTGTGTCACATCCTGCACGTGTGGAGTAGTTGGTCAATACATACGTTAGAAAAAAAAACTTATTTGGTTACATCCTGTGAGAGTATATTGGTTAGTCTATGAACTTTTCAGCCCACTATTGTATACACAGATATTTTTGTAGAGTATGTGCACACCTTTAAGTCGATCATGTTTCCCAACAAGAAAACGCAACCCCACAATCAAGCACGGGGCTGGTTTCGGGAGAAATCAATTAACTCCCAGGTATTCCTCTGACGCCAGCGCTCGCTAGATTTAAATCCAATGGTGCACGTATAGGACATGTTGCAGACCTTACTAAATTTCTTGCAGTTACCCCCAATAAACACAACTCGGTTACGGACAGCTATGAAACATGCTCGTTAGATATACACACGCAACATCTCAATCACCTCGTAGACTCGATGCGACATTGCGGAGCCAGCATTATTCAGACGAAAGAGGAAGCTTCACCTTATTATAAATCTGTCTTTAATTTTTGTCTCTTGAAATTGTCGGAATTAACTGGACAGTAAGGGAGTCTACCCCTTTTCACGAGCGCTATACATGGGAGATTGTTCTTGCATCTGAGGTGAAGTGCCACACCTACCATCATTTCCCCACTTTACCACACAGATCTAAACTGTGCTACTCATGCGCTGAGTTGTTGAGAGCCGGTATTGAACCCTGAACATTGTTGTCCCGATGCGGATGTCCTACCGACTGAGCTAAACCGGATACAAGGGTAAGACCAAAGGTAAGGTCTACAAAATATTTAGAAATCATAGAAATGTTTATTGTTTATTGTCAATGATCATTTTAAATTTTGAACATATATCTATTTAATCACCATTTCGGTTGTAGGTGCTGTTACAATTTTTATATGCCCATGTCATACCAGTTCGCCTCCATGTCGTTGAGAAAGCGTTGAACCTCGTCGACGTTGCAAATTCCCTATACCACTTACAGACGTTTTTGACATCCATGCACAACTCACCATACACTTCCGCTAATTGGCGATGAATTTCAATCGGTTTAATGCCTTTCGTATTCAAAATAGAATAACTGCACGAAATTCATATATGGTGGTAGCATCAATCGGGAGCTCCATCAGAAACGACTACCAAGCCAGAACTTGGTATGGCAGTGAGGTGAGTGCAGGTCTAGGTGCAGGTGCATGCACAAAAACAACAGTGTTGCTAATAGCGACACTGATAGTTTTCCTGCGTCCCCTGCACCTTGGAGACCTTACTTTTGGGATTACCCTCGTGTGCATATATATATATATGTGTGTGTGTGAGAGAGAGAGAGAGAGAGAGAGAGAGAGAGAGAGAGAGAGAGAGAATGGGAGAGTGCGGAGATATTGCAGAAAAAGCCATCAAGATTACTTGACTCTAGTCAGATTATAATAAACGAAATTTGTTTTGTAAGCATTCACTACGGCTATTATACCCTCTATGGGTTGGGAAAGTGAGGGTCGCGGCCAATGCTTACAGATATAGATCTAATTCGAGACGAGAAAGAACTCCACTAAAACGTCTGGCAAGCAAACTTCGAAACTGACAGTCATGCTAGAGATATTAATTTGTTTGTTGTTCACTTTTGAAAATCGTCTTTAAAAACCCTATTGTGATATTTTAACTCTATAGAATTAGGCTCTATCCTTCGATGTTAAGAACTATATATATATATATATAAAGTAATAGGTAATTTGCTTGAAGCATTGTTAAGTATGTTATAATATATTAATAATTTGAAAGCAATTTCAATGCGTATAAAAAATAAAAACAAAAAGATGTTATTTTTGTCTTATAGATTTCAAAGAAAACTGTATCTTCAGAGACGAATATCAGAAATGAACGTGCTTAAGGTTTTTTTTGCGTGGTTATACTTTTTTTTTTTTTTTTTCCATTGCCATTTTTAATACGTAAAAAGAAATTTGAGAAGAGTGAAAATATTTTTGTTATCAACCAATTCCAAACGATGAAGAGTTTACATTTATGAGAAAAAATTCTAAAAATATTTTTGATTCTTTTTTTAATACTCTTTATTCATTGAATAAACCTCGAAACATTTGCCGTGAAAAATAAACATTCAATGGGGAGGGGGATCTTGGTCAGCGTATGAACGATCCTCGTAAATTTTTTTTGCCCGCTAAAATGATCCATTTTGTCCACACACAACATGCACACACACACACACACACACATATATATATATATATACACCGTCGGATTCACTTCCATTTCTCTTCACACACACACACACACACACACATATATATATATATATATATATATATATATATATATATATAACCACTGGGTATGGTTAACACACACTTGATGAGACAGTAGTAGGCCAATATATACGGTATTATTAGGAGATTGCTCAATATCTGTGATTCAATAATAATATAATGATAATAATAGAATGGCCTTCAAAAGCTTAGAAAAAGACTAGAGGAATTGGAAATCAGAGGAAGAAGTGTGACCATCCAGACATAGGGCATTGTTGAAATCATCTGGAATACTCAGGAGAGTCCTGGAGATCTGAGGAGATTTGTTGTCACACAAAACCTCAGTGAAAGACCATCAGCTAACACTAGTGTGAAACTTGGACCTTGCTAGAGCACTGAGGAAACTGTGGAACATGAAGGTGAAGGTCGTACCAATTGTAATTGGTGCCTTTGGAACAGTCCCCAAAGCTCTAGAAAAGAATTTGGGTGAATTGGAAATCAGAGAAAGAAACGAGACCTCCAATCAACAGCACTGTTTGGATCGGCTAGAATACTCAGAAGAGTCCTGGAGACCTGAGGAGAGTTGCTGTCACTAAGCCACTAGTGAACCACCGGTTACAACTGGTGTGAAAACCTCATAATAAATAAATATATATTATTTTCGATAGCAGATATACATCCATGTAATTAAATATATATCAAATTTCATATATATATATATATATATATATATATATATATATATATATATGTATATATATATATATATAAGGGTTTGTGTGCGATTTGGTAGTTGCTTTATCCAATTATTTTATGTGATATATAACAGGAAACACATTGAGAGAACACAATAAATCAACAACTAACAAAAGAAGACCAGCTGCAAGTAACCACAAACTCTGCTTGACACCTCTCAGACAATAAGTCATAAATAAAAAAAAAAGGCCCATATTTAGGATGTCTGATTGGGGGAAAAAGTAACGTATATGAGAAATATACAACTCAATAATCATGCTTTTTGGTTGAAACACGATACTAATTTCAGAGTTGTTCACCGGACCTGATACAAAGATTTTTGACTATAATGTCTCATTTTAGCGGGAAAAAACAATTTATGAGGGTCGGCTGAAAAGTTCATAGGATGACTATGAGGCTCTCATAAAGTGTGAGCAAAAGAGTTTTGTATCATTTAGATTTTTCGGACTGTTTGTTACGTGACGTGGCGTATGTAGTTTCTCTACTTATCTGGATCTGTGATATCTGCTATTCTGGATCGGAGTGTCTGGTATTCTGCATCTGTTGTTGGGCTGGCTGGTCCCTCTCCATTCTTTGAGTCTGAGATGACTTGGGTTCTCTTGGGATGTCTTGTCTTATGTCGTTGATAGTTTTTTAGTAACGAACATAAGACTTTTTTTGTTTTTGTTTTTTCGAGCTGTTTATTATTTCAAACCCAAGCTACAGAAATGGGTCTCTAACAGACAGACCACCATTACGATGCGTCTCTTTCGAACCCCTCAGCCAAGCTTCCCAACTTTTCATTCCTCACCTTACTGTCCACATCTCAATATTTTATATGTTGTTCTCGTGTTTATTGTTATATACACAACGTTGTAAATCTAAATGATACAAATTATCACGCCTCATCTAAAACACCCAAACAAATAAATTAGGTTTATTTTTCACTGGAAATATTACGGAAGTCATTCAATGAATAATGTGCTATTGCGTTTTAGATTTTTTTTAAATTGTACTAATGCAGAATAGCGCGCAAGAGATAATATCACTCGATTACGTATAAAAAGCATTACATTTCAGGAAATGTCCAAAACTTTTGAGACGCTATGGTAAGGGTTAGGGTTATTTTTAGGGTTAGGGTTAGGCTACTTCGGGAGTTTCGGTAATCTAATACTATTTATACGTAAAATGCGATTATAATATTATCTCTTGCGCGTTATTCTGCATTTGTGCAAAAACATTTTCAATTTTTCTTTCTCCATAAATATAATCTCTGCATTGTTTGAAATTGATTGATAGCAAAGATTATTTTAATCTTGCAAAAATATTTATTTTGGGCCTTTTCAAAATTACGGAAAATCAGTGCTCTAGATTTGAACAGAGATATGTCATCAAATCTTTGGCGGTTGAGATTTGCAAACCATAAGAAATTTACAGAAGAATATGGGATGTGTATGGAGAATCAGGTTTTAGTGAAAAAATCATTACAAATTAGCTAAACATAGATTTGCCACCACGGGCCTAATCGAAAGACAGTCCACGGAGTGGAAACACTGACTCTTTGGCAAAGAAAAGGGTCCAGGTGCAGGTGTCAGTAAAGAATGTCATGGTGACAGTCTTCTGGGACATGAAATGACCCATCACTATTGATTTCCTTGAAAAAGGTGCAACTGTAAAAAGTGCTTTTTTGCCAACTCCTTAGGCAAAATACACCTTATTTATGGACCTTTATATTTACATGTGGTTATTGATATACACCAGCAAAACACATTAAAGCTGAGGTTACTAAAAGTTTTTACTCCACTTAGTCACATTGATGACTGATTTAATTCCAGTTTAATCAATTCGGTTAATCAATTCGATACAGATTTTTAAAACCTTATGCAAAATCTCTGATTGGGGAATTCTTTATGAATTTAAAATAGATTGTCATTGAAATCAACGAAGAATTTGTCATTCAGAGATTCCTTGAATTTATTATACGCTGATTGTATCCCATGCAGTGGGGAACCCCCACCAAAAAGGAGGGGTGTTCAGTGTATGACACTAAACCGTATATATATTTACCAACCATTCCGCACGAGCAGGATGTGACACAAGGTCAATTTCTTAAGCTGAGTTCAACAGGTTTGAATTCAGAGTTTTCCTTCTCCTAGACCGACTGCCTAACCAAGGTTAAAGAGCCCAGTCCGCCCTGCTATTTATCCATAGCTGGAGGGAGAGTAAGATTCATACCTTTCCCATGGGTATTAGCGCTAAGTGAAATCCAATTACCACATCCAGGATTTGAACTCGGGGCGACGAGTCCATTTCCCATGACTTTAACCATTACACCACGTGCTTCTAAACCGTATATGATGCTGAGGCTCTAATTCTGGAGATCTGGGTACGTAGAGTACCCATTCATTGCCGTTACTCGAATGACCACCCCGACCTGGAGTGATAGTACCTACTACTTGAATAAAATAGATTTTTTAAAAAATCATTTTTATGCGATAGTACCATGAGCAAAAATATCTTAAGAAACAACTCAATGTAAATATGAACGTACAATAAACGCGCTTCCCTAACTTCTAGGGATAAAACAACCCTAGGCGGGTTGACATACTCAGGACACGCCTTTTTGGTAGGTGGGGAAGGGATACCACTCAACAGAAAATACAGTCAGCATATTTTATTCTCACATCCGCCGCCGACAGAGTCGAAAATCTTTGTTGAACCTAGTAATTCTTTTGGTTTTTTTGGACTATTCTCCTTATCTTTATTGTGGTAGTCATTAACACAACATTTCGGCCGCTGTATCCTCTTGCCTTCCTTGGGTGTTTCCCGTGTATCCGAGTATAGTAATAATCCAACCTGGGAAATAATTTTTAATAAGTTGACAGTTGATCAAACAGGCGTCGAAGAACTTTTAAAGATCTTTTTCAAAAGATGACGTCATTGTTTGTTTTTTTTGGGGGTTTTTTTTTGGGGGGGGTTGCACGTCTATCAATAAGTCTCATGAAAAAAAATCACGATCATTTTGAGAAAAAAAATGTTTATTAACGATTCCTGTACAAATCGATGCCGAAACGTTCTGTTGATAGCTACCACAATAAAGATGAGGACAATAGTCCGAAAAAATAAAATTATTCACATCAAGCCTCATCTAAAAATACAGATGAATAATAGTCATTCTTTTTATCATAAATAACAGCTACTAATAATACAAAAGTTGATCTAGGAAAATAGATTTGATATAAAGAGCTCTTTCTTAAAGATAATAGTTGTTATTACGTCATAATATAAATATAAAGTATGTATTCAAAGATGAAAGTTTTTTAACTGAAATCTCAGATTCCTTCATTTTTTGAATCCTTAACTCTACCAATGAGACTTAATAGTACAATCCACATGTTATTGGAGATGGAAAATGAAGCAGCGTAAATTAGAAATCATTCTAAACTAATGAATAAAGAATCAACGTTGATGTGTTACTTGAGGCTCTACATTGAATTGCAATTGACTTCTAAAGAAGTTTTTTCAATACTCACTAAATCGATGATAGCATTTCTGATTAAGAAACGACCGACTTATTCGATCGTTTATTTTTATTTCATTATTCATCATACTGAATCTTTTGTAAAATCCCTGTTTTAGTCAGGGTTTCTTTTTTAAAACAGAAATCAATATAGAAAACAAACAACCAAATAATTTTAGTGTTGCTATTATCGTATTTTTTCTCTTTCAAACAAACAGTGATATTTTTTCGGAAAAATATCAGCGATGTATTCGATCATTATTCATTTCTACTGTAGGAAGCGCGTGGTGTAATGGTTAAAGTCATGGAAAATGGACTCGTCGCCCCGAGTTCAAATCCTGGACGTGCTAATTGTATTTCACTTAGCGCTAATGCCCTTGGGAAAGGTATGAATCCTACTCTCCTCCAATTATGGGTAAATAGTTGGGCAGACTGGGCTGTTTAACCTTGGTTAGGCAACCGGTCTATGAGAGCTGTTGAGCTCTGCTTAAGAAATTGACCGTGCTCGTGCGGAGGGGTTGGTAAATATATATTCATTTCTACAATTTCTCCATAATATGTGCCTGTTCTATTTAGGATTCCTTTTTTGATTGAGTTGTCTCCCCGTTCTTATAAGAGGTACATAATGCATTTCCTCTCTACTTCAAATATTTTAGACCTCAACAATGTTACTTAAAGAAAATTAATGCATACAAATATGCTTTACGCAACAAGTTACTTAACGATTTTAGGAGGAGGTCCCTGTGGCGTAGTTGCTACCATTCTGGACTGCGTCATTGTGGTAAGGGAGTTCGAACTTTAGTCGCGCTATTACACACGTAAGACAAAATACTAAGTATAATTTAGATTTCGAACAAGGCCGCAAATATGGGGCGCTTACTGAAAATTAAACTCACTATTCACTTGTAATTGATTTGTGAGGCTATCTGGACAAGACACCCTGAAATTATTAGGTTCAGTTTGTTTTCTTTTGTTTAATGGCATATCAACCTTCCTAGGTGTGATGGAGAACGGGGGTCAGATGGCGGCAATGCACGGCAACTACTGTATTCTCTGAGAAAGAGAGCAAGAGATTGTTTCGCCTGCCTGAATCAAACCCACGTCTTCCCTAATGCAAAAAATGAGACTTAGGCGTTGCGCGGACGCGAGGTTCGACTCAGTTGCCCGGATGATTGTCCTGACCATATTAACTCGGGTAGCCCGGATGTTGAAAGCTACATCCATAAATAGTGGGAGTCCAAAGAAGACAGAGTAGAGCGGCGTGTGCACTTGACTGACCTACGAAGCGAAGGAGGAAAGGAAAGGAAAGGAAAGGACAGCCAGACAGACAGACAGACAGACAGGTGACGAAAGATTACTTTACCAGATAACCTCGGACTTGATTGCAGACCTCCCCCTCAACAAAGAACTTGTTTTTTTCAACAAACTAGGTTATTTAAAACAGTAGTGGTACTATTTACCTTATGTCTGGTGGATGAGGAGGTTAGACCTTTCCCACAGGTATTAATTCGAAAGTGAAAGCAACAGCTCGACTAGAGTTTGAACTCACTTACTATGATTTCGCAGCCCCGCTCATTATCCCCTACGTTACGGTTACTCCTTCACCAATAATGTAGATACACCACTGGAAGTAGGTATTTGCCCAACCCGTTCACTAGGAGTAAGATGGGATACAAAGTCGCCAGTATGGGGCATCCATCGACGATTAAACTCGCTATTCAGTCGAAGTAAAGTCGTTGGAGTGGCCTATTGTCTGTATCAGCCAAACAGCGAGGGAGTCTATCCCCTTTTTTGCAAGCTCTAGACAAGTTAGATGGTTTTTGCTGAGATGGAGCACCCGCATCTAACGTCAATTTCCTACTTCTCAAGCTGTGCTACTCGTGCGCTTAGTTAGCAAAGACTGGTATCGAACCCGGAGCCTTGCGATTCTTTGGCAAATGCTCAACCGACTCGATACAAGGTTGGGAGTATGGGGCATCCAGTGAGGATCGGACTATTCAGTTGTAACGGATTTACGAGACTGACAGCGAGCGAACGAGAGGGGAGAGAGATATAGAGATATAGAGAGAATGAGAGATCACTGAAAAAAGCTATCATGATCCACTGACACTGGTTATATTAGATTGGAGATATATTTCAGTATATTTTAGGAAGATAATGCTGTGTTCTGATCAGAGCATTCTATGTGTTGTAATGGTTAACATGCTAGTCTTACAGATCCATTACTACTGAATATCGAGTTTGATCCTCACTGGAGGTCTCATACTTGCGATCTTGTGTCACATCCTACTCGTGGC
Organism: Doryteuthis pealeii; assembly: GCA_023376005.1. Classification (NCBI taxonomy): domain Eukaryota; kingdom Metazoa; phylum Mollusca; class Cephalopoda; order Myopsida; family Loliginidae; genus Doryteuthis; species Doryteuthis pealeii. The sequence goes on along the minus strand of CM042137.1, from coordinate 56,821,243 downwards.
GAACGGAAGTAATGAATCTACAAGACTAGCTTGCTGGCCATCACAACACGATGGTACGCCACTAGTTGTAAGCTTAGAGAGAGAGAGGGGGGAGTGAATGAGTGAAAGAATGAAGAGAGAAAGAGTATGAGTGAGAGAGTATAAGAAGAGAGGGGGAGGGAGAGGTCATTGAAATAGCCATAAAAATTCTCTGACTCTGGTTAGATTAGTTTGGAGCCCGAACTCTTATTAATTTGTTAGTCACGTCAGCCAGAGAAACAAAATTCATTAATATAACAAGCATTGAATGAATTGCAATAATCCTGAAGTAGAGAACGGAGACAATTCTAACTAATAAGCACCAACACTAAAATATGCCGCCATTTTGTCTCCCGCAAGTCGAGTGATTTTTTTCCTACAACATAAACATAAATATTTAAACACTTTCACATGTAGCATAAGTTATGGGACATGTCCACATTCAGAATGACCATTTTCTTAGATTTTCCAGATTAGTCAAGGAATTACAACGCCAGCTTTCTTTAGAATCATTATATTTTGGATAATCTACTTTCTGAGTCATAAAAAGTCATAAAAATTGAATTTAAAAACATTTAAAAAATGATTATTGCTTACGGTCAAGTCACGTTGAATGCACCAGTTCTCGCGAGATCATCGAAGTTAAGTACCGATGAACCTGTTCAATACTTCGATGGATAACCATTTAAACAACAGCAGGTAGTATAAGCAGCCTGATATCAAAATGACTTCATTCAGCATTAAATTATACCACAAAACAACCCAATTTTATCGAAAATAAAATACCTTAATTTTATTGCACTCGGATAACCAATATAGTTATTTACTAGGTTTCGCTTAGATGTGGCACAAGACCAGAAGTATGGGGCGCCCAATGAGAATCGAACTCACTAACAATGGTCTGCAAATCTAGCTTGCTAACCATTACACCATAGATTATAAGATTTTTAAAATAGGGAAGGTAAAGTTATTTTACAGTTACTGTAAATAGAATGTAAAAAGTATATAGTAAATATAGTTATTTACTAGGTTTCGCTTAGATGTGGCACAAGACCAGAAGACTGGGGCCCAATGAGAATCGAACTCACTAATGGACTGCAAATCTAGCTTGCTAACCATTACACATAAATTATAAGATTTTTAAAATAGGGAAGGTAAAGTTATTTTACAGTTACTGTAAATAGAATGTAAAAAGTATATAGTAAATATAGTTATTTACTAGGTTTCGCTTAGATGTGGCACAAGACCAGAAGACTGGGGCGCCCAATGAGAATCGAACTCACTAATGGTCTGCAAATCTAGCTTGCTAACCATTACACCATAAATTATAAGATTTTTAAAATAGGGAAGGTAAAGTTATTTTACAGTTACTGTAAATAGAATGTAAAAAGTATATAGTAAATATAGTTATTTACTAGGTTTCGCTTAGATGTGGCACAAGACCAGAAGACTGGGGCGCCCAATGAGAATCGAACTCACTAATGGACTGCAAATCTAGCTTGCTAACCATTACACCATAAATTATAAGATTTTTAAAATAGGGAAGGTAAAGTTATTTTACAGTTACTGTAAATAGAATGTAAAAAGTATATAGTAAATATAGTTATTTACTAGGTTTCGCTTAGATGTGGCACAAGACAGAAGACTGGGGGCCCAATGAGAATCGAACTCACTAATGGTCTGCAAATCTAGCTTGCTAACCATTACACCATAAATTATAAGATTTTTAAAATAGGGAAGGTAAAGTTATTTTACAGTTACTGTAAATAGAATGTAAAAAGTATATAGTAAATATAGTTATTTACTAGGTTTCGCTTAGATGTGGCACAAGACCAGAAGACTGGGGCGCCCAATGAGAATCGAACTCACTAATGGACTGCAAATCTAGCTTGATAACCATTACACCATAAATTATAAGATTTTTAAAATAGGGAAGGTAAAGTTATTTTACAGTTACTGTAAATAGAATGTAAAAAGTATATAGTAAATATAGTTATTTACTAGGTTTCGCTTAGATGTGGCACAAGACCAGAAGACTGGGGCGCCCAATGAGAATCGAACTCACTAATGGTCTGCAAATCTAGCTTGATAACCATTACACCATAAATTATAAGATTTTTAAAATAGGGAAGGTAAAGTTATTTTACAGTTACTGTAAATAGAATGTAAAAAGTATATAGTAAATATAGTTATTTACTAGGTTTCGCTTAGATGTGGCACAAGACCAGAAGACTGGGGCGCCCAATGAGAATCGAACTCACTAATGGACTGCAAATCTAGCTTGCTAACCATTACACCATAAATTATAAGATTTTTAAAATAGGGAAGGTAAAGTTATTTTACAGTTACTGTAAATAGAATGTAAAAAGTATATAGTAAATATAGTTATTTACTAGGTTTCGCTTAGATGTGGCACAAGACCAGAAGTATGGGCGCCCAATGAGAATCGAACTCACTAATGGACTGCAAATCTAGCTTGCTAACCATTACACCATAAATTATAAGATTTTTAAAATAGGGAAGGTAAAGTTATTTTACAGTTACTGTAAATAGAATGTAAAAAGTATATAGTAAATATAGTTATTTACTAGGTTTCGCTTAGATGTGGCACAAGACCAGAAGACTGGGGCGCCCAATGAGAATCGAACTCACTAATGGACTGCAAATCTAGCTTGCTAACCATTACACCATAAATTATAAGATTTTTAAAATAGGGAAGGTAAAGTTATTTTACAGTTACTGTAAATAGAATGTAAAAAGTATATAGTAAATATAGTTATTTACTAGGTTTCGCTTAGATGTGGCACAAGACCAGAAGTATGAGGCGCCCAATGAGAATCGAACTCACTAATGGACTGCAAATCTAGCTTGCTAACCATTACACCATAAATTATAAGATTTTTAAAATAGGGAAGGTAAAGTTATTTTACAGTTACTGTAAATAGAATGTAAAAAGTATATAGTAAATATAGTTATTTACTAGGTTTCGCTTAGATGTGGCACAAGACCAGAAGTATGAGGCGCCCAATGAGAATCGAACTCACTAATGGACTGCAAATCTAGCTTGCTAACCATTACACCATAAATTATAAGATTTTTAAAATAGGGAAGGTAAAGTTATTTTACAGTTACTGTAAATAGAATGTAAAAAGTATATAGTAAATATAGTTATTTACTAGGTTTCGCTTAGATGTGGCACAAGACCAGAAGACTGGGGCGCCCAATGAGAATCGAACTCACTAATGGACTGCAAATCTAGCTTGCTAACCATTACACCATAAATTATAAGATTTTTAAAATAGGGAAGGTAAAGTTATTTTACAGTTACTGTAAATAGAATGTAAAAAGTATATAGTAAATATAGTTATTTACTAGGTTTCGCTTAGATGTGGCACAAGACCAGAAGTATGAGGCGCCCAATGAGAATCGAACTCACTAATGGACTGCAAATCTAGCTTGCTAACCATTACACCATAAATTATAAGATTTTTAAAATAGGGAAGGTAAAGTTATTTTACAGTTACTGTAAATAGAATGTAAAAAGTATATAGTAAATATAGTTATTTACTAGGTTTCGCTTAGATGTGGCACAAGACCAGAAGACTGGGCGCCCAATGAGAATCGAACTCACTAATGGACTGCAAATCTAGCTTGCTAACCATTACACCATAAATTATAAGATTTTTAAAATAGGGAAGGTAAAGTTATTTTACAGTTACTGTAAATAGAATGTAAAAAGTATATAGTAAATATAGTTATTTACTAGGTTTCGCTTAGATGTGGCACAAGACCAGAAGTATGAGGCGCCCAATGAGAATCGAACTCACTAATGGACTGCAAATCTAGCTTGCTAACCATTACACCATAAATTATAAGATTTTTAAAATAGGGAAGGTAAAGTTATTTTACAGTTACTGTAAATAGAATGTAAAAAGTATATAGTAAATATAGTTATTTACTAGGTTTCGCTTAGATGTGGCACAAGACCAGAAGTATGAGGCGCCCAATGAGAATCGAACTCACTAATGGACTGCAAATCTAGCTTGCTAACCATTACACCATAAATTATAAGATTTTTAAAATAGGGAAGGTAAAGTTATTTTACAGTTACTGTAAATAGAATGTAAAAAGTATATAGTAAATATAGTTATTTACTAGGTTTCGCTTAGATGTGGCACAAGACCAGAAGTATGAGGCGCCCAATGAGAATCGAACTCACTAATGGACTGCAAATCTAGCTTGATAACCATTACACCATAAATTATAAGATTTTTAAAATAGGGAAGGTAAAGTTATTTTACAGTTACTGTAAATAGAATGTAAAAAGTATATAGTAAATATAGTTATTTACTAGGTTTCGCTTAGATGTGGCACAAGACCAGAAGTATGAGGCGCCCAATGAGAATCGAACTCACTAACAATGGTCTGCAAATCTAGCTTGCTAACCATTACACCATAGATTATAAGATTTTTAAAATAGGGAAGGTAAAGTTATTTTACAGTTACTGTAAATAGAATGTAAAAAGTATATAGTAAATATAGTTATTTACTAGGTTTCGCTTAGATGTGGCACAAGACCAGAAGTATGGGGCGCCCAATGAGAATCGAACTCACTAATGGTCTGCAAATCTAGCTTGCTAACCATTACACCATAGATTATAAGATTTTTAAAATAGGGAAGGTAAAGTTATTTTACAGTTACTGTAGCGTAATTATCAAGGTCTAGCAGAATTCGAGAATAAAAATAAGGCTGTGTTCGGACTGCTAGAGAAAGAGAGTGTTACGTTGTAATATTCACGGCACTAAAACGATATATGTACCGTAGTCCTTTTTTCTTTCTTGGTACTAAAACTCCAAAAGTCACCGTGCTGAAATGGTGCCGATAAGAAAATCATAACACGAGAAACATGTCGTCACAACTGCCAGCCTTTATTATCGTGCTCGTATAGTGGGCTCCTATCAGAGAGGAGGAAAGGCAGAGAGAAAGAGAGAGAGAGAGAGAACACTACTAGATTACTGGGCTCTCATGAGGGACCCAAGGTCAGGTCCGTACCCTACGACCGCCGCAGGCCAAAAAGAGGACGATCCCTTTCTTTTTTTGTTCCATGTCACCACGTGACTTCCGGTCAACACCCGACTTCCGCTTGCGGTCAACACCCGACTTCCGCTTGCCACTCAATTCTTCGTTCGGGGTCACGCTACGGTCAAACCATCGTTCATCCTGATTTAAACCTTTATTATTTCTTCCTCCTTCTTCCATTAGTAGTCCTAGCTCACAAAAGTCAGGAATATACCATCTTGCAACAAGAGGAAGAGAGAGGAAAGGGGGTGGGCACATAACGGGGTGCCAGTAACTTGACCGATGAATTGAAAGTAAAAGCCGGAAGTTCCGGGTGTTGACCGGAAGCGGAAGTGACGTGGTGACGGAGAACGAGCAAGAGGAACATCGTCCTCTTTTCGCTTTCGGCCGTAGTAGGATTCAGACGGGGCTGCTGGTCCCTAGTGTTGAGACAGCGATATAGTTAGTACCATGTTAGAAGGTAGAGTAATTTAACAGTGTCCTCTCTCTCTCTCTCTCTCTCTCTCTCTCTCTCTCTCTCTCTCTCTCTCTCTCTCTCTCTCTCTCTCTCTCTCTCTCTCTCTCTCTCTCCGAAACAGAGCCCACGATACGAGCCTGAAAATAAATTCTAAGCCCCTTGTGACTATATAACTTACGTGTCTGTTGTGCCTTTTTTATCTAATAATGACGACTGCTGCTGCTGGGGCTTGAGTTGGCTACATATATCGTTTCGGAGGTTGCCAGAAAGGCACTTTATTATACTACAAATACATTTTTAGTGCCGTGCATTTTGAGGCACGGTGACAGGCCCCGTCACGTAACATTACCTTGTACATTGTAAATGTTACAAAATAATTTTAAGCATCATAGAGTAAACATTTCAGGTCAAGTTTCGAAGCAATACAAACATTAACTGGTGTAAGACAACGAGTACACAATACATTACTATTACATAAGGGAAGGTCGATTTTGATGGTGAAAGAATATTGAACAGATTTTTTTCGCTAGACTATGGCTGAGTAGACTAGTTAAGGCTAATGGTGATCAAATCATTATATTAGAATAATCGGAGTTAAATGAGATGGAACATAGCCAACATACTCAATATATCTAAATGAAGCACTGAAAATCCAGTGCACCATCTGAACCGAGTGTATTACTTCGGTTTATAACTTAAGCGGAAAATACTTCGGTAGGTATTTTGATAAAATCGAAAAGTCCAGTTTCAGAGGACCGTCCATTCACGTAGCACACAAACCCGTCGTTTGAATTGGGGTAAGGGTTGCGTCCAATTCCAGATGATTGAGACACCTCCTCAAGAGGGAGTACCGACGGGACTAGAATAATTATTACACCAGCTCGGGAAGCGTATCACGTCCTTCCATCACGTGGAAAGAAATTAAATACCTCTCTCTCCCCATCCCTATCGATTATCGCCCCTGGCAGTTCTTCTGCACGGCACCCAGAATCCACACAGCTGTTTGATATATGTTTTTGTTAGTCGGCCTACACTAGTGTGTCCATGCGTAGGTGTCCATAAAAGAACATCACTTATGTGTTCGTCCTTGCTTCTCTGGAGGTGACGTCTAACTGGATTGATTGATTGGTTGATCTTAGCGGTATGTCAACCCGTCTACGATTTTTCAATGCCTAGAGGCTAGAGAATCACGTTCATTATATGGTCCATAACCACGATACCCATGGTATTTAAGGCCTTTTTATTCACAAATAACTTTGCTCTGTTTACAATAATTAAACATTGAGCACTCATACGGAAGCTGAACTCTACAACAAACTACTGATAGAGAATAGGACCAGCCAAGAATCACCTTGTACCAAGAAACTTGATATCACACCAAAGTATATATATATATATATATATATATATATATATATATATTTGTGTGTGTGGTGGTGTGTGTGTGGGTGTTTGTGCGTGCGTGCGTGCATTAGATATGTATGCATATACATATATATATTCATATATACACACATATGCATAATATATGTATTCATATATATATATATATATATATATATATATATATATATATATATTTGTGAATAAAAAGGCCTTAAATACCATGGGTATCGTGGTTATGGACCATTTCTACTCGTGGGTATCTAGGGTCCACGAGCTTCTTCAGACCACGTATATATTTTATTTAGATTTTTTTGTAGTTGTTTCTTAATATTTTTTTTCTTTTGCACATGGGCCCATCTGACTGTGGTGAATTTATCACAATTATCTTCACGAGCAATTGTGAAACGACTTAAGTGTGAAAACCTACAGTACACTAATTTAATGTACTTCCCTCTAACAAAAGATTATGAGCGTTTTCAAAGAGGTTCTCAGGTCAATCATCTTTGTTTACTGTCGAAGTTCTCGATGAGGTGCCCGAATGTTTCATTCGCTTGTCCCCCCCAAAAATATCTTAGAAAGCTATAGTAGTATTATCAGCAAATAATAATGGGGGGGCGCGAGTTCAATATCCCTTCCACTACATTAGCGGTATTATCATACGCGTGATTTAGAATCCTATGAGTTGTCTTGCGAGGTCACCATTTAAAGTTATATATATATATATATATATATATATATATATATATATATATATATATAAATTTGAAGGCAATTTACAATGCAATGTAATGGGTGTTGAATGATGTTTATTTACCTCATCATCAGAGGCAGAAGCATCCGTGTTTTTTTAAGCGTAATCTTTTGTTGTTATTAAGTTGGAGGAACGCCAGATATTTGAAATGTTCGGGATTTTCCGTGATGGCATGTCGGTCTGTTGTATATGCGCTCGTGCGGGTTATTCGAAATTCTTTTAGTTTTTTTGTTTTTTGTTTTTTTATAACTATAAAATAAGCCTCGCTCGGGCGTGGTGAAATAAATTTTTTTTTTTTTTTATTTTTAGAAGCATTGTATGTATGTGTAAAATATATATATATATATATATATATATATATATATATATATATATATATATATATATATATATTGTAAACATACATCTAAGTAAGTATGTGTCAATTAATTGTTCGCCTTTTACTGACAGTTGCAGGAGGCCGAGAGGGTAAGAAGCTTGACAGACGAAAATTCAATCGGGTTTCGCCAGAAGTAGCTGTTAAAGTCAAACCACACTGATGAGATGTAAACGTCGAAACACTGTGTCTGTGGATGACTAATATATATATATATATATATATATATATATATATATATATATATATTATATATATACCCTCTTTAGCTAATGAATAGCTTCAGTGACATAGCAGTCACCGCTGACTACACTACACTATTTTTACTGTTTAGGCTGTATATAACTGTGTATATGTTCACCGCTTAAGAAATTGATCATGTGTCTATGCGGAGTTACTGGTAAATATATACAACTAATGTTGTTTTGTTTTTTTTCAGGATTACATAGAAGTTAAAATAGTTTTTATACAAATTGTCATAAGTCGTTAAGTTTTTACAAAACTCTTAGCGTAAAGTTTGTATATAAACTTTAATATTATAAAATGTACACTTATGGATGAAGATATTTTAGAGGAATATTTATGCTCACATTTGAAAGTATATATCTACTCATTCACATCCTGAGTATAAACATAACAGAACATGTAATTTAATGTTTCCTCTCCGAACATCCTGCCGAGTTAGTGAATTCTGTCAATGCCGTAAATCACAGAGGGAGACATTGTTTTTATTAATATTTCTTTTGCTTTACGATCATTTTTGTATTTATTATTCTACCAACATCCACATGTATTTAGTCATAAACGAATACTTGTCTACATCCTCGAGGAACAAAAAGTATTTTGAATAAATTAATCATAGCAATTAACTTTCCTGAACATTTTAAACTATTTTTTTCTTTTCTTTTCTTTTTTTTTTTCAGTTGCTGGGAACAGTTTGAGACGACGACGATTTTAGAAAATTCTTCACCAGAATGGAATGAAACATTCACTTTCTGTCAACTGTCACCTTATCAAGTGAGTATAGATTGTATAATCGTACTACACAATATCCCAGAGGAAGAACAAACATAACAATTACTTAGAAAAGGGTCGGTTTAGCTCAGTCGGTAGAGTGTCTGGCTGGGAACATCATTGTTCCTGGCTTGATACCAGCCCCCGCCAACTCAGCGTATGATTAGCACAGAGATCTGTGCGGTAAAGTGAGGGGCTGGTGCAAGGTGTGGCTCTCCGCTTCAGACGCTAAAAACAATCTCCTTGGTATAGCGCTAGTGAAAAGGGGATAGACTCCCTCGCTGTCTGGCTGATACCGACTTTAGGGCACCCCGACGACTTTACTTTTTACTTAGAAATGATATCATGTCTCCTGAATATTTCTCTGAAGTCAATAATATTTGCATTCAATTCCTAAACTTTTTATTTCAATTTACTTTGTAGAAAGAAAATATTCTTACATAACTTTCAATCAATTATTAATACTAGCCAAAATATGCGTCCTCCGCCGGGCGCTCGTATTTACGTTTTAATCTCATCTTCATTATCAACTTGTCACGCTAGTAGTACGGATATCAATGAAAATCTCTCGCCGACCATCCCTATCATTCATTGCTCTCGGAATATCCTCTGCGCAGCATCCAGTATCCGTACAGAGCTTGTTAATGTAGGTATTTGCTGGACGGCCTACACTAGCGTGCCCATGTGCTGTTTTCCATAGGAGAACGCCACATGAGTTCGTCCTTGTTTCTCCAGCATTGTATGTAGTAACCCAACCCCTCCGCCACAAGCAGGATGCGACACATAAAATATTTCTTTATTTTCTTTTTCTTTCTCCTCCGTTTCTATCTATATACCCTTCTTCCTCTTTCTTTTTCATTCATTTTTTCTTTCTTTTTTCTTCTTTCTTATTTTCTTTCTTTCTTTTTCTGTTTTCTTTTTACTCTTCCTTTCTTTTGGTTTTTCATCTTTCTTTCTCATTTTTCTATCTCTTCATATTTCTTTTATTTTCTTCTTCTTCCTCCTCCGTTTCTATCTATACACCTTTCTTCCTCTTTCTTTTCATTCATTTTTCTTTTTCTTTTTTTTTTTTACTCTTTCTATATCTTCTTTCATCTTTCTTTCTTTCTCACTTTTTCTATCTCTTCATATTTCTTTTATTTTCTTCTTCTTCCTCCTCCGTTTCTATCTATACACCTTTCTTCCTCTCTTCTTTCATTCATTTTTCTTTCTTTTTTTGTTTTCTTTTTATTCTTCCTATATCTTATTTCATCTTTCTTTCTTTCTCACTTTTTCTATCTCTTCATATTTCTTTTATTTTCTTCTTCTTCCTCCTCCGTTTCTATACACCTTTCTTCCTCTTTCTTTTTCATTCATTTTTCTTTCTTTTTTGTTTTCTTTTTACTCTTCCTATATCTTTTTTCATCTTTCTTTCTTTCTCACTTTTTCTATTTCTTCATATTTCATTAATTTTCTTCTTCTTCCTTCTCCGTTTCTATCTATACACCCTTCTTCCTCTTTTTTTTTCATTCATTTTTCTTTCTTTTTTTTTGTTTTCTTTTTACTCTTCCTATATCTTTTTTCACCTTTCTTTCTTTCTCACTTTTTCTATCTCTTCATATTTATATTATTTTCTTCTTCTACCTCTGTTTCTATCTATACACCTTTCTTCCTCTTTCTTTATTTTTTTTTATTCATCCTTGCTTTCTCTCTCTGCATATAATCACACATCTATATTTATTTTTCAGCTAAAGAACACAGCTTTGGAGGTGACATTTTGGTCGTATAATAAAAACGCGGACGACACTTTTATTGGTGAAGTTTTGTTTGACTTGTACGAAGCCGCGTTAGATGACCAACCGATCTGGTACGACCTGGAGGATCACGATGAAAACAGTTCTCCACTGCCGGATCGAACCAAACTGTATCCGGAAAATTCACCCATGAGTTCCACTTCAACTGAAACTTCCAGAACCGGAACTCCTTGCAGAGGTTCATCGCCCAGTCCATTCAACAGAAGTCCGGCCGGTTCCTTCAGTCAACAGAGAAGTATGTCTGTCACACCGACACACGACAAACGAAAACATCTTCTCAGCAAAAAGTCTCCAGGTAAGCATATTATATCTCTCCTCTCTCTCTCTCTCTCTCTCTCTCTCTCTCTCTCTATATATATATATATATATAATATATATATATATATATATATAATGTTAAAAGGATGAATAAATAAAGGAAAGAAATGTTGAAAGGATGTACACATTGTATTCTATTTATTATTATTTTAAATATGAAATAAAATAATAACTACAGAAATATAATAAATAACATAATAAGTGAAATAAAATAAAATAATGATAAATTAAAAAAACATAACAATAGAAAAATATAAATAATTACCTTTTTTTATATTTAAAATAATAATAAATATAATAGTACCTGGACAAACTCTCGGCCGAAACACGCGTTGTTGGCATTTCATTAAACCATTTTTATCCATTCAATATTTTCTTTCCTTTATTTATTTATCCTTTCAACATATTGTGGGATTCATTTCCACTTTTCAACTTATATATATATATATATATATATATATATATATATATATATATATATATATATATGTAATCACAATGATAAACACACACTTTAATCTGTACAGATCTATTTATGTCTATTTATCCCAGTCTGTTTATATATAAATTTGAAAATCGCATAGGCAAGAAACTGACAGTTATCAAGCATTGTTGACTTTATAAATATAGTTTTTATATTTAAATAAAGAGTGCTAATATCAGTGATAAAGCATATATATCTAAGTTGATATTACCCCCCCTCCTCTCTCTCTCTCTCTCTCTCTCTCTCTCTCTCACTCACACACACACCACACACACACACACGGAAGGTATGAGGTTGAACCTGGGCGTCATGGCGATAAAAGCATTCCCCACATTCCCCAGAGTTCCAGAATTGGAAATTTTTCTTCTAGATGCATTTTAACGTAAACCACTTTGGATAGTGATTTTAAAAAAAAAACAGTCCCAATAAGGTTATATACAGAATTTCATGATAAATGACCTCATGGTATCTCAGCGCTTGTTTCGGTGACAACTTACACGGACACTTATAAATAAAAGCTCCATTATTGATTAGAAATGGAATCCGATATTGGATTGAGTTGATTATGTCACATAAATGGTGATAAGACCGATTCGCCTGAGGACCAATACCAGATTTTTTTTTCAAGATAAAGGTTCTCAGATAATTCCAGAAATCATTAACAAATTGACCAAAGTATCTATCATCATCAGACATGTTGGATTGACTAATTGACGTTTTACAGATCGTTTTCAAATAGATTTTGGTTATTTATTGATTTTGTTGGGGAATCGGACGGAATAATAGTCATTTCCTTCATTTCCTTTGATTTATTGTTGCTTCCCGATTTGCTTTTAGAGCTACAAATGCTGCTACTGTTACAGCCATTACTCATGCACTTTTACGCCGTGCTACATACTGTCTACATTGAGGAAGTGATTCCTGTTGTTATTCCCAACATTACTATAATTTAGATTAGATTTATTATATATGTCTACCAAACTTAAACAAGTATGGCACAAGGCCAGCGAAGATTGAGAGAGACCATTCCGATTCTTCGCAGGTCAGAGGCTTATGAAACATGGTTGAAGACTGCTGTAACATTCTCATGCAGTGATGCTGATAGCTTTTTGATATAGTACGTCCTGGGACGCACATATTTGCTTTGAATAAGACCCCGGGAAAATTTATTGGACCCAACTAAAGTTTCTGAATAGATTGTCAGGTTTTTATTTATGATTTGCGGAAACAACTAAAGCCAATTAACCCCTACCTTGTAACCTATACTGTGTAATTCGTTTCAAAGAAACTATTAAAATCTATTTACAATTAGCTTGAAATGGTAAGGGATGAAAAAAGAACCCTAGGACGCATGAATACGATTTTTTCTGCGTCTTTTTAGATTGTTGTGTGTCAGGAACGCAGGACGCGTACCTATCAGCATCTCTGCTTATGGGCTATGGGTAAATAATAGAGCGGAAAGATTTTGTCGGCAGACTTTTGCAGTAGGGAAATCGATTTCCCGAATCATTTTTTTTTTTTCATAATTCAGACACTAAACTCTATCTTGTTGTGAGGCTCTGGAGAATGTGGGGTGCCCCTTAATTGCCATGACTCCTCAGTCCATTTGAACCCGGACTGTTAAGGTTCAATGTACGAGTCGAATAGATCTGTTTATTTAAGAACTGTTTGCATTTTATAGGAATACACGATTTTGGTAGGTTCAATGTTCTTGCGACATTGGTCTTTGTGGTGTAGTCGCTAACGTACTGGACTCTGAAATTAAAAGTAAGAGAGTTCGAACTCCAGTATTGCTATTACGTTACCTTTTAGACTAATAACCTGGGGAAAGGTAGGAACCCCCATATCCTACCACTATTGTTCTTCTACAAGGATAGATTTGACATTGAATAACCCACGTAGGTTGATATGTCATTAAACAAAGAAAGCAAACCATTGTCTTCACTGTTGGATATTCTAACGAAGCAAAGGAAGGAAATTTTTCCCATGACGTCAGCAAGCAATTTTTTTAAACCCGAACGGAATTCTAAGAGAAAAATCTAATTCGATTGCGCTTATTGTTGTTTATTGTTGTTGTTGTTATTGTTGTTGTTGTTGTGTCATTTATATCGCATGGATGCCAACACGAATTCATTTTCTCTTCAACGAAAATTCGCGATTGATGACAAAAGAATAACATTGTGTTTTTTTTTATGTGTCTAGAAGTGATGAAATCCTTGTCAGCAAAAATCTATAAGATAATTAAATAATTGAAAATGACACTGAATATTGCAGGTTATATATATATATATATATATATATATATATATATATATATATATATATATATATATATATATATATATTTACAGGGTGTATCATAAAAGTAATGAGATTGAAGCTGTATCTACTAAGATAGAAATGAACAATGAATAGAACATTAATGTTTTTCAGAATACAAGGTGTGTCAAAAAGTACAGAAAATCTCGATACTTCTTGACACAACTTATATATGCATATACATCTTAACCAATATCAAATCTATCAGAGAAATTCACACTTACATACACACACACACACACACACACACCCCACACACACACATATATATATATATATATATATATATATATTTATATATAACTATATTCATAAATACATAGTACATTGACTTCATGTCCACGCTACTCTGAGATATAAATGATCTATCCATGATATTGACTACTATTTACTTATAAATATATAAATACATAGTACACTCTGTTATCAATATATATATATATATATATATAATATTATATATATATATATATAATATATAATATATATATATATTGATAACAGAGTGTACTATGTATATATATATATATATATATATATATATATATATATATATATATATATATATATATATATATATATATATATATATATATATATATATATATATATATATATATATATATATATATAGTAGTATCATCATTGACAAGGTTAATTTCGCAGGGATTGTTCGCTATGTACGGCGGCCGAACGGATATGGTCTCTGACTATGCCTGTGAAGTCCCGGTTTCGATTCCTGTCGGAGGGGAGTCGTTAGTATACATCGCTGAAGAGACTTAATAAAGTCGAAACAGTCTGTACGGTGTTCTACATGGCGAGCCATCCTTTGCGGGATTTACTTTTCAAGATTATTTTCTATAATTATCGAATCTTATTCGATACATGCATTTATAATTGCCTTCAAGCAGAAATATATATATATATATATATATATATATATATATATATATATGGGAAAAAGTGGAAGTACATAATATGTAATTGTATAAAAAATGAAGGTTCATTGACGAGTTATGTTTATTAAGCCAACGAAGGCCTGAAGAAGGTTTGTTAAACAAACCGAAACATTGCAGCATCGGTTTATTAAACATCCTCATCAATGAAACTTGTATTTATGATTTTTTTGAATAAAATTACACACACACACACACACACACATACACGCACACGCACACGCATAAATATATATATATTTATAAATATGTCTTATTTTTTGTTTTAGCCCGAGAAAAATTAGAGGCCCCTGCTGGTCGAGCCTCACCTGTACATTCTCCTGTCAGCAGTGAAGACTCCTATGTTCAGTCAAGTAAGTAATCAAGTATCTTTGTGTTGTCAATTTAATTAACTGCCACCTGAGACCCCTCCCCCTAAAAACAACAACAACAAAAGACAATCCATGTAAAACCTTGTATCTTTAAACAAAAGGATGCTATTAATGAAAATAATTACAGAATCTGCATCTGCAATTCTCTTGCGTTTCGTTTTCATATGCAAATAAAAGCATTGATATGCAACGCTGGTCACGTACAATGCATTTATTAGGTGAATGAACCGGTGTTCCTAGTTTTCAATGGTTCGGATTTTGTCCGTTAAAAGAAGCGCATTGAAATGTTAGCAATATGTTAATCTGGAAAATTTCTTCAGGCGTATAATACTTGGTAAGAATTCGTAATTACGTTTGTCGATATTTTGTTGTTCTTTTTTTTTTAACTTGAAAAATCTATTCAAATTTATTTTAGAGAAAGAAAAAAAAAGAGAGAATTGTTTGTTTTCTGATTGTCTTAAAGCCTAGAAGAAATACTTTAGATGTTCTGTTCATGTCCGTTCATTTTAACCGAATGAAAATCTCAGGCTGAAAAAATAAAACCCACTCAATTTTTATTTTAAACATTACCTTTATTGAACAAGTATTTTTACCTTTTTTTTTTGTTCAATTCATCCTTCAAGATAAAACTTCTAAAAGGAAGAAATTATAAAGTTGGCAGAGCGATACTTTATTCTACGAGAGCCGACTGAAAAGTTCATAGGCTAACCAAGATACTCTCATAGAGTGTAGCCAAACTGTTACATAATGATAGGCATAGCTTATCATTTTTGTAAGGGAGTTTAGTTAGAATTTAGAATTAACGGTCGAAAATTACAATACCGGTTTTAAGTTCATAGTGGGCTTTGAACCCATCTTTCATCTCTGTGCTGATACTCCCGAAAGCCGACTGAAAAGTTCATAGGATGACCAAGATACTCTCATAGAATGACAAAACTGTTACATAATGAATAAACATAGCCTATCATTTTTGTAATGGCGTGTAGTCAGAATTTGAAATTAACAGAATACAGTCGAAAAATACAGTACTGGATCAAAGAGTTTGGCAAACAAGCTTTGAAACCATCTTTCATCTCTGAGCTGATACTCCCAAGTTCCTAGGCTAACCAAGATACTCTCATGGAATGAGACCAAATTGTTACATAATGATAGGCACACATAGAGTAAAATCGACAGAGTGGCTTGCCGTTGGCATCAGCGAGGGACTATATCCGCTTTTCACTTGCGCGAGACCAGGGAGATTGTTTATGCGTTTGGAGTAGTATGCTGCACCTACCATCAGCTCCTCATTTGACCATAAAGATACAAGAGCTACTACTTATGCACTGAGTTAGTGTATGCCGATATTGAACCCGGAACCTTATGGTTCCCAGGCGGATGCTCTACCGACTAAGTCAAACCATTTTCGTAATGAAGAATAGTTCGAATTTAGAATTAACGGTATACTGTAGAAAAATACCCAACCGGATTTAAGTTCATGGAGTTAATTGCTATGGTTTGTTGTTAGGTGGCGCTGCGATCTGAATATGCAAAAGCAGTCCCGCGAAAGTCATGATCTCTTTCTCCAGTCTTCAGAACGAAACCAGAATTGATATCCATTTGGGCTGGGGGTTAGCCTCCCATCAACAGGCTTTTAGGTGTGTCTTTACGTGGTAAGCTTTGAACCCAGGTTCATCCGAAGCAAGACTGGGTGGCTTAGGACAACACGTGATCGGATGACCCATGGGAAAGTTAGATAGATTATCTTCCCTTAATTGCTATGGTTTGTCGTTAGGTGGCGCTGCGATCTGAATATTCAAAAGCAGTCCCGCGAAAGTCAAGCTCTCTTTGTCCAGTCTTCAGAACGAAACCCGAATTGATATCCATTTGGGCTGGGGCGTAGCCCCCCCCCATAAACAGGCTTTTAGGTGTGTCTTTACGCGGTCCCTTTATGCTCTATGTCTTCATGGAGGTTTTAGCTTACCAGCTACCCTGTATCCACGTATAGCACATGTGATTGATAATATACTCTATGTTTTCATAGAGATTTAGCCACGTACGTGGCATTCATCATGGAGTGCACAGTAAATCACAACCTTTTCTTCGTGTTCCTCAAACTATCTTCAAGACTTTTTTTTAGAACATTTATCTATCATGTTATGTATTCTTTCTGTTGGACTTTGTTTAGACAATAAAGTTTATTTCATATAACTCTTTGTCAGGATTTTTCCAATGTATATGTTCTGTGTTTGGTGACCTTCTAGGATAACCTAATGCATTATGAGAAATTGGTGTTAGCTCCTGAGTAAAAACCTCGCTAATTCTTATAAATCAATGAAGAAACATAATTTTTATTTTTTTTGTAAAATGGATGAAGATATGATAAAAGTCACAGTACAATCGAAAGTGACCTTTTTGAATGAAGTGAGTCAAAATTAAAATTCTCCAAATGACATTTAATAACAAACATAGGACGAACCTTCTTAGCCAACCAAGGATCATATGATTTCCTTATGCTAAAATATCAGCGCTCAGTACACGATGTATTCCAACTAATATCCTTGTTGAATTTATTATTATGTTTCGGTCGATACGTTCTTTGGCCTTTTACAAGTAAAAAGAAAAAAATATTTTACTTAGTACAAAGGGTTTTGTAAATGGGCGTTTAGATATCTGTAAAAGAAGATTCAAATTATGAAAAACGAACCTACCTGGAATAATCTCGGAGGCTTATATTTTGGATTATCTACAATAGGAGCCTTCTTTTAAATGAATAAATTCTAACTACATTTTAAATGTTTTTAATTCTGTTTTAACTTGTTGATTTTTTTGCGGGGGGGGGGGAGTGTTCTAATTTTTATAAAAATATTTCGCCTTCTAACACGTTGAATTTATTTAAATGTTTTAACGTATTTTTTAACTTTATATTATTTGGATTATTCAGACTATCATCCTGATATTTATTGTTATATACACAAGGTTTCGGTCGATGTGACCTCCAGCCTTCTTCGGATGTTTTTGTCGAATTCGGGACAATAGTCCAAATAATCAAATTATGAAGCCTTATCTTAAAAAATCAGAGAAATAGTATTTTTTGAAAATTTTGAATTGTTTTTTTTATTGTGATTTTACTTTATTTGTATTTAACATTTATATTTTTTAAGGTGTTTAATTCTCTTTTGAATGTTTTAGACATTTAGAAAAAGATTTAGAACGTGTAAAATTATTTTTCAAGTTTAGAAGCAGATTGCAATTATCTAGTTGCTTGATTAACACGCATATATTTTTTAATTTTTTCTTTTAGATATTCATAGAAATTCGTTAAGTAAAAAAATGAAGCGAAAAATGTCACAGGCGGTGATGAAAGTGTCTGCCACTCTTGCTGTAGCTGACTGCAGAGACAGTTCCGAAAGTCTAAATGTAAGATTCGGAGAACCAGGTAAGGAAAATTCATCTTTTGTCCTTCTTCTCATCCAGCTTCATTAAATTTAGAAAAAAGTGACATTTATCTACCTGAATACTTTGTTTATTTTAACAAAACTTAGGCTTTTAAAGCGGTGGAAAATTACTGATCCCATTTGAGATTTTCTATAATTTTTTAAAGATTTAATTTCTGACTATACCTGTATATTCAAGTAATTAAAATTTTTTTTTTTTTTTCATTTTTTAAAGATTTTTTTCGTTTTTTCAATTTAATATTTTTTCCTTTTTTTCTTTCATTTTCTTTTGAAATCAAATTTCTGTTTGTACTCGTATATCAAGTAATTAAAGTAAAATTTTATTCCGTTTTTCTAGATTTTCCTTCATTTTTTCAATTTAATTTTTTATCATTTTTTTTTTCAAATTAAATATCTGTTCATACTCGTAATAAAAGTAATTAAAATTAGATTTTCTTTCATTTTTCAATTTGATTTTTTTAAGGTTTTCTTTTCTTTTTTTTTTTTTTTTTAAATTGATTTTTTGTTTATACACGTATATCCAAGTAATTAAGATTAAATTTTCTTTCATTTGTTTTTTCATATTTGATCTTTTAGAATTAGATTTTCTTCCATTTTTGCATAATCTAATTTTTCTCTATACCGATATATCGAATTCATTAAGATTAGATTCTTTCATTTAAAAAATTTAATTTCTGTTTGAATCAGAATAATTTATAAACTTAAAATTCTTAAACAATGAAGTATCCATTGTTAGCTATTTTATACATTAATTATCTTTATTTTTATTCATTTTAATCTAATTCATTTTTATACGAAGGTGAGTTTAACAAGTTATTAGGTTGATCAATAAATAAAAAGTCGTCGTCGAAGTGGCCTAAAGTCGGTATCAGCCTATCAGCGAGGGAGTCTATCCCCTTTTCACTAGCGCTAGACCAAGGAGATTGTTTTTTTTTGTCTGAGGTGGAGCGCCACACCTACCATTAGCTCCTTACTTTACCGCACAGATCCCTGTGCTATTCATACGCAGAGTTGGCGAGGGCCGGTATCGAACTAGGAACCTTGTGGTTTCTAGTCGAACGCTCTACCGGCCCTTTGATCAATAAATAAATGACCTTAAATAATCATGGTTTAAAAGCGCTTTAGGGTGATCAGAAAATCCAATAATTATTTAAGTCATTCCTTCTTTTGATAGATGGCAAGAACTCAATTTTTTAAAACTTATTTTCAAAACTTATTTTTATTTTAAAAATATTCATTTATTTGATTATTTACGAGAGTTTGCTTTAAAGTTCATAGGCTGAAAAGTTCATTTGATGACGTTATATATGCTGTTAATATTTATTTTGACTAATGGTATCCAAGCACTGCAAAATACAGATGGAAGAAGTATGGGTATCACAAGTGGGAGTGGGACTATATTGAAAAATAAACCTCTTTTGGTCCCATTCAATGGGAGTATCTTGGTCAGCCTATGAACCTTTTAGAAAAACCTACAGATCTTTGTCTTACTTTTTAAATTCTATTTTTATATTTATATTATTATTTTATTATTATTTACTTTTAATTACATATAATCATTTATTTGATTTAATTATTTGTTTCATTTATTTATTATAGATTTCTAATTTGAATCCATTGTTTTAATTGAATCCGTCATGGAATATAACGAAAAATATATGCATGAGATATTGGGTGTTCGTATCGCTTCGTGTTCAACTGTTTCTAAAAAGAATATTGTAAATGTATGTTTTTCTTTGTTTCATATGAAGTCATTTACTAATCATAGTTTTAATTCCATTCAGATATCAAGATTTGGAGTGTAGAAGATATTTCTCAACCAGTAAATAGGAGTGTGAGCGCCGGGAATGTCCATGCATTGGACTTAAAGGATCACCTTATCCGTCCGGATGCCCAAAACAGAAGGAGTGCGCGTAAGTTTACGTCTACTAGTTTTCATCAATATCAAGTATTAACCACTTACCTACCAATCTCGAGTATACTCGGTTTAATTCATTGGTGAAGAATCCGTCGAGAAGAGCTCGACTAGAGTTCTCTACAAATGGGTAAATAGTAGAGCAGACTGGGCTTTTAACGCTAATACGGCAACTGGTCTAGGAGAAGGAAAACTCTGAATTTAAACCTATTAACTCCGCTTAAAAATTGACCTTGTGGCACATCCTAATCGTGCAGAGGTGTTGGTAAATACATACAATACAAATACCATTGTATTATCATGTAAAAGCAAGAAATCACTCGGAAACTATTACGGATGCAGACTACGAAGCTGATCTATCGCTTCTGGCAAATGCACCTGCCCAAGCTGAGGTTCTTGATTTCATGGGTACGACTTTAAACTCTAATTTGGTGCTGAAGTTCCAAATCTGGAGCTCAGGGGGAATGTAGGGTACCCCTTCATCAGCATTACTCACATGTCCACTCTGACTTGGAGCGGTATTACCTGTTAGTGTCCCATTTATGGGTTAAATAGAAAAAATGTGTT
This sequence comes from Doryteuthis pealeii, assembly GCA_023376005.1. Classification (NCBI taxonomy): domain Eukaryota; kingdom Metazoa; phylum Mollusca; class Cephalopoda; order Myopsida; family Loliginidae; genus Doryteuthis; species Doryteuthis pealeii. The sequence goes on along the minus strand of CM042137.1, from coordinate 56,800,001 downwards.
TTTAAAAAATTGAGTACCCATCCAGAATGAAGGAAACAAAACATTCCCGGTATATAATAACCCAAAAAGGGTTGACATGCCGTAAAATCCAACCAATCAACCAATTAAGTCCACCTAAATATTCATGAGAAGCTCTATATTCAGAAAAATACATTCTGATTGAATACTGAAAACTCGTCCACGCTCGAATGAAATTCCACGGCATCAAAACATGAAAGAACCATTTGAAACAATAGATCTTTAGAATTTATTGAATTTCGCCGGAAAAATGGTCCTCCAATTGTTTTGTTTTTTGTTTTTTTTGGTTTGGTTTGTTTTGTTTTACGGCATATCAACCTCAGTGGGTCATTTAATGCCGATAAAGTTTTGAAATAAATCAATTCTTAATGGATAATACAATTTTTTTATAAATACATTTTTCTATTTAACCCATAGATGGGACCCTAACAGGTATTACCACTCCGGGTCAGAGTGGACCAGGGAGCAATAGTGATGAAGGGGTGCTCCACATTCCCCAAACCTCCAAAACTGGAACCTCACCATCAGATAGAGTTTAACGTCATTCCCAGGACATGTAGACCCGCAGCCACCGCCTTCTAGCACCCATCAAAAGGGGTTGGGGCTTGCCATAACGGCAATAGGTTTGGGGAAATCATATAGGTGCTAGGGCTTGACGTGACCAGCCGATTGATCGGAGGGGGCCTCTCCGACCGGCCGTCTAGCCCAAGATAGGGCCAAGGTGGAGTATTGCAGGTCATGAACTGCTCATCCACCTGGGCTCTATCCTTAAGCATCACGAGTCGCCATCCACGGCCAACAGGTGGCCCCATTGGGGGAGTCTTACCCCTCTGCAGAGGTGCAGTCGGTGCATTCTAACGCCCCAGCCGACAGGGCGGCCTCCAATTGTGTAGGCCCATAGACTTACTAAAGCCACCCACATACACTTTTGATGTTCAAAACCTCAGCAAAAATTCTTACGTGAGCATATATTCATACAGCTATATCCAACTACCAATGGGTCTAAACCTGAAAAAGTGTGCAAATACCTACACAAATAACAACCGTCTTTGGCATAAAATAACCCAAGGGTTAAAAATCCAACCAACCAAACATATTATCAGCATTCGCTCAAGGGCACGTTCTCTTGATTGATACCTTTCTACGGTCATCATCTATAAATACTTTAACAACCTTTTATTTGGTTGGGTTTGGTTTGCTTTGGTTTCTTTGTTTAGTGGCATTTCAACCACCATGGGTTATTTAATACCAAAGCTATCCTTGTAAAAGAACCGTTCTAGTATTATTCAACCTATAGCTGGGGGATGAGGGGATTTATACATTTCCCAAGGGTATTAGTCCGAAGTGAACGTAATAGCGTGAACTGGAGTTCGAACTCACTTACTACAATGTCGCAGTCCAGCACTTTAGCCACTGCCTCTGTCTCGTTGGGATTTATTGGAATAATAGAAAAATATATGATAATTACATTAACAAATATAAAAGAAAAAAATTGATTTTCTTTGAACATGATACATCATTACGTTCCAGTGGGTGTCCCATAGTGGTGTAATCGGTAGCAAGCCAGTTCGTAGATTTATAACTACTGGATAGCGACTTCGATACTTGTTGGATGCCACATACTTGCGACCTTGTGACACATCCTACTCCTGGGTTGGTAAATACTTATATCAACATATTCCAGCGTCTATATTATAATTCTACTTGTGTTTCATTCGTTCACAGGTCGTTCGTAGGTAACGCTCATTCATATACCCTCCCCGCAGCCAAAAGGGATATTTTTCCATCCCCCTTAATCAATGTGCTTCATCCTCAGTTAGCATAGTAAACATAAATTATTTTGTATTGGTTTTCTGAATAATTTATGAGCTCCGAAGAACCAATGATTGAAATTCTGATTAGCTCCAACAACGCGCTGAAGAAGGCATAAAAAAGAAAAGAAAACTCTGAAGATTCCTCGGTACCAGCAATACCGTTATCCACAAAACAGAATATGCAACTATACTTTGATTTTCTAGTTTCGGTAGAATTAAATACTAACAAATGATATGTGTATTAAGCATATTACAGATTGTTATTGTATAGTTTTGTATTATTCATTGCAAAGACAACAATAGGATTTATATGTAATAAAATTGTGTGGAAGATTTTTTCCAAATACTTTCTCGTCTCTCGTTTCATTTTGAAAAGATTCCCGTCGCTGTTTTGACTACACTTGATTCATCCTAATGTCCTGATGAAGGTTTTAAAAAATTGAAATGTTTTAATGTCGATTTCACCATCTAAAATGAATTTATCTTTTTCGAATATTTAGTTTTTTCTTATTTTCTACATACTATCAGATTTATCTCCATAATTTACCACCCATGTAATAACATTGCAAATCCTCCTTCTTGCTTAAATAGCTCCTCTTGATTTGTTTCGTCCCGAGGAATTTCCACGGTTCCTGCTGGATTAGTAAAAAAAAGATTATTTTTAATAATTTTAAGCAAGAAACTCTTTCACTAAAAGAAATGTTGTATATATATTTACGTCTGTCATCAGTCGTGGTTAAATCCCATTTTAGCTCAAGATAGGGACATACAGTGAGGATCGATGGACGTACAATATACCCAATTTCTTAACCTTATAAAATAACCCTAGACGGGTTGAACTGTTAAAATCAATCAATCAATCAACCAAGAAATCCTACGAAACTAAATCGAATGAATCAATGTATACATTAATACACTTTTACCTACCTACATGTGTCACACTTTAATAACCCCAATCCGGAGAAGCTTTGTAGTTGGAGAGTTGGTAGGAGGTAGGGGGATGGGGACGTTAAATTGTGATATACGAAGTTTCAAGAGAGAGAAAGGGAACGAGAGCGTGATCGAAAGGGATAACACCATTTTTTTCTATGGAATGGAAATATAGATGGAAATAGAGTGTGTGTGTGTGTGTGTGTGTGTGAGAGAGAGAGAGAGAGAGAGAGAGAGAGAAGAGAGAGAGAGAGAGAAGAGAGTGTGAGAGAGAGAGAGAGAGAGAGAGAGCGTTGAATCAAGATCATTATAATTTTTACATGAACTTACTTGCAATAGCTGTTAAAGTATCTAAAATGTCTAGTGTATCTAAAAGTTATATTTCGTTGTAGAAATTTAAATAGCCCAAGGCGGGAAAAACAAAGATATTAAAAGTAGTTCAAAACAGATTAATGTCTAATAGTAAGAAAATCTCATCTGAGTAATTCAGACGAAAATTGTTCTTGCTTTGTTTTGTTTTTTTATTTATTTCATGTCTGTTACTAAAACTTGAAACGTTTTTTTCTCTATTTTTGTTCGAGTGTTTTAACTTTACATTAAAAACTGTTTATTTTTTTCTTCTTTACTTTAGCTCAGTTAGGCTTGCTGGCGCCCCCACTGTCGCAAGCGAGCAGTATCTCAAGCTGTTTTGTCGAAGACACTTCCGAAGAACTGCTAAGCAGGTAAGATTAATCAGCATATCAAAAAACAGAAAATAATTAATTTTCTCTCAACATTCTACACATTGGTTTGTTGGTTTGTTGGTTGGTTTTCGGCATGTCAACTCTTGTTAGATTATTTTATGCCGATGTCGATTTAATAATCATCGTCTCAAATTTTATGCACTACAAAATGTATGTATTTATCCAATCCCTCTACCAATGGCAAGATGTGAAAGAAGGTTAATATTTAAGCAGAGTACAGCTGGTTTGAATTCAGAATTTTCCTTCTCCTAAACTGTTTATCGTCCCAAAGCTAAAGAGCTCAGTCTGTTCCTGTATTTTGTCCATAATTAAGGAAAGAAGACATGGATTCATACCTTCCCAAAAACATTAGTTTGCATTGTCGGCGGGGCTTAGAAAACACTGATTGTATCTCCAGCAGTGGGTAAGATCCCCCAAAAAGAGGTGTCCTAGGCATGACACTAAACTGCATCTGATGGTGAGGCTCTAGTTCTGGAGATCTCGGGGGTGACGAGTATCTTTTTTGGCATAACTTCGAGGTCCACTCTGACTCGGAGTCGTAGTACCTGTTAGAGTGCCATTTATTGATCAAATAGATCCGTTTGGAAATTATTTATACTAGCAAATATATGCACCCTCCGGGTGCAAGTATTTAAGTTTTAATGTAATAATATATTAATATATTATATTAAATTAGAAAGGCTAACGAGACTAAATAAGATTGCAGATAAAAAGATTTGAAACAGAGGGGGGTATAATCGAAAAATAGAACAACTGAAACTTACTCTTCTATCACTCTCGTCTTTCATTGTTATTTTTTCAAATTTAAGTATTTAGTTAAAAGAGGAAGTGAAGAATAAAATGACAGTTATTTTTTCTTGTTAACGGATTTCATTTAAGATTCATTGAAGAAATGTTTGCTTATATTCATTAAAACAAAACCAAAAAGTTAGAAATCAATAATACTAAGCACATATTTATTAAAATCACATTTTTAAAATCAATATGCAAATTAGCCTTCCCGTTCACACTGTAAACTGCTATTTTGTTGTATATATAAATATAATTGCATGCTATTAGTATGTAGATATGGTTAACAGTATTAATAATGTAAAACAATTTTATTAATAATTGAGGTTTAAATAAAAATAAAATCATTGAGAATGTTATATGAATAACTAAGAGTAATTGTGACTTGAGTAGTAATATAGTTTCGGTTACAGACGGAAAAACACACAATCTCCATTATAATAAGATTAGATAGGAATACTTACTATCATCAAAGGGTCTGCAAAAAACTTAAGAAACTACAAAAATATAAATATAAACGTACGCAATTTCGTAACTTCTAGGCATAAAATAACCACAGACAGGTCGAAATTCCATTAAAATCAACCAATCAAAGACATTAGAGCAATCAACCAATCAAAGACATTCGAGCAATCAACCAATCAAAGACATTAGAGCAAACAGAAAAGCAAACAGTCTAAAGATTTCCGAAGACGGTAACCGTTACGCAAGCACGCCTCCATGTGAACTGAGGGATGTATACATGTATTTATCCAAACCCTCCGCCCCCAGCATGATACGACACAGGGTCAATTTTTAAGTGGAGTTTAACAAACTTAAATTCAGATTTTTACTTCTCCTAGACCGGTTGCCTTACCAAAGTTAAATATCTCAGTATGCCCTACTATTTACCTATAACTCGAGGGAGAATAGTTTGATCCATACCTTTCTCAGTGGCATTAGCGCTCTGTGAAATGCAAACAGCCTCGTCCAAAATTTCAACTCAGCTCGCTGTGTTCATTGCTTACAACCAACGATAACCGTCACGCAACGACAGATTATGTGGAATAACATGAACACTTCACGGCTTGCCTCTGGGTCATTCCGTTCTTCTTAGGGTATGAACTTTTTAGTACCCCTCGTATAATTTGAAATTATTCCACTAGTGAGTTTTAGTGCAATTCAACTTGTATCCTTATTGTCATCAAACACTGACGCTTGTGATTATCAAGACTTAATGTGCCTATTAATCACCATTTAGTCGTCCACGGTCATTAGTCGATATTTCTAATCAGATAAAACCAGAAATACAAGCATCGAATAGAAAGGCTGATATTCTCTCCTTTGAAACGTTCTCATTGTAGAACAATGTTCCCTAAAAGAATGCTTACTGCCCAGACAATAAGAATACTAATACTACTATATATATATATATATATATATATATATATATATATACATACATACATTTCGGCCTATTAGGCCTCATCAGCAGAGCTATAGATACGATATATAGCACTGCTGATGAGGCCTAATAGGCCGAAATGTACATACAGGATTGATTTTTCTCGATTTGTTTAGCCTTACATTTATATAGGTAATCCCGCCTAATTAATTAATTATTTATTAATTAACTTTCAAAAATTAGCTTCGACTTCAATTAAGCACATATTCTCCCAAATATTGTCGGCTGAAAATAGCCATATTACAAACATCGTCTGTTTGTTTACTTCTCGTAAGTTCGTGTAGAGGTCACTTAAGAGGAATATAAATACTTACTCCTAAACAAAACGAAGAAATCTAGCTAAGTCCGTTTGGTGTGGAGGTAAGATGCTTGCTTGTCAGCTTGACAGACAGGTTTCGAATCGCACACGGGGCGGTCTTCGTATCTATCTATCTATATATATATATATATATATATATATATATATATATATTGCTAACCAGCAACTTCTGTGACACTACCGCTGCCAAACAGCATTGGTTCCTTACCTTTCTTTTGGATCACAGCGGCAGTGTAGAGAGGGGGGGTTGCTGCTTGGGTAACAGCTCCTCCTCCATATGAACCAGCCTAGGCTACGTAGTTCCGAAAAAAATTGGTCACTTCTCCATTGTCTCTCGTAGACGGGAGGATGCCAACAACAACATTATATATATATTATATAAATTAGGGTACAAAATCAACGGTGCTTGGTAACTGTCAGTTTCACGCCTTTGCGATTGAGATATTGAAGTAGATAGATAAATTGATCTGTAGAGATTAAAGTGTGTGTGTGTGTGTGTGAGAGAGAGAGAGAGAGAGAGAGAGAGAGAGAGAGAGAAAGAGAGAGAGAGAGGGGGGAGATGGAAAACGGGTTCCTTCTGCCTTTGTCGGTTAGAGAACACGAGAAACAATTCTTTCGGCATTGTTCGATACATTAAAAAAAGCAATCTTAACATATATATTTACCAACCCCTCCGCTCGAGCAGGATGTGACACAAGGTCAATTTCTTAAGCGGAGTTCAACAGGTTTGAATTCAGAGTTTTCCTTCTCCTAGACCGGTTGCCTAACTAAAGTTAAAGAGCCCAGTCTGCCCTACAATTTATCCATAGCTGGAGAGAGAGTAGGATTCACACCTTTCCCAAGGGTATTAGCGCTAAGTGAAATGCAATTACCGCATCATAGCAATCTTAACATAGCTATCTAAAACCAGAACAAGTCTTTGTCATGTTAATTTTATTTCTAAATTAGCACCGAATAGCAGTTTGGATATTGCTCCGGATAACCTCTCATCTTAGTTGAGATTTTCGCTGGAGGCTGCAAAAAATCTTATATCACTGATGGTTTTATTGGAGTTAAGCCTAAACCAAGAAAACAATTGGCTGATTTTTTTTTTAAATTATTCAATAGATGAAACATGAAAAGACTGGTGATTTAGTATTCCAATTATTGTTATAAAGTGGAAAATATCCGATAATTAATTTTATATTTCTTTCACTTATTGAGAATAAAAGAATAAAAGAATGAAAGATTAAAAGAATAAAAGAAAGAATGAAGTCATGAAAGAAAAGAAAAGAAAAGAACATGAATTTAATTAAGGAGAATTCAGAGTCCAACCGGTTCAATACTTGAGATACTTCAGACAACTTCAGATTAATGTTTTAATCATTAAATTCTGTGATTTATTCAAACTAAACGATGTCTGCACCAAAACATATTTTCTAGAACAATCTGGAAAAAAATTAAACTCACTAACGACGTCTCTAAAGTTGCGAATCTATTGAAGACGGTTGGCTGTTTTGTTTTACGGCATATCAACCCTTTTCGGGTCTTTTAGGTTCCTTGTTCGGTACCGGCCCTCGCCAACTCAGCGTATGAGTTGCACAGTGATATGTGCGGTAAAGTGAGGAGCTGATGGTAGGTGTGGCGCTCCGCCTCAGACGCTAAAAAATAATCTCCTTGGTCTAGCGCTTGTGAAAAGGGGATATACTTCCTCGCTGTTTGGATGATACCAACTTTAGGCCAACTTTACTTACTAATGCCGAACGAAGTCATTTCGATATCTGTTTGCTTATAATACCTGCTATTGCTTAAGTGGTCACCCATCTGAATGTTGAACAGGCTCATCGTTACTTAACTTCGGTGATTTTGCGGGAACCTGTGCTTTCAGTGTGACTTAACCATAGGCAGCATCCGTCGAGGGTAAAACTCAAATACATCGGCTTGTAAGTTTAGTTGGCTAAACATTATTCAACAGTTGATACCCTTGTAGAGTAGAAATGAGCTGTCCTATTAAGTAATGGGGCTTCTACAGGTAGCACTAAGGTATACAATTTACCTCCTCCAATAATATATAAGAGCCTGGCTTTTCGAGGCTGGGTAACTCGTACTGACGCTGAATGCTGGAAAGTATCTTAGTGTAAATAATACTACTCTACTACTACTTCGTTGTTGTTACACCTTACAATCTTGTCGTATATAACTTATACAGGGCGGTCCATTAAAAATTGATACATCAAATCATTTAGTCTTTTGAGTCATAAGATATAGCCCGAGGAAATATATCTTTATCTATTTGTGAAAAATGATATCTTTTAGATTGCCTCCATCTTTACGGATACAAAGTTGCACCTTAATTCAAGCACTTTGTATGATTTTGCTAAAGGTTTCTGGGGGTCAATCCTCTTATCTCTATAATTCTTGAGTTGTAACAATGTCTTAAGCTTATTTTGATATGCACACTCCTTTAAATAACCCCATAAAAAGAAGTCAAGCAGACAAAGCAGGAGATGGGTAGGCCATTTGAATTCTGAATTTCTTGAAATTATTCTGTCACCGAAATTATTTTTGTTGTTGTTGAAATAATAAACCTCTCAGCTGAATCGTAAAACAATTTTTCTAATTTGTTCTTTCTCATTGTAACTTGACAGTTTAAATTTGCTTAGATTACTTATAAAGTAAAAACGTAAAGTCGTCGATGCGGCCTAATGTCGGTATCAGCCATGCAGCCTATCCTCTTTTCACTAGCGCTAGACCAAGGAGATTATTTTAGCGTCTGAGGTGGAGCGCCACACCTACCATCAGCTCCTTACTTTACCGCACATATCACTGTGCTACTTATACGCTGAGTTGGCAAGGGCGGGTATCGAACTAGGAACCTGGTGGTTTCTAGCCAAACGCTCTACCGACTGAGCTAACCCGGCCATTTAGATTACTTATAAACGAAGTAAAGTCAGTGGAGTGGCCTATTGTCGGTATCAGGCGAACAGCAAGGACTAGCGCTAGACCAGGGAGATTGTTTTTTGTGGAGGTGGTGCGCCATATCTACCATCAGCTTTCCACTTTACTGCACAGATTACCCTAGCTGTCCCACTCATTGCTGAGTTGGTGGGGACGGCTATCGAACTGGGATCCTTGCGATGTCCTTGTTAGATTCTCTACCGACTGAGCTAAACCGGTCTCGTTATTATTTATTTCGTATAATATCTGAAATTGTGTTTTTTTTTTAAATGCATCAGCATTTTGTGCTCCACTCTGTATAAGTTATAAAAGGTCGCTCGCAGAAGGATAACAAAAAAAAGGGAAAGTTGGGGGAGTGTCGTTTTGTCGGTATCAGCCGGACAGCAAGGGAGCCTAGCCCCTTTTCTCTAGCGCTAGACCAGGGAGATTATTTTTGCTGAGGTGGAGCTCCACACCTACCGTCAGCTCCCCACTTTACCCCATAGATTAGATTAGTTGTGCTACTCATGCGTGGAATTGGCGGGGACTGGTATCGAACCCGGAACCTTGTGATTCCGAGATGGATGACTCAATATGGAAGCGCGTGGCGTCCGGTATTTCGTCTTAAGAAATAGATTCGACGAACCGAGTTCAGATTTTGGATGATGCTGTTTACATTTCCCTTTCACACAAATGCTACGTAACTCAATATTACCTGTCGCATGGTCGAGTGATCAGATAACTAAAGCAATTCCCCAACAAGGTGTCTTGTAAGGAGGCTGAGAAATAAGACCTGTCAAAAGCCGGATGAAACCTAATTTAGAGTCGACGGCTATCTAAGCACAGACATGCCGTAAAGCACGAGAAGAACACTCCTTGCATCGAAGATTGATCTACCCATTCACTACAACTGACCCTCCCTCTAGATCTCTTGAACCCAACCTTGCAGCTTGATCAGAAAGAGGAAGGCAAGAAGGGTTGGTGTCCTTACTCACCTAAAATCCACTCCTACATTCACAGTCCCTTCTAAATGAAAGGAATTATCACCATCCCTTAGGATAAACAGCGAGTCGGAGATCTAGGATTTAGAACTGAAAGGCTTGAGCAGGCAAAGATCAGTTGGTTGGTTGGCTGGTTTTACGGTATGTCAACCCTTGTTGGATTATTTTATGCCAAATACATTTATTTTATTCATTCTTCATGGGTAGTAAATATTTTTAAAACTCAAGTTTTTAAACACCTGTTTCTAAACTCGTTTTTTCATTTTAACCCATAAAGGTGACCCTAACAGGTACTACCCCTCCGGTTAAGAGTGAACCTGGGAGTAATGGTCATGAAAGGGTACTCAACATTCCCCAGGGGTCTAGAATTGGAACATCACCATCAGATAGAGTTTAACGCCATTGGGGTTTGGCATAAGGGTTGGAAGAAAACATATGGGTGCTAGGGCTTGACGTAACCAGCCGATTGATTAGAAGGGGCCTCTCTGACCGCCCGTTTAGCCTAAGTAAGGGCCAAAGTAGACTGGTGCAAGTCATGGACTGCTCAACCTCCATGGTTTCATCCTTAAGCATCACGGGTCGTCACCTACGACCAACAGGTGGTCTCATTGATTAAACTCGTTTAAAAACTGCCATATCTATTTGGAACTTATTGCAAAAATAAATTTTGTACGATAACAATTTTTACAACTTGGAAAAATCTTTTGGAAAAATCATTTCTATTTCATGGGTGACTCTTGCTGAATTTCGCAATTAATTTCGATTATAACCAAATTTGTTTCTAAAAATTGTTATCGTACAAAAGAATTCGTCGTAGAAAATCACGTAAAAAAATTTTCTCACAAAGCCGATTTGATTCCAAAATGATATGATATGTTGAGCTACGGCATCTAGGAGTAAACTTGAAAAAAATGTGACACACTGACACACTGACACACTGATATTCTCATTTATAATTAAAGAACGCCATGTTAGGGAAGCTCATATCGCAGAATATTAACATTGAAGCTACATTTGGTATTGTTGGAAAGCTTATTTATTGTAAAAAAACATATCCAAAATCCTCTTTAATCTTCCCAGGGTGAAAAAAGATATTAAGCAAATAGTATGGGTAGGTAAAAAGGCAAAATTTCTATTTTCTAAACAAAAATGACCAAATTTACCAATATTTACTTTCTTTATTTCTCCATTTTTATTATTGCAGCTCCTATTTGATTAAAACTAGTTATGTATTATTAGGGGTGATTTGGAAATAATTTGCAGAAGAATTTCTTATGCACAGTCCTAAGAGGAGTGTTTTCACAAATGAACTGGAAAGAATTTAAAGGTAATTCCATGTCAAATCATCCAGCCCTTCAATTTTTCTGTAATTTGGTCCAAGTGTGGATTATGATAAAGTTAGACAATCCCCAAAATTTTAACTTCCAAGTCTAAAAATTGGCGGAGCTATTTGGATTTTTAGCTCTCCAAATTTGAGGGGGGGTCGCGAAAAATGGCGACTTTTTGTAACCTATTTTTGTCTGTAAAATAAATTCTAGAGCTTCCCTACTACTAAAAATTGGTTTATGAATGCATCTTTCCCAAGGAATCCCAAAATGCTGCACACCTGGAAAAATCTCAGAAAAATTACAGGGAGTGGTGACAATTTTACTTCTTTCTGGATGATTTGACATGGAATTACTCGTAACTTAGTAAGGTTAATTGACTACTTTCTGATGCTTTAAGAATTGGTGTAACTGGGGAAAAGAAAGGCATATAAAACCTTTATTTGTCTTGTTTTTGAAGAAATTCTACTTGCTTTAGAATTCTAGCATGCTGAAATTGACATCAAAATATCAGGGAGCGATAGAAAGGTGAAAAAGCTGTCTATTCAGATGATACTGAATTTGAACGAAATATTTTTCACATTTTCGAAGTTTAGTGTTTGTTTTCATTGAGTTTGAAAGTGGACACAGTGGTTTAACCACTTAGTACTTTTTTATCTGCTTTATATGAAGTTTATATTGGATTGACTGACTGTCTCTTGAGCATGTCATTCTTTTTTACCTGGTTTCACTAAGAATCATA
>CM042137.1:56762960-56782960 GCA_023376005.1 Doryteuthis pealeii | reverse complement strand
TTTTTTAACACTTTTTTCACATGTTCCTATCGAATACAAAATTATTTTCAAATTGTTTTTGTTTTTACTTCGGCTCAGAGTTGGAATTAATGACAATGATTGGATATCTCACGCTTCCAATAGTTCTAAACCACAGTCTGACCATCAAATGTCATTTAGTGTTCTACAACGGACACCCCTTTGAAATCCGATCAATCTCGACTTTAAATTCACTGCACATGTCACAAGACTTCCTAATCCAAGCCTACAAAAACAGGTTCATTATAGATTGATTGATTTTTAACAGCATATCAACTCGTCAAGGGTTATTTTATGCCTAAAGGTTAAAGAATCTTTATGTAGTTCTTTTTTAAGACTTTCTTTCCCACGTTCTTCTCGAATATGCAAGACTGTTGGCTGGGGCTTTAGAATACAACTCTACATAGAGGTAAGACCTCCCAAATGGGCTACCTGTTGGCCATGATACTTAAGGATGAAATCCTGGTGGCTGAGCAGTTTATGACATGCTATATTTCGCTTTAACCCCTACTTAGGCTAGACGGGTGATCGGAGAGGCCCCCTTCAATTCTGGAGCTCTGGGGAATGTGGAATACCCCTCCATCACCATTACACCCAGATCCACTGATCCGGTGTGGTATTACCTGTTAGGGTCCCATCTATGGGTTAAATAGAAGAAAAACCGAATTTTAAAAATCGTGTTTTTAAAAAATTGAGTTTAATTTTTTTTCAATACCCATCAAGCATAAATAGAAAAAAAGGTCATCGGTATAAAATAACCCAACAAAGTTTAACATGCCATAAAATCCAACAAACCAAACAAAACCTATCGAACACGAATAATATTCAAATAGATTTATTTGACTCCGGGCTGGAGTGGGCCTGGAAGTAATAGCACTTAAGGGATATTCCACGTTCTCCAGAGTTATAAAACTGTAGTCTGACCATCAAATGCAATTAAGTGGCATACGACAGACACCTCTCTTTTTTGGGAGGGGGGATCTTATCCCTCCGTGGGGAATACAATCAGCCCCGACATGGAAGAAACCATTTCGGCCAAATCACTGGAAAGAATCTGGAAGTTTGACTGAACTTTAGAAATCACAATTTACCAAGAACAAATGGATAAATAAGGTTTCCTATCGCATTGGTGCGTCTCGACGAAAGATACCGGAGACAGAGTTGAGGTGAAGAGATGACAATTTCATAGAAAAGTAAAAAGTCAGACAAGCGGTCCAAGAAAAAATACCACTCACTTTATAAGAGCGTCAGTTGTCTCAAATTAGGAAGACATGACGTGGTATTTTTGAGTTGGTGAAAGAAAGATCCTGTTGTTCCATAAATCCTTGCCCGTCGCCAATATGGGGGTTTGTTTTCTACCTTGGAAATTTAAGCACCTTAAAGTACGAGTGGTGTAATGGTTAACAAGCAAGTTTCACAGATCCATTAATTCTGAACAGACTCGTCAATGTTTAACTTTCATCTAACTGGAACCAGGGTTTTCAGTGTGATTTGAATGTATGCCGCAAAGGATTTATATGATTTCAAATCTACAATTTTCAACTGAAAAGTTAATAGGCTGACCAAGATACTCTCGGGGAATGTGACCAAATGAGGTCTATTTTTCAATATATTCCTCTTTATATTCCAGAGTGCATTCCGATATATATTTTAGCATTTATATGAGGGTCGACTGATAATTTCATAAGCTGACCAAGATACTCATGAAAATCAGCCCCATCTCTTTCCCATACTATCAATACTTTTATTTTTGTTTGATTTTCATCAAAATCATTATTGTTTAATCGTTAATATTTTCTCTCTGAATGTTTGAGATGAGGCTTGAAGATTAGTATTATTAGTGTTATTCGGACTATTGTCCCCATCTTCATTGTTATTTGTTTTTTACAAGAAAAATAATTAATTAGCACAACTCCTACCCCAGCTATGGTTAGCGGAATGAGAATAGGATACCCCAGTGGAATAAATAAAGGGTTAGGTTCAAAGTTCCGTGATGGCTCCCGAATACGACAAGAACCGAGTTCGAAAAGAAGGTTCCGAGTCCGAAAAGAAGGTTCCCGAGTCCGAGAAGGTTCCCGAGTCCGACAAGAAATATCTGAAGAAGGCCGGAGGGTATATCGGCCGAAACGTTGTACAAATAACAATGAAGATGGGGACAATAGTCCGAATAACGCAGATAATGTTAATATTTTCCTTTTGTATTTGCTATTGTATTGCATTTTTATATTAATGTTCTTATTGTTTTTTCAGTCACAGCACTCACACACCCCCTGATTTCATGCAACAAGAAAAACCCAGAGATAAACCATCTCTCGGCCCTGGACAGATCCAATCGGTTCAACCAAGTACTGTATCGTTCCTTTATTTTATTCAAAATTATATTTGGGCAAGTCAAAAATTTTTGCAATATTTTGCTAACGTGAAGCACAACTCGTGAGCTTCCTTTTGTTACGTAGTGCCTTTTCTTTGACGGCAGTAAATAGGTACATGTTATATATCTTTCTTACGTCTTACTCTGGTCGTCTATTCTTCTGGCCGGCTTGGTTCTGATCGTCTATCATCTATCTTGGTCTGGTATATCTTCTAAGGTCTCGTCTGGTCTTCTATTGAGGATTCCGGGTCTGGTTTCTGTTGGGGATCATTCCCTATCAGAAGCCCTGTGTCATTGTTGGTTTTTAGTAATAAACACAAGACTTCGATTTACGATGATGTTACTTTATTCGTAGACCCCCAGACCAGACAATCTGCGCAGTGAGACTCACATCTTGCTAGCTTGGCTTCTAACTTCTAACTGACTGAGTTGCTTACCCTTAAACCGGAAGGGGGCTTTCTATGGGGTTTCCGGTTCTCACGGTCTATCTCCAGAAAGCAAGGTCAGAGTGAGGTCAAGCGCCGTCACTCACCCTCAAGGCCATCAGCTGTACTAATATGATTTCTACACTATTGTCATAATCATTAGGTATCTAATGATTATGTAACACGTTGGCTTTTGCAGAGGCCTTGAAGACAATCAACTACACTGACTGGTCTATGAGATGCCGAGCTTAACTGATACTCTCCGAATGCTACTCGCTGGATTTTTCTCTATTACATTTTCGGTTTTAGGCCTACTTGACCTTGCTTGATTGTCGAGGTTTTTGCAACCCGAGAGTGATTTCTTGAACTATCTGGTTGTTGTACTGTGATTTACACAATACATATTTTTGGTTACTTCCATGGCATTATGGCCAAGTTTGAACTATTAAAGTATAAGTTCGGGAATCAGACTACATTGCATGTTCATCTGTACAGTTTACAAATCCCAGACGGATGGAAACAATGCTCAATGTGTCAACGCACCAACTACCACGATACTACCAACCACAGTGGATGCCTTTCACGGCTTTAGTCATGTGATATTCGGGCCGCAAACTAGCAACTACCAAAATATTGCAAAACTTTTGATTCACCCTCGTATAATTTATTATATTAAATCAATTCTTGTTTTTTTCTTTTTTGCTTGTCTGGTTAGTGGCAAATTATATATATATATATATATATATATATATATATATATATATATATATATATATATATATCAAGCCACCCAGAAAACAAAAACACCTGTTTAAAAGACTAATGTTAAAAATGAAATTCCTTTATATTCCACTCCCACCAAACAAGAAGAGGGAAGTGAAATACTCATATATATATATATATATATATATATATATATATATATATATATATATATATATATACACGCATGTAAGATTCATTTTCATATTATCAATCAAAGCCTGAAGAAGATACCAGAAGATCTGAAACACGTGTTGCATATGTAAGATAAAAAGAATTAAAAATTTTTTTCTGAAAACATAATACATTTTGCGGACCTTCTTTTTTATAAAATATTGAATTTTCTCCCGTTGGAACCAGAACAACATTTTATATATATATATATATATATATATATATATATATATATATATATATATATATATATATATATATATAGCTTCAATTGTTCTTCCTTTAATTTAATGTTTTTCTTTTCCTCCTTCACTCTCTTTTTCTATTGTTTCCTTCACTTTCCTCCTCTTTTTTCTTTCTTTCTGTCTTTTCCTCTAATCTATTGTTTTTTCTTTATCTCCTTCTCCTCCTGTTCACTCTTTTTTCTGTTCTTTCTTTTCCTTCTTTCTTTTTCTTTTACTTTCTTTCTTCCTTCTCCCTCTATTTATTGTTTTTTCTTCCTCTTTTTTCTCTTCTTCACTTTTCTTTTCTATTGTTTCTTTTTCTTTTCTTTATTTTGTTTTTCTTTCTTTCTTTTTCCTATAAACTATTGTCTTTCTTTTCCCCCTTTATCTTGTTTTTGTCCTCTTTTTTCCTTTAACTTTTAGGGTTTATTTTTGTCACTTTTCTCCTCTTCCTTTATTTTCCTTTTATATTTATTATCTATTCACTATTTTCTCTTTTTCTCCTCCCCCTCCCCCTTCTTCTTCTTCTTCTTCTTCTTCTTCTTCTTCTTCTTCTTCTTCTTCTTCTTCTTCTTCTTTATTTATTTATTTATTTATTTATTTATTCATTTATATTCTATTGCTTCTCATTTTCTTTCTCCTCCCTTTTCCTATTCTTCTACTGCTGTTCTTTTTCCATTTCATCTCTTCCTTACTCTTTCTTTTCTATTGTTTCCTTTTTTCTTTTTTCTTTCTTATTTGTTCTCTAAACTATTGTTTTCTTTTCCTTCTTTTTTCATTTGTCTTCCACTGTTTTTTATCTCTTTTTCTTTATTTTTCTCGTTCTATTTTGTTCACTTTTCCCTCTTTCTTCTTTTTTTCTTACAGACAGCTTCATAATTCCATCCTCTTCGGACTTTAAAAAAATTCCCAGGCAAAGAACATCTCTAAATTCTTTCTGTAGTTTTCTGCTGAATTTACATTTTTTGTTGTCTTTATGGGAATTCTGTAAAAGAATCTAATATTCCTAAACAAATGGTAATTTATTTATTGCAAAGATGCAATCCTTGGTGAATACGATTGACAAGTGAACACTTCCCAGCTAAGCTGTAACAATTTTTATCTGATCAACGATAATCTAGTGTTATCCTAATGAAATGTGGCGCCTTTTATTGTTCTGTAGGTAGAACTTTGAATAAACTTCTGCAGAGGAGTAAGAACCCCGACCCCCACCCAAAAATAATTTTCTAGATATAACACTAAACTTCATCCAGTCATAAGACTCTAGTTCCGAAGCTCGGTTGAGTACCCTTATTGCCAATACTCCTAGGTCAACTCTGACCCAAATTTATCATTCTTTTTATCAATAACTATCAGAGCTACGTGGTGCTATCAGGTATTTAAAAAGTTAATAATAAATCTCTTATCTACATTTATATATATCCTGATAAAATTTCCTTTTCTATATATTTGTTTTATCATATTTTATTCTTATATATTCTTGTTTTTAAGTTGTTTATTTTTATTATTATTCTTGTTTGAATTTTCTTCTCTTATTTTTTTTATTTGCTTTTTATTATGTTTTATCTTTTATTAATTTGTTTAATGATTTTTAAATTGATTTTCACTACTTTGTTGATATACCATTATTTTATTTTTATTTAGCTTTTTCGGACAAAAATAGTGTTAATTATATTGAACATTGTTCTTTGCCAGTCTCCACCAATTTTCCTTTGTAAAAACAAACATACATACAGACAGGCAGAGATAATCATTATTTTATATATATATAAATTGATCGCCATTTCAATACAAATAATAATAATGATAGTGCCTTTCAAAATTCTACAAAATTACTTTTTTTATTATCAGAGAATGAGAAATTTGTTACATTATTAGAGTAGGAATTTAAAAAATACGGTAATTTTAAATTTATAGGGCTTGGTCTTCCGCTGAAACCAGTGGCTGTTCTCTGGTTGGTCGGTTCAGTTCCTTGGATCGGGAGGTGTTATAGGTGATATACCCTATAGACTAATGGAATGCGCCGACGGTTACTATAAGTAACAGGGACAATTATGGCTTGAGAGTAAGCCAATGCGAGTCAGCCATAACTCTATTTGTCGGACGTAATTCCCATAATTCTGTACTGTAATTGTCTACTCTTTTGTTAATACATTTTCCTACATTTGTTACCCGTCATTTTGTTCTTATTTGATCCCTTAAAACCCCACAACAGGAGGTAAACTTGGAATTTTAGGGAGTGATGATTTAGGTTTTGAAGAGGTAGATGTGTCTCCAAGCTGGCTATTTCTTCCACGCGTGATGGTTAACTTAGGCTAAATGAAGACGTCTGAAAAATACCAAGATCTTTATGTTCGATATTAAATAAAACAACAGTGAGAACAGAGATGAAGAAGTCCCAAGAAGTCCCTAGGAAGTAGATCAGAAGAACAGAGGGAATCAACCCAACATAAAAGAGGTAGCAGAAATGTCCAACCAGCAGAGAAGAGACACAAGAAACTAGATGCTAAGTACAGCATGATAAGGAAAAGGAAATGGCTATAAAATAAGTGGATGATCCTGCAAAAAGCCGCATCTATCAGAGATGTTGATTGTCTTTATATGAAGAGAGGGAAAGGAATAGGACATATCTGTATTTAAATGGTGTGTCGAGTCGGCAATCAAAAGACTGGCGAACTTCACAATAGCCGAATAAAGAGCAAACAATATTAATAATGCTGAGTATCCATGAGAATAGAGAAATGAAATAGAAAAATCGCTGAAGTTAGAACATCTTAAGCCCGAAACATAAATATTGTTGATAATAGCGAAATACTAGCGGGACCTGTAGATATACCACAGTATGATAATTAAATTATTACAATCTTTGCTATGTTTACTTAAAAGCCATTGCTAGACTTCAATATGTAAAAATTATAATACTGTTTCTCTTTTTTCTTTCTTTTTCTCTTTTAATATTTTGATTATGTTCGATTGAAACAAATTAGCGTTATCGCTTCCACACGCCCAGCTCCTCTTTCTATCTTTTCCCCACTCTCTTTCTTTCTTGTTATATTTTTTCTGTGTAGCATGTCCTTTTTTCCCCTTTCTGTCTTCATTATAAAAATGGAATGGTCCATTATTTAGCTGAAGTAACGACAATTAAAATAAATAAGAATTCAGTGGATAAGCAACACCAGATAATGAGGATTTACATTTTTGCATTTCATCTTGGACGATTTGGACGGTGTCATTTTTAACGAGAGGGTGTTTCAAGATGATAACGGCCGTACAATTAAGGAACACGAGTATTATTATATAGATTATGTTTGATGACCTCATTTTAAAAATAGATAAGATGGAACGAAATAAAAAAGAATGTTTCTGACGTGGGAAGACAAACCGTCTCTACAGATTAGGCTGCTTACTCGACCGAAAAAATCACTAAAAATTAATGCAATAACAACAATTTTATTGGGTTGGCCAAGGACTCCTTTGTTTTTATCATTAGATGGCATTAGGAGTGTTTAGTTTTGACTAACTTATTGATTGATTGTATAATTTTAACGGTACGTCAACCCCTCGGGTTATTTTATGCGTAAAGGTTAGGAAATCATTGAGAAGTTGTTTTTAAGAGGGGTTTTTTTTTGCATATGGTCCTATCGAATACGAATAGTTTTCAAACAGATTAGATGGCATTAGGAGTGTTTAGTTTTGACTTATTAATTGATTGTTTCATTTTAACGGCACGTCAAATCCTCTATGGTTATTTTATGCCTAAAGGTTAAGGAATCATTGTGTAGTTGTTTTTAAGAGTTCTATTTTTTTATTTTTAGCATACGGTCCTATAGAAAACGAATAGTTTTCAAACAATTTTTTTGTGCAAGAATTGCGTACATAGTACGTTGATATTCACAATTTTGCATTTTTCAGTGAAATAGAAAAAAAAAAAGAAAGAAAGAAGGCAACGAAAAGTGAATAGCAGATAAAACATGGAATACTAAACAGATGAAAGTTTAAAAGCTTAGAATTAAAAAGTTTTAATCATGCATATTATCTTAAAGAATTGCGTACATAGTACGTTGATATTCACATTTTTGCATAGTTTTTTTTTTTTTTTTTTTTTGGTTCATGGTCAAAATAAACCGGTAATTCTTTCAAGATGTAGCCATGTCAGTATTACTATATGGATACACCTCTTGGACTCTAACGAAATGATTGGAGAAAAATAACTAGAGGATAACTACACAAGGATGCTGTGTGCTGTTTTGAACAAATCCAGGAAGAAGTACGCAAACAAAACAGCAGTTGTACGCACACTTACTTTCCATCACACAACTATCTAAGTAAGACGAACAAGACAAGCTGGGTACTGCTGTTGATGTAAGGACGAACTCATAAGCGACCTTCTCCTATACACTCCGGACTACTACACATGGACACACCAGTGTTGGCCAACCAGAAAAATCCACAATGCTTCAAGCAAATTACCAGACATCCACAATGCTTCAAGCAAATTACCAATTACTTTTATCCCTACGCCTGAGCGAGGCAGAATTTGCGATCTGTACCTCTGAAGATTTGGTTTATACTTCGAAATCGATAAGACAAAAATAACATCTTTTTGTTTTTATTTTTATACGCATTGTAATTGCCTTCAAATCATTAATATATTATAACATACTTAACAATGCTTCAAGCAAATTACCAATTATTTTTATCCCTACGCCTGAGCGAGGCAGAATTTGCGATCTGCACCTCTGAAGATGAAGTTTATACTTCGAAATCGATAAGACAAAAATAACATCTTTTTGTTTTTATTTTTATACGCATTGTAATTGCCTTCAAATCATTAATATATTAGACATCCACTAGTTATATGCAGACATTGGATACCTACAGAACCTCTTAAGAAACAACTACACAAAAGACGTAAATGTAAACGTACTATGAACGCGATTCCCTAACCTATAGACATGTAATAACCCTAGACTGGCTATATTTGGTGGTGGTATTTTTCCTTTAGTATTAAAGATGTAAAATGCAAACATCCCTTTCCTTCAAAGACTTTCATGAGCGATTTTCATTTTCTCTTTAAAAAGCGTAAGTATAACGTGACTTATACAGACAAAAGTTTCTAGAATCTTCAGCATGATGTAATGTTTCGTAATACATGTCATAAGAAAACGATTTAGCTTAAACTGTTGTAATTGACTATAAGAATAGAAAAAACCCACGTGTGTCTCCAGAAATAAGGTTTCACTATTTTGACGCCAAAGGCTAGTGAGTATATATTGACCAAATCAGTCAAATATTTCATGACGATCTTATCCTCGAAGGACATTTTGAATTGACACGAAAGTAAACATTTAAAAAGAATACTAAAAAAATTTAGGGAATCCCCGTGGTATGGTGGCGAGAATGCTGGACTGCAACATTGTAGTAAGCGAGTTCGAACTTCAGTCACCCGATTACTTTCTCTGTCGGACTAATATACTTGGGATATGCACCTCATTCATAACCCAGTTATGCGTTAAACCGTACCATTATTGTTCTTCTACAAGGATGGATTTGGCATTAAATAACCCACAAAAGTTAATATGTCATTAAAATAAAGAAACAAAACTTTTACGTACACTATACACATAAAAATTATTGCTCACATATCTTCTTAAAAGATTATAAAAAATTATACATAAAAAGACAACTTCTGTTTCAACTCAACCTCTTGTTATTTATTTTGCATTTTGCTTGTTTAATTCATTATTCATTTCAGCATTAACCCTTTTATCAAATATTAAACTAAATTTCGTTACGAACTCGTTCCGCATAATTCGCATTCCCGCTACCCTCGTAACACCCTCACTTTGCTCCGTCTCATACTCTTTCAAACGAATACCTCCTGTAAATATGTATCCTGTTAATTAAGTTGTTTTCCTTCGATATTATTCACGGATAAATGAAGTCTTTTTTTTCTTCTTCTAAACACTAAAGAGTGAGTGAAAGCGAATTTTAACGACAGGCTCTCGAGATGATATTACACCCGGGACAAATAGAATCGATCGATCGATCGCATATATTACAGCAACATTTTGCATGTAAAGTGCACTTAATCAGAAAATAGAAATCTGTATGCTAAGTGGAATTTTGGTCGCTTTTCATCACTAACACTTTATTTTCACACCTGAGGTCCCTTCATCTCCACCTCCCAAAAGATCCAAAGCTTTTAACATCTTGGCGTCAGAAATTCTAATTAGAAACACAAGTGTTGACTCACCTGTTGACACAGAAAGCAATTGACTGCAAAGTCGCTTGTTTTAGCTCAACATTTTTTTAAAACTTTTTCTTTAAGATAAATTGATCAGGGTGACAAATCGTTGACTCGTGTTTGCCATCTCAAAGAAGGAGAAAAAACATTAACTGTTTTGTATGAAAAACAATAAACAAACAAGTCACTAGACGATTCGTGGACTGTTGGGTCTTATTGTAATGGCGATCCATGATGATACTGATGCTTTTATTTAGGAAGGAGGGTATGGTTCTAATTAGTAATTTGGTGTTATCGCCATTATTTGTATATTTTAAATGTATTGCTCTAATAAAGATCTCACTGTGATGTGCCGTTTTTGCAGAAATTCCATTTTCGCACCCACTCACGCACACATACACACACACACACATATATATATTATATATATATAATATATATATATATTCAGTTAATCAAGTGGTCTGAAGATCGCATGGGCGAGAAACTGTCATAAACCAAGTGCCGTTGACAGCATGTCCAGGCTAACTTAGATATAACTGCTTTATCCATATTGAGCACTGTTTACTTATAGATATAGCACACACACACACACATACACACACACACACACACACACACATATATATATATATATATATATATATAATGATAATTGTAAACAATTATGGGTTTACCGTGGTTTTGATTAGTTAAGACTATGTCAGGACCTTACATCTTACTGGATTGATTGAAATCCTGGTAGATCCATAAAATTCACAGTTATCATTATTAAAGCTCTACTTTTTACGAAGTGTTGAGCACTCTTGGATACGTTACTGACATTATACTACGCTAACGAAAATGATGAAGTAGTATTCAGATACTATATATATATATATATATATATATATATATATATAAAGTAATCTCCAGACGCGCGTTTCGGGGTTTCACCCCTCATCAGTGCAGCTAGACTTATTTTTCAGCAGCTACCTCTGGTCGGGATCGAGACCCGAACGAACTTTCGCTCGTCAAGTCTCTTACCAATGGGTCCACAAGCAGCTGCCTAGAGTAGAATGCAGAATAATCGCTATATTTCCTAAACCGGAAATAAACTCACCAGAGGTCTCTAACTTGTAAACAAGTGGGACTAGCATTTCGCCGAAGCGGTGAATTTTCGCAATTAGTCCCTTCTACACAGAGTGCTCAACCTGAAAATTGGGAAGCGTATATATATATATAAAAAGGTGTCAAAAAAAAACATCGAAATATTTGGTACTTTTTGACACACCTTGTATTTTGAAGAATTAACGTCCCATTCATTCTTAATTTCTGTCTTGATATATACAGCTTCAATCTCGATACTTTTTGACATACCTTATATATATATATATATATATATATATATATATGTGTGTGTGTGTGTGTGTGTGTGTGTGTGTGTGTGTGCGCACGAACTCTTAACTTTATATGTGTGCTCTATCACTGATATTTAGCCCTTTATTTATAGATAAAGCGATATATATATATATATATATATATATATATATATATATATATATATATATACCTATCGAGCTTTCTCCTTCTTCTTTAATACTCTGAGATAATGGAGATGAATTTTGTCAAACCACTTGAGGGCTGCGTGGCTCTATAATCCTCATGAATTGAATCAACTTCCTATATACATATCAACAGATATAGCATCCTCTATTCATATATACTTGCATATTAAAGATATTTCCCAATTTTCTTTTGAAAGCAGTTAAAATATAGTTGTAATCCGGTCACTAATATTTATTCTTATATATTTATTTTAACAAAATTACTTATCCTGGAAGATCGTTACTTTTCTTTTCCCGTTAATAAATAGTAAACGCCAATGGAAACCCTCCTTATGTCACATACGAGGTATATCAGAAAAGTTCCAATTTGCCAGAGAACTTCGTTGTGAGGGGCATCGTCCACTACTGAAGAATAATCAAAGTTCCAATTACCGTCGAATTGTGAAGACATGGCAACAAACGGTTGTAACCCAATACAAACCCGAATAGTTGCAAAGTCTACTGCAGAATGTCAGGGTACTTATAAAACTCCACAATATCATTCAAATCAAACAGCCAATCAGAACTCAAGGAATGGAATCGCCCAAATCATCCAAATTCATGAATGGATCATTCTTGATTTCTATATATACCAACTGTCTTGGACACTGCTTAAGTGGTACTTAGCTAGCTGCTGTTATTCAAACCAACAGTAGACTAACTGACCTCAATATGGCGTTCTTGCCACACGGCCAGACGATCAACCAGCATGTCTACAAAGAGATACTGCAGCGTTTGTTTCGTTCAGTGCACGAAAAGAGGCGAGAGATGTGACAGGACAACTCATGAGTGCTTCACCATGACAACGCGCCTTTCCACACTGACCTGAGTATCCGAGAGTTCCTGGCCCAGAAGAACATCACTGTGCTGGAGCAACTCCCTACTCGTCCGACCTGGCTCCATGTGATTTTTCCTCTTCCCCAAGCTCAAAGGGGTCATCAATGGAACCCGTTTTGAGGATGTGCACGATATCAAAAGGCCGTGACGACAGAGCTACAGAGAATCCCGGAAGAATCCTACCAGGAGTGCATTCAGGCGTGGCAGAGAAGGATGGAAAAGTGCATTAGACTCTATGCGGATTAATTTGAAAGGGATAATTTTTAGTTTGTAGTTGATATAAATTTTTGTGACACCTAGTCCTGGAACTTTTCTGACGCGAATCTGAGTTAGGTACGATTCTGTCAATGTTTTAGCACAAGTAAATTCATATCTTGATTTTCTTTGTAGATCTTTTTTTTTAAATCTACTTTAAAAAAATAATTGGTGAAACTTTCGCCATTTTCCCTTATTGATATTTCAAAAAAATCTCAGAAATAAAAAAAATAATCGGAAATTTCTTGGAATTTTCTTTTTGTTGATTTGATATCCTAATTTATGATTGGTCCTTTGCTAATGACTTTTCCCTAAAAATAAATTTACTTTGACAAAAATAACCAAGGAAAATAATCACTTCCTACGTGTCTAAGCCATTGAGGTTTCATTAAAATTTGTGGCAATAATAATTTTTTCACTGTCAGTTATTTTTTTTATTTTATATTTTCATTTGTTTATTTATGTATTTATTTATTTTCCAATACAGTATTTTTCTGTCAACTATTAAATTCTAATAGGAATTCGTTTTCTTCTTGTCTAATGTATTCCTTTCATTGAAAACAATCAGATCCATGAGTAAATATTCTGCCACTGTTTGAAGTTAATTTCCTCACAGTCTTTCTTCAACCAGCGTTCTTCACTGTCTTCACACGAAGCTAAACTAAGCTATGTCAATATCTCCACGTCTTCTATTCAACAATTTTCATTGGTAAATATTCGTTCATTAAAGACATGATGTACGAGGATCGACTGAAAAGTTCATAGGCTGACCAAGATATTCTCATAGAATGTAATCAAATGAAGTTTATTTTTTAATCTAGTCTTCCTTGCGGTCCACACATTTCTTCCATAGATATTGCAGTGCTTGGATCCCATTGGTAAAAAAATCATCAACAGCAAATATATCATCCTCATCATATTATCATTATTAATATTATTAATATTAGTAGTAGTAGTAGTAGTAGGGAGGATCAAAGTGTAGTATCTGTTTCAGATTCTATGCTTTGACCCTTACCTTCTATACTCGGCCTCGGCTGGGGGTCCAGTGTGCTT
This sequence comes from Doryteuthis pealeii, assembly GCA_023376005.1. Taxonomy (NCBI): domain Eukaryota; kingdom Metazoa; phylum Mollusca; class Cephalopoda; order Myopsida; family Loliginidae; genus Doryteuthis; species Doryteuthis pealeii. The sequence goes on along the minus strand of CM042137.1, from coordinate 56,769,008 downwards.
CGGCCTCTGGACCGGTGAAGTACAATTAATAGCATCGATCCAAGGGGGCCATGCCCCCCTGATCATTGCAATTTTTATGTGCCCACGTAAAAACGAGACCTTGTGTCCAGCCCTCATAAGTGGGATGAGCAGGCAAATACCCATTAGTAGTAGTAGTAGTAGTAGTAGTAGTAGTAGTATTTGTTTGTTATGCCTCCTTAGGCATCTCCCCCTTTTTATCTTCTCAAATAAACCCTCAACCAAAAAAAAAATTCCTTGTAGAGAACCTATACAATGTTAATATAATATATATCTACAGATTATATTTTTTAAGTAATTCATCCGATAGTTCCCAAAAATGTCTTCCAAAATTATTCTTACCATTTCTTAGGAAATCATCCAAATTAATCTTATCTTTTACGCTATTTCTGTTTTTGATCTGATTAGGGAATTTGTTCAAAAAATATATTACTCTATTAGCAAAAGAATCGAATTGGTTTTTGAGATCTGCCTCGACACTAAATTTCCACTTCGAGGAGAAATAGCAAAAAAATGCTTACTATGATTAGTAGCTCCATTAATTATTTTGAAAGTCTTAATTCAATCACCTCAATCTTTTTTCTAGTAAATTAGTTAATCACAATTCATCTAATCTTTCCCTGTGACTGTAACTTTTTACTCTTTTTATTATTTTTTTCACTCTTCTTTATTATGAAATTTTCAGTTTATGAACTTTACAACCTACACTTGTATATATAAACTTCATTGATATAATCCTATATTTCATTTGTAAAAATTTGTAATTGATTTGATTTATTTCTGCAGAATATAATTTACCTGTTTGTTTGTTTTTGTTTTCTTCTAGGCGATGAAGATAAAGGATCATTAAAATTAGGATTCATGGTGACCAAAGGTCAATTAGAAGTCAATGTTATAATGGCACAAGGTTTATCCCGACCAGACAAAACTTCGCCTCAAGGTAAGTTGTATGTATTTATAAAATATCAAAGGTTTGTTATTCTGTATTTTATGTTTGATCGTGAAGGCGCTACTCATGTAGCATGTCTTGGGCTCGAATAATCTGGCGGCGCCCATTTCTCTCCAGTTCTACAACTGATTTTCATTCAACGTTTTCCTTCTCCTATAACCGTTACCATTGCAAGGTTAAAGAGCACAGTGATTTACTGTAATCAACCACTGTAGTATTTTGTAACATCCTACATCAGGATTAATTCCTTTTTTCATTTGAAGCTACTCTATTTTTCATTTGCGAGGGTCCTTAGCTCTTTTAGTCGCTTGCCAGACCCTACGACCCAACTCTTGCATTTTGAACATTCACCCCCAGTTTACCAAGCAAGTTTGTGTAATGGCGGTCCCTTCGTGCCTGGTAGTTGTTTGACAAAAAATCCAGTATACCTTATTATTTACTCATTATTGGAGGATGAATAGTTGGATTCATACCTTCCCCAAGGATAAGGGTGTCCCATCATGGTGTAATGGTTAGCAAGGTAGTCTCTCAGATCCATTACTACTGGATAGCGAGTTCGATCCTCGCTGGATGTGCCATACTCGCGACTTTGTGTCACATCCTACTCGCGGCGAACGGGCTCGGTAAATACCTACCTTCCCAAGGGTATTAGCGCAATGTGGAATGCAAAAAACCTCGTCCAGGATTTGAACTCTGGTAGCCGAGTCTATTTTCTACAATGATAGCCGTTACATAATGAGCGCCTCCCAAACAGTGACACAAAAGTTCTTCAGTGGTGAAGTGAATTCAATATTTGTTGGGCGCTGCTCTAATAGTGATGTTGTTCCTAACTTAGCTCATTTTAGCAAATAAATTGTTTTCTTTGGTGGATTCGATAATTGTTCAGACCCAAGTAAGAATCTGGATTAAAATCCCGATTTTCAAGGCAAACAAGCTCCTCCCTTCTCAAAAAGAAATACAACATAATCTTCATATTCAGTTTTCATCATTAATTCTTGTCTTCTTATCTTGTCTTGTGTCAACATTCACCCGGGGTGAGTTGAGCCGGCTCCACCCTTAAAGATGGAATTTAATGAGGTTAGGGAAAATGCAAGCGGTCCCTGAAAACCCCGTATGCAGATATTCTTATTTGCCGCAGATTATCTAGCAGACGCAGAAACTAGATGACCAAAAGTGCCAAACTTGTCGACCTTAAAATCCGACCCCTCCTCGTCGCGGTGTAAACGTGGTAGTTTCAGAACTATGCAGTAAAGAACTTAAATTCCAAGAATATATGCTTACCTAACCCCTCCGCATGAGCATGATGCAACACAAGGTCAATTTTTACGCAGAGTTTAACAGGTTTCAATTCAGAGTTTTCCTTCTTCTAGACCAATTGCCATACGATGATTAAATAGCCCAGTCTTCTATTCACACTTAACTAGAGAGGGAATAGTTGGATTCATACTTTTCCAAAGGGTACTAGCGAAATGCAATCAGCCACATCCAGGAATAGAACTCGACTCACTGTGTTCATGGTGATAATCATTGCACTACAAACGCCTCCAAAAATTCCAAGAATATACTTAAAATTCTCTGAGTCACAATAACTTATGAAAGGAAACCACAGACACTTGAATAAATCCAATGTCAATACTTTAGAAATGCCAATACCATAGAAATTATCAATATATAAATCCTATAGTTATTTTCATCGAACTGTTAAATCCTTGCCAGATCAATTTTTGTCGACTTACGTTTCATTTTGGAGTGTACTTTTTTTGTTTTGTATATAAAGAATATATAATATAGTAGTCATGAAAATCTTTTTCTTTTATTCAAGTTTTTTTACTGTAATCATATACAGCCTATAAAAATATCTAAATACACAGGGCAAATATCTGTAATTTACCAAGAATTGCCTCATAAGTTAAAATGCTGCAGTATAAAAAATATACATATGTACAATACATACTTATTTACATAACTAGAATCCTCGATAGAAAGCGGAGAAAAATGCTTCCACTTCATAACTGCTTTAAGATCTCTCCATTTATCTAGAAATAGATAAACCATAATCCTGGTTATTCTCAATTATCTTCTCGAATTAGTCCTGCCTGGCGTAAGAAGTTTTGAATAAATTCTTTCTTGTTGTGAAATGTAACAGTATTCCTGAATGCCATGGGCTGGAACTAAAACTTTTTAAAAATATTCATAAAAAAATGTAATTCGTGATGTTCTGAAATACAAACAAAAAAGATGGTTTGGTTTGTTTTGTTTTACGGCATATCAACCTCAATGGGTCATTTAATGCCGATAAAGTTTTGAAATAAATCAATTCTTAATGGATAATACAATTTTTTTTTAAATACATTTTTCTATTTAACCCATAGATGGGACCCTAACAGGTACTACCACTCCGGGTCAGAGTGGACCAGGGAGCAATGGTGATGAAGGGGTGCTCCACATTCCCAAAACCTCCAAAACTGGAACCTCACCATCAGATAGAGTTTAACGTCATTCCCAGGACATGTAGACCCGCAGCCACCGCCTTCTAGCACCCATATGATAAAAAGGGGTTGGGCTTGCCATAAGGGCAATAGGGTTGGGAAAATCATATAGGTGCTAGGGCTTGACGTGACCAGCCGATTGATCGGAGGGTGCCTCTCCGACCGCCCGTCTAGCCCAAGATAGGGCCAAAGTGGAGTATTGCATGTCATGAACTGCTCATCCACCTGGGCTCTATCCTTAAGCATCACGGGTCGCCACCCACGGCCAACAGGTGGCCCCATTGGGGGAGTCTTACCCCTCTGCAGAGGTGCAGTCGATGCATTCTAACGCCCCAGACGACAGGGCGGAAGAAGTTTTGAATAAATTCTTTCTTGTTGTGAAATGTAACAGTATGCCCGAATGTCATTGGTTGGAACTAAAACTTTTTAAAATATTCATAAAAAATGTAATTCGTGATGTTATGAAATACAAACAAAAAAGAAACAGAATGATAAAGAGAAATCCTTTTACTGTTCAAGGCAAATTAAAGGTGTCTACTCAGACGTTTTCACAAGATTTTATCCTTTATTTCAAATCTGGTTTGAGAGCCATATATAGTCTTCAAACGTGCCAGTGGAAACCCTGAGAGCCACGTGTGTCTCCCAAAATAGTGAACAGATTAAGACGCAAAAAATATAAGATGAGGTAAAGATTATTTGTTTTGATTTCTTTTTTTTATTGACAATAATTTAATCTATTTTCAAATTCAACACACACACACACACACACACACACACACACAAATGCATATGGGCACAGCACACGCACACACAAATAACACGCACACATATCAAACACGCACACACATAGCAAACAAGTAAAGGTAATAAAAAAATCAGCTGTGTCTGAAGAACATACACACACACACAACCTCTTACAGACCAAAGTTAACAGAAGCTAACAGATGAAGGTAATAAGAATAATCTGTTCCTGGAGAACACACACACACACACACACAAATAAACAAACTACTAAGACTTGCCTAATAATAAAACAAGAAAAAGGGTAGGCCAAATCTAGAATGATACTAAGACATTGTTGGACAGACGCACACACATAAACACACAGAGACTTACACATACACACACGCAGAGAATTTGGAAGATATTTGGCATAAAACAGAATGGACAATTGCTAGCAACAAGCTAAAAGCTAACAGCTCCAGATTTTCAGAAATCTTCTGGCGAAGAGATCTTCATCTCGAAATATTAAGAATAAATCAAATGTAAATAAACAACATCACAGTTACGTCATTTTTCTTTACACTTGCATTGTAATATCCTTCAAAGCCAACCCCCAAACCAATATAAACATAATGTTTCAAGCAAATTATAAAACACTTTTAATCTATTTTGTTTTAGGTATATTATATGAAACCATAATATTAAGATATTAACTAAAACTGTTTTGCGTATCATTTATTATTAGTTTATTTACTGCTAGAGAGAAAAAAAGGTAATAATATTCTAAATGTGCTAATTCCATACTTTCTTGCCATGGGTAGATGTAGATATTCTTTTACTAAACGTAATTTGGTTAGTTTAACACAAAAACAGAAATGTTAGAATTGAATTGATTTTAACAGCATGTCAACCAGTCTAGGGTTATATTAGGACTAGAGGTTATGAAATCGCGTTCATACTAGCCAGGGTTCTTGCTGGGACAAATACCAGCCCACTCTCAACTCCAAGTTTGTGTTAACTGGGAACTTTAACCATATTTACGATAATTTGTCGTCCGAGACCCCTGTATCATAACATATTTTCCAGCCATTTCATCAGAAGCTGGTATAGGCTACAACGCATCATCGTGTTGTATGTATTTATGTACTAATCACTCCACACAACAGGATTTGACACAAGGTCACTTTTAAGCAGAATTTAACGAGGTGGAATTAGTAGATGGGTATACCAACAGTGCTGTAATTTGGATGGTCTCGATTCTTCCTCTGATTTCCAATTCACCCAACTTATTTTCCAGAGCTTTGGGGACCATTCAAATGGCATCAATTACAATTGTTACGACCTTCACCTCCTTGTTCTACAGTTTCCTATCTCCTCTGGCAAGGTCCAAGTATATTATTATATTATTATTATTATTATTATTATTATTATTATTATTATTATTATTCGAGCCCGCTTACTCCTATGTTGCAGTCCATTTCGTTAGTCACTACTCCACAGGACTCCACGCCCCTTGCGCAATTTTTCTTCTTGCAAGTAAATTCGGTTGTGAATCGATTTCAATCTTTGTTGCTCCATTGCAGCTACGGTGGTTCTGAGATTAGCTAAGTCTAGTAAATAACTTGTTCTCCTTAATAGTTTTCATCTGGATTTAAAATCTTGATAATAAAGAGAATTCCTTTAAGAGGTTAAGTGTGAATTCTTTATATTTCTAGAAATGTTTTTCTTCACCGCGTAAAACCAGTTTCTGCTTCGATAAAATTGTCAACATTCAATGCGAAATAAACGTGCGTAATGTCAATGTTAAGTTTTCAATATGCAACGAGGAATTCCTGCACATCATCTTGACAGCATCTGAGGAAGTGTGAA
>CM042137.1:56742960-56755460 GCA_023376005.1 Doryteuthis pealeii | reverse complement strand
TGATGAGTGTCGTCACCTCAGCTAAATAATGGACGATTGTGTTTTTATCACAAAGAAAGAAAGCGAAGGAAAAGGACATGCGATGCAGACAAAATGTAATAAGAAAGAAAAACAAAAAGAAAGAGAGTAGGGAAAGGATAGAGAGAGGAGATGAGAGTGCGGAAGGGACAACACCAAAAGATGAAAAGAAGGAAAGAAAGAAAAAAAGGAATGAGAGTTAAATCAAGATTATAATACATTTTACATATTGAACTATTGGCAATAGCTGTTAATTAAATATATCAAAAGTTGTAATAATCAAATTATCATACTGTGTTATATCAACAGTTCTTGCTAGCAATAATAATTATATATATAACTTCCAAAACAATATTAATTCGAAAATTTAGCTTCTTATAAAAAAAAACAAATTAATAAAGAAAATTTACCTTTCTGGAGATATTTGATCCGGTAAGCGTTTTAGATTTAATTAAAAAATCTGAAACGTTATTCTACATATTTTTTTAAAGGCATATTACCCATTTCCGTATGTTTTTTCTTGGGGGAAGTGGGTTGGAGTGGCGGGGCTAAGTGGTTGTATGAATGGCAGAGAATGACAAAAAATTCTTATAAAATTACTAATTCACGAGGAACTTAAATAGTAAGCCGTTGTAAAATAATGACATCAGGTTTCGTCAATTTTTCTTAATTTTTTATGAGGCTTGATAATTTGTATTATTTGGGTTATTCGGACTATTCTCCTCATCTTTATTGTTATCTATACAATGTTTGGGCCAATGACCTGCCATGAAGGCTCCTGAGTTAAACAAGAAGGTTCCTGAATCCGAAAAGAAGGTTCCCAAGTTCAAGCTGAGTCCGACAAGAAATACCTGAAGAAGGGCGGAGAGCACATCGGCCGAAACGTTGTGTAGATAACAATAAAGTAAAGTACAGTTATCGGGGTGGCCTAAAGTCAGTATCAGCCAGACAGTGGGTGAGTCTATCATCTTTTCACTAGCACTAGAGTGAGGAGATTGTTTTGGCGTCTGAGATGTAGCACCACACCTACAATCAGCTCCTCAATTTACCGCACAGATCCCTGTGCGATGCTTGGTTGGCGAGGACCAGTATCGAACCCGGAACCTTACGGCTCCTAGTCTGATGCTCTAACGAGCTAAATATTTCTGAATAATCTATATAATGGCATCAGGTTTCGTCTAGTTTTAGACGTTACAAACCTAAAAAAAAATGTCGCAATTGTGAACATTTAACTTAGCTAGTAATAACCCAAATCCACTTGCATTCTCCCACGACTCAAAATATCAAAGGTACCGATCTTTGAACTTGGATTCTTTATTCTCTTGTTTCGATCCAGCTAAATTAATTTGGTCATAGAAAATGCGAAGATGACGCTGAAGGTCTAATAATAACATAATCGTTTCGTGTAATGAATCACCAAAAATCGCATTGAATGCCAAGATCTTTAAATTAAGCATCACATTATAATTTTATTAATGGGATCGTTCGGGTTCGAAAAACGCCATAATCAATGTAGGGGTTTATAATCGTGACTAGAGGGGTGCAACATTCGATTTCAAGGGCAATATTCTCTTTTTATGGTAGCCTAACGGTAATTTCTTGATCGAGACGATGATATTGACTTGGGTACAACAAACGTTTATATCAACTGCCAATCCTCATTACGCCATCCAAGCGTGAATTATCCAAAGTAAATTTCGATTATCTGCCAAATTGGCCTGACCCCACAGATTCACCCCTCGTTTTTTATTGGCTATAGATTATTAGTTCTTGTGTGCAGAGAACAATTAAGAAAACAACATTGGGGACACAAAGTTTGACTTGAAAAAAGTTTTTTTTAAATCTCATCAACAGAAAGCAACGTTATCATACACACAGGTATAGCATGGGCTGTTGCTAACTGGTTATCGACAATATGGACATCTGATCTCCCTGATATAATCATTATTATTATTAACATCATCCTCATCATGTCGCACCAATAGCACGGATATCCATAACAATTCCTCGCCCACAATTCCTCGCTCTCGGGTGGTCATCTGCGCAGCCTCAGGTGTCCGCGCGGAGCTGGCCAATGTAGGTCTTTGCTGGGCAGCCCACCTTGGCGTGCTCATGAGCTGGTTTCCATTGGATAATGTCATGAGTTCATCATTGCTTCACCATATAATTTATATCATAATTAAAAATAAATACGGGAAAATACTTTATGATTAGCATCAAATAGTTATCTTAAGAAATTATAGTGACTAGTAGGACATGTGGATATACCAGAATATGATAATTTAATTATCATAACATTTGATACGTTTACTAAAACTAAGCTATTGTGAAATAGTTCTGTATATAAAAAGTATAAGAAACTTGATTTAACTCTCTCACACTGGCATGTATTGTTCATCTCAATTGGATGGTTTGTATGATAGGGGGCAAGTGGCCGTACAACTGCTTTCTTTTAGGGTGCTGGTTCCACGATTTGTTTAATATCGGAGCATTCTTGTGCAGCTCCCATCTAGCTTACTCTCTAGGCGCTTCGTTAGGGTCCAAATGGTGCAGCCATATAGTAGCACTGATACAACTACGGCTTGGAAGAATTGTCATTTTAACTTGTCTGTGCTTTAACTTATCATCGCCTCCCTGATAAAATAAAACGGGAATTATCTTAAATTGTAGTCGTGTCAGTACTATTATATGTCTACACCACTTGGAATTTAACAAAAATAGCTACCGCTTCTTTTGGCTCAATAAAGTGTTAAATTAAGAAATGTACTGCAGAAACGGTCGCAAAATTGGTGTCCTTGAAATAAAAATGCGTTTGGCTCAAAGTAGAGTAGAGTAGACATTCAGAGTAGACAAGGATAATATAACAAAAACAACAGTATCGTAGTCACCGATCACTGCTATGTCGGTGATGGCCAATCGTCGGATGTGGGAGCAAAAAAACACAAAAGCACAACTCGTCTTAATGTTGCATTGTGGGCTCGATTGAAAGGAGTTGGTTGTCATAGTAATAACTCTATACTTACTTTCTTATTATTCTCTTGGCTGAATTGGAATTGGGCTAAGTTGTTCTGGATTGGAGTAACTGGGTCTTTCTGTGTCTGTTGTTAGATCTGTTGTAGAGCTGAATGGCATTCTCGCTGAGAATTTTTTTTTTTGAGTCTGGAAATTACTTGGGAATTTTGGGGGATATCCTATCTTGTGCAGTTGTTAGTTTTTAATAACAAACACAAGACGTTCTGATTTTTTTTCCTGTGCTCATTTATTTTAGCCCAAGTAAAAATGCCTTGGAAAACTAGACACTAATATTACGTCTGTTCTCTTCAAAACCTCAGCCCAGACTCCCATTTCATCTCTCTCTCTCTCTCTCTCTCTCTCTCTCTCTCTCTCTCTCTCTCTCTCTCTCTCCTTCTCGTGTTGTTCTTACAAATCAGAAACCGACAGGTAGCATTTCATACGTCATTCGAAAAATTGTAGTAACTTTCCTCTCTTATCTAAAAATTTTGGTTTTTCCATCTCATTATATTACATTAAGCATTTGGACCTCAGTTATTTTATTATCTCTATTTCATTTCTGAGGCACTGGAAGCAGGAAGAAATAGATAATGTACACAACGTGCAGGTTAACTTCCTTATTTTAGGAACAGAACTCTCCTTGTATCTCTGATTTTTTTTTATCGTTCCCCGTTCACACAAACGTTTGGTTCTTAATATCCCGGGGACCAAAAGAAAAAGAGACATAATTATGAAATCCGTCGTCTTATACTGGGGTTCACAGAACACGCCACCGCCAATTCCGCCTCGAGTGGGTTACATCGTCCAGACGAATCCTATCACCATTTAGATAGCTGAGCACTAGAGAGCTCGAAAATGGCACAGTCGGATTGCTACATCAAGCCTATCTTGTTACACCTAGCCCACTGGAAGAAATGTTGAAGTTTGTCAACTCGTCTTTTTTTTCTTTCTTTTTTTTTTTTGGCTGGCTTTTATTGATAACCTATCTTTTTGCGCCCGGTACCATTTGCTTACAATATTACACAACATTCAGATGTTGACCACCTGGAAACGCCCTGTCATCTAGGGCTGTAGAATACACCGACTGCACCCCTGCATAGGGATAAACCCCCCACCTCACCCCAATGGGGCCACCTGTTGGCCGCGGGTGGCGACCCGTGATGTTTAATGACGGAATCCTGGTGCCTGAGAAATCCATGACATGCAACACTCCACTTTGGCCCTTAGTTAATTAGGCTAGACGGGCGATCAATTGGATGGTCACATCAAGCCCTAGCACCAATATGAGTGTCCTAACCCTACTGCCCTTATGGCAACCTCCAATACTTTTTATCATATATGCTAGAAGGTAGTGGTTGAGGTTCTTAATATCCTGGTTTTGACGTTAAACTGCATCTAATGGTGAAGTTCCAAATCTGGAACTATGGGGTATGTGGAGTACCCTTTTATCGCCACCCTGACCCGAAGTGGTAGTACCCGTTAGGATCCTTCCATGGTTAAATAGATGTTAAAAAACGAGTTTTAAAAATGTGTTTAAAAAACTGAGTTTGAAAAAAATTGAATACCCAATTAGAATGAATAAAACAAAATGTCTTCGGCATAAAATAACCCAACTACGGTTGTCATGCCGAAAATCCAACCAAATAACCAACTGGAAAACAAAGGATTGAACAACCATAGAACACCTGGGGATAGAACAGTTGAAGGTGAGCTAAGATGGGTGAGAGAGAGAGAGAGGGGGAGAGAGAGGGGGGGAGAGAGAGAGTTGCAAATCACTGAGATAATTGCTGTCGGACTACCGACGCTTTATTTCCAAGGCCATACCAAGTAAAGGCCTAGAGGACATGTAACTGGACTGGAGGCGGGCATGTGGTGACCTAAATTACTGTTAGCATACAATTATTGGAATTTTAACAAGAGACTCATTAGTGATATCCAATAATTAGCTAATTAAAAACTATCCAGGAATCAATTATTATTATTTCTTAATGACCAGGAACCAGGTAAAATATACCTGAATTAATTTTTAAAAAATGTTTTACAAAAATAATCGTCAATATAGTACCGGTTGTGGCAGAAATACCTCCCAGTTTTAAAACTGTCACGTATGTGGTGCAAGTGAGCTTAAGCAAGTGGCAAAGGTAGCTCCATTTATCTACTGTGTTAATCTGTTTTGTTTTTGATCAAACAAATCCTAAATCAGAAGCATGTATACGGGATGAACGTGTAGGATATTACACAACAGACAGTTTGGACATTTTCTGGAGTTCGAGTGCTTCGAGATCTTCCATATGGCTTTATTCTAATTGCTGATTCCTGTGGTTCTGAAATTTTCAACTCATAGCAGTATCGATTTTCTATCCAAAACAGCACCATCCCAACATAATATAAAACGTGTACGTCAGAAACCATTTTTATGCAAATATTATGAAAGATCTATTTGAAAAAGTCAACATAGATGACATTCTGTCCTTTTTGAGGGAAATAGAATTATAACAAAAAAAATATAAACTTGATCAATACATACAAAACGTGATCCCCAACAATGCTAACATATCGTTGAAAGCGTTAACTACAAATGTTTAAAATTGATCAGCTCTGTGCGGATACAGGATGCTACATAGAGGACCTCCCGAGAATTATGAGCGATAGGGACGTAGGGAGAGAGATTGTCATGGATATCCGCGCTGACAGCGTGACATGATGATGATGAGGATTTACCTCCTACCCCATGAAATAAAATTCAACAAAACACGGAAAAAATAAATGAAACTTAACATGGATGAAAAAATTGCATGTAAAACTATTTATTTTACAGAAAATTAATAGTACATGTTTCCGTTTTTTTCTCTCTTGAAGATATGCTATGAAACATAATTTCATTGTTAAGACCATAAATATATACTAGCAGGACTTGTGAATATACCACAGTATGATAATCTAATTATTACAGCGTTTGGTATGTTTACTTAAAAGCTACTGCAAAATAGTTCAATACGTAAAAGTATAATAATCTTGATTTAACATTCTCACTCTTTCTTAAAAGGGGGTGTAGCAAAATATTTACATTGATTTGCCGATAAAAATCTGGCGGGAGGCGTTTAAGACATCTAAATTATTTTGCCGACAAAAAAGTGACAGAAAATGACTCGGAAAATATATAAGTTGGACCGGAATACGGTAACCTGCCACATATCACCCAAACCATCAGAGTAAGACGGACAAGACACGCGGGGCACTTCGCTGGTCGGCCCACACTGGCGTTCCCATGTGTTGGCTTCCACAGGAGGACGTCGCTTATGAGTTCGTCCTTGCTTCTCCAGCAGTGCCCCGCGTGTCTTGTCCGTCTTACTCGGAAGGTTTGGGTGATATGTGGCAGGTTACCGTACAGCTGTTTTTCGTAGGGTGTTGTTTCAACGTCTTGTTCAGGATCACCCACAGCATTCTTGTGCAGCTCCCATCTAGTTTATTCTCTAGTCGCTTAGTTAGGGTCCAGGTGGTGCAACCATACAGCAGCACTGATACGACAACGGCCTGGAAGTACTGTCTCTTTAACTTGTCTGTGAGATTGGATTTTTTAAAAATCTCCATACTCTTGTCAATATAAAGCTGTATCATTAAATATTTCATCATCTATAAGACAATATTTTTGTGTAACATAGCCTACTTCATAAAAGGTTATACTTTAATCTATGTAGATATTCTAGTTTCTATGTCTGGTAAGAGAACACATGTTTAGCATAACACTTCATCCAAGAAATATCCAAAGGCATAGTCACTAATTAGCTAATTACTAAATATCACTAATAAGTCATTTTCTCAATAATTAGTAATTTAGAACCACCGCCAGTCAAAGGTTCCAGATGTATGGTTTCTAGACCATCATTTCGTATAGCCTTGCAATAATAATAATAATAATAATAATAATAATAATAATAATAATAATAAGAAGAAGAAGAAGAAGAAGAAGAAGAAGAAGAAGAAGAAGAAGAATTTGTCAACTGGTGGACTTTGAAGTTCCAGCTGTTCACAGGGTGAAGATTAAAGAAAACGAAAAGATAGACAAATACCCGAACCTTGCTTGAGAATTGAAAAAACTGTCGAATATGAGGGTGAAAGTGATACCAATTGTAGTTGGAGCACTTGAACGGTCCCCAAAAGCTTGGAAAAGAGACTAGAGGAACTGGAAATCAAAGGAAGAATTAAGACTATCCAGACAACAACATTGTTGAAATCAGTTTGAATACTCAGGAGAGTCCTGGAGACCCGAGGAGACTTGTTGTCACTCAAACTCCAGTGAAAGAACATAAGCGTAATAACATATACACATCCACACATGTTAAGGCATAGTTTTTTTTAAATAATTTCGAACACAAATTAGGTTACATAGTTTTAAAATTGAACGTTACTAATGGCTATAGAATGCTGACTTTGATCTCTTTTTTTCTTTCAATGTGTATATTGAATATTATTCGGAAGTTACAATATCAAATGAACAATGCTGTGATGATGGTTTAATATACAAACCGAAACTTTTAGCGTTAACTAATACTTCTAGCGACAATAAAATCCTCCTCTGAATACCTTGTTTATTTCATATTCTATATATTCACATACGCACACACATAGGTAAATATATACATATATACAGAGAGGGAGAGAGAGACCATTATTATTTTTTATGATCCTGGCTTTTCAATAGGTGCCTTGTTAAGTAAAATAATTGATTAGTCTCTGTCGATGGAATAGAAAAATATATTTTTGCAGGTAAAAAAAGAGTTATGAGACAGAAGAGGTTTGTTCGAGTGGTGAATTGTCCACTCTATTTTCTATCAATTGTCTGAGTAAATAAATACGAATCAATCATGTTTATAGCAATGCGACTCGTCTAAAACCCCATGGCTTGACAAAATGATCCATATGGGAAAATCACAAGAAACGGTGAAAGGTGAAATGAGGAGGAATTATAGAATAATTAAGAAGAGGGCGGAGGAGATAAATGCAAGAATAAAATATGAGATAGAAATAAAGGAGGAGGAGGAGGAGGAGGAGGAGGAAGAGGAGGAGGAGGGGGAAAATAAGAATAGAAGTAAAGAGAAAAGATGATAAGTGTGGTTGTAGAAAAGATAAGAAGAAAAAGAACAAGAAAGAAGAAAAGACGTAAAAGAAAAAAGAACGAAGTAGGGTTAGGACACTCATATTGGTGCTAGGGCTTGATGTGACCAGCCAATTGATCGCCCGTCTAGCCGAATTAAGTAAGGGCCAAAGTGGAGTGTTGCATGTCATGGATTTCTCAGGCACCAGGATTCCATCATTAAACATCACGGGTCGCCACCTGCGGCCAACAGGTGGCCCCATTGGGGTGAGGTGGGGGGTTTATCCCTATGCAGGGGTGCAGTCAGAGTATTCTACAGCCCTAGATGACAGGGCGTTTCCAGGTGGTCAACATCTGAATGTTTGGGTTGGGTTGTTTTTTACGGTATATCAACCCTTTCCGGATCATTTAATGCCGAATCAAATCATTTTGATAAAAAGCTTCTGTGTCAAGTTCTTAACATCTACAAATTGGTATAAATAATTTTCATTACCTTCATTTGGTTTGGTTCGGTTTGGTTTATTCAATGGTATAATTAACCCTGTTATGCCAAAAACTGTTAGAGTGAGAGATAAAAACTGGTACTCAAGTTTCCTCTACAAGTGTATTTTTGTAGATGTATTTCGTGGGCGTATTTTATGTCTGGTTCATAATTTTCTGTATATTTTTTATTTCTCTCAAGAAGATATAGATATCATATTCCTGTTAGCATCATTTGCATTGAAATACTTCTGTCTGAATGGAACAAAAATTCCACACTCCATAAGGAAATGTTTGACAGGCTAAAGAACCCAGGCTGCCCTAATATTTATCCATAGCTGAAAAATCGATCAAGTGACAGCTCGTAACTCTGAAAACTCGTAGGTTGAGGCACTTGCAAGACAAGATACAATAGTGTATATATATATATAATATATATATATATGTGTGTGTGTGTGTGTGTGTGTATGTGTGTGTGTGTGTGTGTGTGTATGTGTGTGTGTGTGTGTGTGTGTGTGTGTGTGTACAGTGATACCTTGAATTACGAATATATATATATATATATATATATATATATATTCGTCTACATATTCATATATGGTCCCAATATATATATTTATACATATTCGTATACATATTTATATATGCTCCCATATATATATATATATATATATATATATATATATATATATATATATATATATGCATATTCGTATACACATTTATATATGCTCCCAATATATATATATATATATATAATATATATATATATATATATATATATATATATATGCATATTCGTATACATATTTATATATGGTCCCAATATATCAATATATATACATATTCGTATACATATTTATATATGCTCCCATATATATATATATATATATATATATATATATATATATATATATTTATATATGCTATATTTATATATATATATATATATATATATATATATATATATATATACATATTTATATATGCTCCCAATATATATATATATATATATATATAATATATATATATATATATATATATACGTATACATATTTATATATGCTCCCATATATATATATATATATATATATATATATATATACATACATATATATATATATATATATATATATATATATATATATATATATACATATTTATATATGCTCCAATATTATATATATATATATATATATATATATATTCGTATACATATTTATATATGCTCCCATATATATATATATATATATATATACGTATACATATTTATATATGCTCCCATATATATATATATATATATATATATATATATATATATCGTATACATATTTATATATGCTCCCAATATATATATATATATATATATATATATATATATATATATATTCGTATACATATTATATATGCTCCCAATATATGTATTATATATATATATATATATATATATATATGTATATATATACGTATACATATTTATATATGCTCCCAATATATATATATATATATATTATATATATATATATATATATATATATGGTGACTAGGTGCAATCAACTCTATAATCCTAGCCATTAGAGTCTCTAAGCTTCTCTGTCTGTCAGTGATCAATTAACGCGTATTTTTTCATGCAATTTTACTCACCTTTTATATTTTATAAATGGCCGGACTTTGTAGCCGACTAACAGATTGTTTGCACTGACAATAATAGTAAAACATATCTTTGTTTTTAATCTTTTTGTCTATTTATAAAACCAGCCGACAACTTTTCTTTCTACATTGGTTTTTCGTCTGTGTAAATCGCGTGCAGATATTGGAGGAATAAATATTTGCAGAAGACATCCAAAAATGAATCACCGTCTTTGTTCAAAATAATATCCACAATTTTTTTTTACAGCAATTAGATCGGATTTAAGGAAAAACTAGTCGTTGTGTCGTCATTAATCATTTTAATGGCTTAATTTTGACACATAGTTTTCTTCTTCTTCTTCTTCTTCTTCTTCTTCTTCTTCTTCTTCTTCTTCTTCTTCTTCTTCTTCTTCTTCTTCAAAACACACACTCTCTCTCTCTCTCTTCTTCTTCTTCTTCAAAACACAATCTCTCTCTCTCTCTCTCTCTCTCTCTCTCTCTCTCTCTCTCTCTCTCTCTTCTCTCTGCTTCTTCTTCTTCTTCTTCTTCAAAACACTCTCTCTCTCTCTCTTCTTCCTCATCTTCTTCTTCTTCTTCAAAACACACTTCTCTTCTTCTTCTTCTTCTTCTTCTTCTTCTTCTTCTTCTTCTTCTTCTTCTTCTTTTAAAAAACACACTCTCTCTTCTTCTTCTTCTTCTCTTCTTTTTCTTCTTTAAAAAACACACTCTCTCTTCTTCTTCTTCTCTTCTTTTTCTTCTTTAAAAAACACACTCTCTCTTCTTCTTCTTCTTCTCTTCTTTTTCTTCTTTAAAAAACACACTCTCTCTTCTTCTTCTTCTTCTTCTCTTCTTTTCTTCTTTAAAAAACACTCTCTCTTCTCTCTTCTTCTTCTTCTCTTCTTTTTCTTCTTTAAAAAACACACACTCTCTTCTTCTTCTTCTTCTTTTTCTTCTTTAAAAAACACACTCTCTCTTCTTCTTCTTCTTCTTTTTCTTCTTTAAAAAACACACACTCTCTCTCTCTTCTTCTCCTCTTTCTTCTTTAAGAACCCCCTATCTCTCTCTCTCTCTCTCTCTCTCTCTCTCTCTTCTCTCTCTCTCTCTCTTCTTCTTCTTCTTCTTCTTCTTCTTCCACCTTTCTTTATATCTTTCTCTGTCCCCCTTTATCATTCTATCTATTTCGTATGATATTCAGTCAATATCAACTCAGGTTTATTTAAAACATATATTAGCGATTACTAATATTAAACTATATCTTCGTGAGAACTCGTGTTATTGGAGAGAGATAGGGAGAGGGAGAGAGCAAGATATGAAGAGACTGGCATAGAAAGATAGTTATGAAGAGACATAGATAGATAGATGTGAAGGGACTGGTTTGTTAGTTGGTTGGTTGGTTGGTTGGCTGGTTAGATTTTTACAGCACGTCAACCCTTGGGTTATTTTATGCTGAAGACGACACAATTTTTTAATCACATTTTTTTTAAACTCATTTTTTATCTATTTAATCCATATATTATACTACCACTCCGGTTCGCGTCGGCCTTGTCGTAATGGCGATAAAGGAGCAGTCCACACTATCCAAAGTTCCAGAATTGGAACTTCACCTCTGGATCCAGTTTAATATCATACGCAGGACACTAAGACCCTCAGCCACTGCATTTTAGCACATATATGTGTAGGGAATGGGATAGATAGATAGATAGATAGATAGATAGATAGATATGGGTAGATAGTGGCATAGACTAGGGTGGATAGTAGACTAAAATAGCGTTTTCGATACGCTGTCTCTATCCCCTGCAGAAGGGTGAAAACCCTTAAAATGTGGCGTCCCAGGTATGAAACCATTCATGACATAAAAAATAAAGTTGGCAGAATGGATTAATGTTATCATCCGGAAAGCGAGGGAGTCTATCCCTTTTTTGTTAGTGCTAAACACGGGAAATTGTTTTTGAGTCTGAGGTGGAGTGCCACAAATACCATCAGCTCGCAGATGCTTTACCGCACATAACAGATTACACAGGGTGTGCTACACATGCGTTGAGTTGGTGAGGCCGGTATTGAACCCGGAATATTATGGTTCCTATGCGTAACTCTGCCTAATTCTGTCTTAGTTTGTCAATATTTGACTTAGGTATTTCTTTTACTCTATGTCTAAATATCTATTTTAAGATGCAACGATTTTTAATCAAATACGAAAGTCTAACAATCCTGAAGTGTTTGCTTCTTGCAGTTCTCTCCCTTTAACGAGCTCTTCACTCTGTAGGTC
>CM042137.1:56697960-56730460 GCA_023376005.1 Doryteuthis pealeii | reverse complement strand
ACAGTGATAGATAGATATGAAGAGACATAGATAGATAGATAGACAGATAGATAGATAGATAGATTGTACTTCTAGAGACTAAGATACCGAATAATCTTAAATATAATACCAGAATAATAGCAACCAATAGATTGTGTTCAGAGTCAAAACAAAATCCTGTCAACAAAATCCTGCAATGTGTTTTGCCTTTGCAGATTCAGAAACGCACACACAATCTTAAAGGGACAATTCTAATTATTTTATACCTGTATTAATATCGTCAATTAATATCATTTTCCGTTTATTTGAGGCGGTTCAGAATTTTTTTATTTTTCCTTTAACATTTACTTGTTTTTAAATTTTTTTATCGGTGGATGATTTATTTTGTTGATCTGCTTAAATAGAACCAAAATGATTATTGATTATACTCGAAAATTAATACAGAACCTCAGGGGCTATCATTTCTATTGGAAAATATATTTATTCAATTGATAATTTCTGCTGCTACTTTTAAACTTATTATCATTACTAGCAGAAAATGTGCCCTCCAGGCACAAGTATTTAGATTTTAATATGATTAAATATTATATAGAATTAGAAAGACAAATGGAATTAAATACGAACACAAAAAAGATTACACGTATTTTTACTATGTTCCAATTGATTTCAATATAGGATTGTTTTTTTTTTTAAAGTTTGAGAATAAAACAATAATATCAGAAATCAATGACACCATGTAATTATTTATTTAAAAATGATTTTTTAAAAACTGGTATGCAAATTATTCACACCATTTACTATGTAAACATTTATTTCTTAATGATATATCAACACACATTACAGAATTTTAAACAATAAATGCGCTATTTTGAGGCAAATCTATCAAATCTAGACCTTAATAGAGACATGTGAATGAATAAGATGTTAATAAAAAAAAGTCGTCGTCGGGATGACCTAAAGTCGGTATCAGCCATACAGTGAGGGAATCTATTCCTTTTTCACTAGCGCTAGACCAATGAGATTGTTTTTAGCGTCGGGGGCGGTGCGCCACACCTACCGTCAGTTCCTCACTTTATCGCACTGATCCCTGTGCTACTCATAGGCTGAGTCGGCGAGGGTTGGTATCGAACCAGGAACCTTGAGATTCCCATCTGAACACTCTAAACCGGCATTAAATAATGATTATTTAATAACCATTGAGAATATAACGTAAAAAAAACTAAGGGAACTGTGGCGTTGGTAGTAATGTAGTTTCGGTTACAAACATAAAAACACAAGCTCTGTTATAATAAGATTCTATTCTTTGTGAGTTTTCTCATTTGAACTATCTTCAATGATGTCAGAGTGACAGTAACTCTCCTTATCTCTTCATTACACTTCTCGATATTCTAGCTCAGTCATGCCAAACCCGCGGCCCGTTGTTAAGAAACAGTCTCTTATCAACATATTGTCTCTCATCCATTCCTTTGAGTTGCGAAAGGAGGATGATAACTCAATCAATGAAAAGGAGTGGGTCTTTCCTCTTGCCTTCTCCTGCTTTCAATCAATACATGGCTATAATTGAAAGTGGCTGTGACGCTTGTACGTTTTATCATTGAACTCAGTCAGTAATATTCTTTTTCCTTTCTATTTAACAATTGTTTTTTTAGATATGTATTCATTGGGTTTTAGTTGATAAAGATAATTAATGATAGCAATCATCACTTTGTTCTGTTAATGTAGAAGAAGGATTCAAAGAGTTGTCATGTGCGGCCCTCATGACAGATATATTTAATCCATGCGGCGCTATGGGGCTACTCAGTTTGACATGCCTGTTCTGGCTGATCTCAAGAGTGATGTGGTCGGAACGATTTCAATCCTTCCAGTTCCACCAGTTTTTTTTTTCTATGCTGTTTTCGATTGCTCCAAACGCTCCAACTATTATTAACACTACTGTTAGGTTCATTGATTATTCTTTGTGCAGGGCTGGACATTGCTTGTTTTAACATTTAATTAACACAACAAGACATGGTTGTTTCTTGATCAAGCTTTATTTTCAACCCTGCCCATTTGATTCCGTCGGGGGGGAGGGTAGGAGAAACGACATCAAAACGGCAACCTATATGTCCACCCGCTTTGAAATCTGCATCGCGTCTGACTAACTAAACTAAAACCTATTCCCACGTGTCCAATCACGCGCTTTCAAGAGGTCAAGTAAAAGGTCATTACCCGTCACAACTGTCGGGTAAATTTTCATTGACCCCTTCATTTTAAAGCTAACGGACCCTAAATTCAAAATTCTAACTACAAGTACGTTCACAATTTATAACTGCTCATAAATTATGTAACAATACAAGGTCCTGATGTTTATTTTCGTCTCTTTTGCTTTCATAATTACCGCGCGATCTGCGACGAAGATCCATACACTGATTAGCATTGATTCTTTTTCTACTTTGTTACAATGAAGTCTGCTCTTCTGGCTTTTATTGCCTTTCTCAATGGGGAAAATCTCAAACTGTCCTGCTATTCTCATTCGCCGTGAAATCGTCTCGTTTATGCTTATGCCATTTCTTTTTATCGACAATAAAGTGAGACCGACCGGATTGAAGTGAGTGGTCTGTCTGGACGTCACAAATTGTCTTCCTATTCACATTCTCAATAACAGATTCTGGTTTGTGATTATGTTATATTTTTTTAATCTCCGAGGAATTCTGCTTTATTGGCTTCAATCGAATTATCTGCTTGAATGCTTACGTCCTAATTTACTTTTTTTTCTTTTCTTCAACGACAGTTTTGTTATTTACATCAAATTTTTTTAATACTTTGTATACTATTATATTATACTTTGATATATATATATATATATATATATATATATATATATATATATATATATATATAATATATGTGTGTGTGTGTGTGTGTGTGTGTATTTATATATATATATATATATATATATATAATATATATATATATATATATATAGGGCCGGTTTAGCTCAGTCGGTAGAGCGTTCGGCTAGAAACCACAAGCTTCCTAGTTCGATACCGGCCCTCGCCAACTCAGCGTATGAGTAGCACAGGGATCTGTGCGGTAAAGTAAGGAGCTGATGGTAGGTGTGGCGCTCCACCTCAGACGCTAAAATAATCTCCTTGGTCTAGCGCTAGTGAAAAGGGGATAGACTCCCTCGCTGTATGGCTCATACCGACATTAGGCCGCCCGATGACTTTACTTTACTATATATAATATTATATATATATGCTATAGATGCCATTTGTTTGGGAGGAAGGAGTCGCCGAGGGGCAGGAGTTAACATACTGGACTGGGACATCGTAATAAGCGAGTTCGAAATCCAGTCTCGCTATTACCTTCACTTTCGGACTAATACCCATGGGAAAGATATGGGTTAAATAGTCCCACTACTGTTCTTCTACAAGGATAAATTTGGCATTGAATACCCAACAAAGATTGATATACCATTAAACAAAGATTGATATACCATTAAACAAAGAAATCAAACCATTTTTTGGTTACTTCTTCAAATTCAAGTGTAAACAATTTTATAGAAGTTTTAACTCTAAACCATCAAAATACACTCTCTCTTTTTTTTTCAAAATTGAGACAACGCCCTCATTTTCACTGAAAAATATTAATTTTTGTGTTTTTTGGAGTTCTTAATAGACCAAACATCATATAATAATTGTCCTCACTTGAAAATTTGAAGATATCGCCGTGTGGCCCACCCCAAATTGAAGTTTTTTTATATTGGTTGAATGATCTGACGGAAGGTTAAAATTCGGAATATTCCACTTTTAAAAAATCCTAATGCCACTTCTATGTGAGTGTTTCACATCTCTTGTTATAATGGAGATTGTGTGTTTGTCTGTCTGTCTGTAACCGAAACTATATCACTACCAAGTCACAATTGCCTTACTTACGTCACATTCACCTTGATTTTATTTTTATTTAAACTTCAATTATTAATAAAACTGTTTACATTATTAATACTGTTGGCCTTTATCTACATATCAATTACATGCAATTGTATTCAATATCTGCAAAAAAATATGGTTTACAATGTTAACGGGAAGGCTAATTTGCATATTGATATTTAAAATTTAATTTTGATAAATATGTGCTTAATATTATTGATTTCTAAATTGTTTGGTTTTATTCTAATTAATATGATAAAATCTGATAAATCTTAAAAAGAAATCCATTGACAAGAAACAATAACAGTAATCTTTTAATTAATACTTTATTAAAAGTTAGCAATGAAAGATGGGACTGATGAAAAATGAAGGAAGAGTTAGTTTCAAAAGCTTTTCTATTTTTCGGTTATACCCCCTGTTTCAAAATCATTTTATTTGCATTCTTATTTAGTTTTCATTAACCTTTCTAATTAAATATAATGAGTTTATTACATTAAAACTTAAATACTTGCACCAGGAGTGTGAATATATATTTGCTAGTTCGTTACAACTAAGCGTTTATTCCACTGATGACTGTGACGGAAAATCTCCTCGGGTCTCCAACAATCTTTAATTATCCTAAACCGATTTTAGAAGTACTGGGGTCAGGGTATCTCTTGAGATTCTTCCTCTGATCTCCAGTTCTCTTAGTCACATTTTAAGGTCTTTGGAGAACGTTCCAAGGGCTCCAACTACAAATTGGTATCACCGTCACTTTCATGTTCCACAGTTTTTTCAGCACTCTGGCAAGAAACAAGTATTATCTCTATCTTTCTGCTTTCTTTCATTTTCGCTCTATGGTCCGCCAAAATCTGTTACATAATTATTGGATACCTAATATTTATGGCAATAGTGTGAAATTAAAATGGTCGTTAATAAGCTACAGCCCACGGCCTTGAAGGATGAGTGGACGGCGCTTGACCTCACTCTCACCTTGCCTTACGGGGATAAAATCGTAAGAACCGGAAGGCATAGAAGACCCTGTCTTTCGGTTTTAAGGATAGTAAGTTTCACTCAGTTAGAAGGTAGGAGCCCGATAGGGTAAGTCGATCTGCGCAGATGTCTGGGTTGGGGATTGAAAAATTAAAGTAAACATAAAAGTAAATCGAAGTCTTGTGTTTATTACCTAAAAACTAACAATGACACAGGGCTTCTGATAAGGAAAAATTCCTAACAGAAACCAGACCCGAAGTCCCCAAGAAAAGTCCAGACACATTAGAAGAGACCAGAACCAGAGATGTTAGAAGATAGAACCAAGCCGGCAGAAAAAAAAAGCGACTAGAAGTAAGAATTAAAGAAAGGGTTAGCAACAAATCCACTTGCTGACAAATTATGTTCTTATTGTTAATCATCACAGGGTCTAGTCTTCTGACCGGTATTGGGGGACGGGTTTGTATTTCAAATTCTCAAAAGAATTTTTTTATGCGTATAGTTTTCGTGGTAGATTCTGTTGTATACATGTACCTTTTGTCGACATGGTCAAATTTTAATCGGTTTTACCTACTAAAAGCCTTATCTTTCACATGTATTTTTCTAGCAATGATCAGAGCCTATATAACTTTCCGAAATGTCTCTTTTTATATCATGATGTTTTTTCTGATCTTTTTTTTTCTTTCTTTTTCAGATTAAAATGTTTTGGGAGAAACACAAAACTTTCGACAAAAAAGTTTGTTATAGGTGAAATTGTGATAAATACTAGAAATATTTAGATTTGAGCAAACATACTTCGTTGGTATCAGCTTTTCATTCGGAGAGCCACAGAAATGAGTTCAGACGAAGCCCTTTCTCATTGGTGAGAAAAAGAATAAATTCACAGGTTAGTTTTTGACTGAAGCCAAAACAAACCAATGATTTTTTTTTTAGATATTCTAACGAAGGATGTTGTATGACGACGCCAAGTTCATGAGAATAAAAGAGTCGTTAACAGATAACAAATGAACGATGACGTAAACATTTATGACGTCCAGGGAGTTAGTTTTGCTGTTTCCAGACGGCCATTTGTCGTCTGTTCTCTCGCCTATTGAGCAAATAAGAAGACTACCGCTGTTGCATATTTCGATATTTCGATATTATTATTTTCCATTAAACATGTTTGGCAATGTGAAATTTTTAGCGGGATGGTGCTTCAAAGATTATGGCGTTTATCTACAAATTAATCGAAATTAATAAAAAAACAGAAAGCCAAACTGTTTATTATTAATATAGGTTGTCGATCTGGCGTTTCTTCAGACATTCAACACGCCTCGAATCACTGAGTATTGTTTTTTTTATCAAGAGATCAAGCGAAACATCCTCCGTAGATCTCTTGAAACTATTAACTATTATTTGTTTTGTTATTGATGATGTATTTGTCACTGGTTTTTTATTATTATTATTATTATTATTTATTATTATCTATTATTATTATTAATTATTATTATTAATTATTATTATTTATTATTATCACTCCTTTTGAGTTTTTCACATCAGCGTTAGCTGTGGTATTTCCATGGAGGTCTGAGTGATAACAAGTCCCACTCGGATATCCCAGGCCTATTATTATTATTTTATTAATTATTAATTATTATTATTATTATTATTATTAATTATTATTATTATTATTGCGACGTTTTTTTTACACATCAAGCGTTAGCCTGGCGGTCTTTCACTGGAAGTAATTATTAATTATTATTATTAATTAATTTTATTATTATATTAATTATTATTTAATTATTATTATATTATTATTATTATTATTATGTACTGTTAATGACAAATCATTAACTTCTAATATTGTCATTGCTCACTCTCATTGATATTATATCTGTTATCATTTGAAGTTTTTATTAATATTACTATACATATAATTATTTTATATTTGATAATGATTTTATTATCATCATTATAAATGAAATTAATGATATTAAATCGTTGGAATAACCATATTGGATAATTAACATTATTATATGAGTATTATTATTATTATCAGAAATGATAATGATGGTTGTATTTATTTTCATTTATGACTAAAAAAGTTCATTTTTCTTTCATTAATGTTAACATGTATTGTCAATTATTTGGTGACTATAAGTAATAATGCGAAGTCTTTCTCTAATAATGTTCTTTGATATTTTTGTGGACTTTTAATACATTATGGTATTATCATTTTGGGTGGTGCTGTTTCGTGCGCATGCGCTGTTTCACATTCAGCAATCCCTTGTTCAGGAAACAATATATTAACAGATCAAAATGAATCAATTAATTAAACGATGATTGTATTATTATTAATTATTTGAAAATGAATCTAACGAATTATTGATGATATGAAACGAAAAATAAATCTTGTATTAAACACATAAACCAGATTTAATAATAATCAGTATCGTATGTGAAAAAAATTATGAAAAAAATATCCTCGATTTGGATTAAAGATCTTAATCTGGCGTCTTAATGGATGAAGTAAAGAATTATTTTTATTGAAGTTGATATCGATTAGGAAAATATTTTTTATGGCGTCTTGATCCTTTTCTAGTTAAATGTTCCAAAGTTCAAATGGTGCGCGCAGCGAATCTTTAACGCACCATCGAGTTGTTGGAAAGAAACAAGATGGAGGAAGATTATCAAAAATAGCAATGAATCAAAACTATTTATGAATTACTTTAAGTGGTTAATGCAAGAAGGAATTGATATTTCCAAGGGTTTGAAGACTGTCACAGTTTTGGACCAAACAGATTATTTGACGTTTTTCTTTTTGTTGATTAATAAAAATATGGAACAAATTTTTAGCAAAATAGATTTGCTAAAAGATTAATCTAGTTTTATAAACTACTTCCGTTTATGATCCAAGTGATAACAATCTAAATGAATGATCAAGAGTACTCAAGACTCCAACTTAAATTCTTAGAATTTAAATGTGTATACACAGCTGAGTAATCTTATATATAAGAAATGTCTGACTTCATGCACAGAAGAATCAATGTCAATTCTGAAATATATATATATATTATATATATATATATATATATATAAGCCAGTCTTGTACTTGTTTTTTTCAAAACAAATCTTTTATGTAAAACAAAAAGACCCTGTACGAGGATTGGTATTGCAGTTTCAACTTGATGCTAATAGTAAGAAGTAAAACTCTGGAATTCAAAACCGCAACTGTACTCTGCTTAAACATTGACTTTGTAAATATACACATCTAAACCAATGGTTAAAAAATACTTTTTTTGCTATTAACTGCAGCAATAGCCATATTTTAGAAAACCAGTACCCAGAGGCATTAAAGCACATTTTACTTTTTGGAATACAAGAAAAAAATAAGAAAAAATTTTTCGGAATAGTATTTTTTTTTTTTTTTTAAAAGCAAAATTGAAGAGGATAATTATAAAGAATATTTAAGAGAATTTTAAAGAAAATGGGATTAAAAAGAAAAAAAAAGAAAAACAAATTGTAAACAAAACATTTGACAGTGTTGCATTTTCTTGTTTCTGTCAGAAACAATAATGATATGATTTTTAACAAAAAGACAAAAAAAATGAACACTAGAAAAAAAGTTTATTTATAAGATCCATCTCGTGTATTTAAATTTCAAAGTTCAACTGGTGCTCACGCGTATTTTAAAGCACATCGAGATAGTCAACCCTATATTTATAGGTCACGTTAAATAATTCATAATTTTTAATTCAATCGATTACTCTCTTGTTCTTATATCATGTTCCAAATTTTAATCTTTAAAAAAAACATTATTCGTGTATAGGTCGATCCACATCAATTTTTATGCCATAAAATTGCCTTTAAAACTCGCTTATACACGAGTGTTATACGGCCATATTTATACTGAAGCTGACCAAAAGAAAAAATAATTCTTTGCTGATTATGGAATCGGATTATCAGCGCTAAAAGTATCTAAGTACAGTTATTCTAATAAATGGGACTGTTCATAATCACTATTAATACTCTGACTAGTACCTAATCTTTGTTGTTATATGCATAAAATTTCGGCTGTTGTAACTCTTCGGTCTTTTTCAGTGTGTCGTAGTCGGTAACGCTTATGGGACTTGAAAACCGAACACCTAATTCCAATCGACGGATTGAATGATCTCATTTCGCTTTCCTTTCCTTGGAGCAATAAAATTCCCAATTGAAATCCAAAAAGATCGATACGTTGAAACGTAACAATCAAAATAAAGATACGAGAACGATTCCTCAGAAGTGCAATAATAATTCTCATTATAGAAATTCCATTAAAAAATGATTTGACTGTTTCAAAAGCTAGTTCATGACTAAAACATTAGAAGGAGAGGATTAGCAAATTTATTTTTAAATGATAAACATTAAATTCGAGTTAAAGGCCAGTAGTCGTTTGTCCTAAGGGTGGGTTCGAGTATACTACCCTTGGTTGTTTGTTTGCTTGATTTGTACTTATTAAAATCCACAACTGAAAAACAAACGTGGTATATTAAGGAAATAATTGTATTCAGAAAGTAGGCAACCAATTTCAATTATTCTAAGGCGACTTCATCATAAAAAGATGAAGAGAAAATGCTTTAACTGGAACTTAAGAAAAAATTCGCTAATAATGTGTTTTTAGGATACCGAAAGAATAAACTTCTCCATTTGCAACAAGAACTGGAACCTGAATTGATTGATTATTTATTAATTGTAACGGCATATCAACCATCTAGGGTAATTTTAATACCAAGATTTAGGGAATCATGTTTCATTGTACGTCCCATATTTACATTCTTGTGTAGTTGTTTTTCCTGAATATATTTTTTTGCAATACGGCCCTATGAGCGAATAAGAATTATTTGTTTTTTATATTTAACTCATAGATGCACCCCTAGCAATGTATTAACCATTCTGGTCAGCGTGGATCTAGGAGTTATGACAATGAAGGGGTACTCCATATCCGCAGATCTCGCAAAATTGGAAACTCGCCATTAGATGCAGTTTCAGTTTTATACGCCGGGACACCTTTTTTTGGGGGATGTGTCCCTAACCCTTTAGGGAAATAACAGTCAGCGTATTATAAGCCCCTACCCCACCGACAAAGGGTTAAAATACGGTTGATGTACCTACGTTTTTTTTTTCCTGGCTACAGATTGGATTGATTTAATGTTTCGATACTGAAAATTCAGACCGCTAAGAATTTCCTGCACGGAAAACTTTATCGATTCTTTTATGAATATCATCCCAGACAAGAGGAACACAAAGTTCCTGATCGAATGCGACTGTACACAGCTGGCCAAAAATCAAATTATGAGACTTAAGAGAGCTTAGGTTGATTATAATTGACACCAGACATGGACACAACAGATAGCGTGGTAATTCGATAGAAACCCGCTTAGAGTAGCTATATGTTGTAAGACTCATAAGACAACACACCATAACATATACACAACAACGGAACACGCAGGCACACACACGAACACATAGAACACAGACGTACACTCACGAAGTTACGCACAGACACTCACGAAGATACACAACCCATATGAAGACACACATCATACATCGAAGCACACAATGCAGTCAGGTTTCTCGCCCTAGGTGATATTGCATAGGCGAGGATACTATCATATTTAGGTGTTGACTCCCATGTCACAGCCTAACTTAACTTCAAAGGAGTCGTGTCTGTTTTTGGTATGTACGCATCGACTTAATAACTCAGCAGAAAAGAGATGTAATTAGAGCATTAAAATCGTGCAATATATATGAAATAAGTATCTCTGAGATAACCAAACGCACAATCAAAATTCCTTCCACCAATTCGTAAAAGAAAATTGCGTTCCGCTGTGTTTACACTCAAGTTCTTTTAGTTATTACGATTAAAAATAACTATTGAAATTTTTTTCTTTTAGTGGAGGCTTGATGTGAAATAATTCTAATGTTCGGACTATTGTTTTCATCTCTTTTATTGTGGTAGTTATTGAAGACAACGCTTGAAAGCCCTATCATCCGGCCTTCACTCCGGTGTTTTCCTTGTATCGCGAGTATAGTAATAATCCATATAATTGGATTTAGCTTCAGCGCGAGACTATGTCCGATTGCTAGACTGCAAAACAACAAAACAATGACGTCATCTTGAAATGAGATCTTTAAAAAAGTTCTTTCGACGACCTGATTGATCACTGTCAATATGCTATTAAAAAAAATGATAATATTTACTACACTACGAATAGCCCAGGAACAAGCCATGAGAGGCACGAGATTGAAGTAGGGCTTTCGAAGCGTTGTCTTAATAACTACCACAATAAGATGAAACAATAGTCCGAACATTAGAATCTATTCCACATCAAGGCCTCATCTAAAGAAAAAAATTCAATAGTTATTTTTAAATCGTATAACTAAAGAACTTGAGTGTAACAACAGCGGCGCAATTTCTTTCGAATTGGTGAAGGAATTTTTGATGTGCGTTTTTGGTAAATCCCAGAGAACTATTTTAATATATGCAACGATTTTTAAGCTCAAATACATCTCTTTTCTGAGTTATAGTCCGATGCGTACATCCAAAACAACACGGACTCCTTTTGAGTTTAAGGTAGCGTGACATGGAGTCCAACACCTAAATATGGATAGTTCCTCCCTTATGCAATAATACTAGGCGAGAAACTGACTGTGTGTGTCCTTCGTGTATGTATGTGTGTCTTCATATGGTTTTGTATCCTCGTGAGTGTCTGTGCGTACTTCGTGAGTGTCGTCTGTGTCTATGGTGTTTTTTCGTGTGTGTTGCCTGCGTGTCGCGTGTGTGTATGTATGTTGTGTCTATGGTCTTACAACAGATTGCTACTAAGGCGGTTCTATCGTGATTACCACGCCTATGCTTGTGTGTGTCCATGTCTGGTTCAAATATATAACCTAAGCTCTCTAAGTCTCAATAAATTTTGATTTTTGGCCAGCTTGTACAGTGCAATTGCGATCAGGACCTTTGTGTTTCGCTCTGCTGATATTCATAATAGAGATCGATAAAAGTTTCCTGAGGGAAATTCTTAGGCGGCTGAATTCAGGATCGATACATTAAATCAATTCCAATCTGTAGGCCAAGGAAAAAAAAAAAACGTAAGGTAACATCCAACGTATTTTAACCCTGTCGGTGGGGTAGGGGCTATATACGCTGACTGTATCCCCTGCAAAGGGTTTAGAACACCATCCCCCAAAAAGGTGTCCGCCGTATAAAACTAAACTGGCATCTAATGGCGAGTTTCCAATTTTGGAGATCTGGGAATATGGAGTACCCCTTTCATTGTCATAAACTCCTAGATCCATCGCTGACCCAGAATGGTAATACAATCCTAAGGGTGCCATCTATGAGTTAAATATAAAAACAAATAATTTCGTATTCCGATAGGGCCGTATGCAAAAAAATATATTCGAAACAACTACACAAGAATGTAAATATGGACGTACAATGAACCATGATTCCCTTAACTCTTTGGTATAAATAACCCTAAGATGGGTTGATATGCCGTTACATTAATAAATTAATCCAATCAATTCGTCCCATTTTTCTTGTGCAAATGGAGAAGTTTATTCTTTTTCGTATCCTAAAAACACATTAATAGAGCGATTTTTCTTAAGTTCCAGTTAAAGCATTTTTCTCTTCATCTTTTTATGGATGAAGTTCGCCTTAGAATAATGAAATTGGTGCTTACTTTCGAATACAATTATTTTCCTTAATATACGACGTTTGTTTTTCAGTTGTGATTTTAATAAGACAAATCAAGCAACAAACAACCAACGGTAGAACTCGACCCACCCTTTAGACAAACCAGACTACTGGCTTAACTCGAATTTAATGTTTAATCATTTAAAAATAAATGCTAATCCCTCTTCTATGTTTTAAGTCATAGAACTAGTTTGAAACAGTCAAATCATTTTTTTAATGAATTTTCTATAATGAGAAAATTATTATTGCACTCTGAATGGATGCGTTATCTCGATGCTTTTATTATGATTGTTACAAGTTACAACGTATCGATCTTTTGTGGATTTTCAATTTGGATTTATGCTCCAAGAAAGGAAGCGAAAATGAGATCATTCATCCCGTCGATTGAATTAGGTGTTCGGGTTTCCAAGTTCCCATAAGGTTACGACTACGACACAGCTTGAAAAAGACCGAAGAGTACAACAGCCGAAATTTTATGGCAATAACAACCAAGAATTAGGAATACTAGTCAGAAGTATATTAGTGTATAACAGTCCATTATTAGAATGAAACTGTACTTAGAATACTTTAGTGATAGTCCGATTCCATAATCAGCAAAGAATTTATTTTTTCTTTTGGTCAGTTCAGTAATAAATATGCCGTAATACACTGCAGTGTAAAAGTCGAAGTTTAAAGGCAATTTATGCAAAAAATTGGTGTCGACCTATACACGATACATTGTTTTTTTAAAAGATTAAAATTGGAACATGATAATAAGAAACAGAAGAGTTAATCGTTGAATTAAAAATTATGAAATTATTTCGTGACTATAAATATAAGGGTTGACTACTCGATGGTGCTTAAAAAATACGGTGAGCATACAGTTGAACTTTGAAATTTAATACAGCAGAATGGACTTATATAAATTAACTTTTTTTTCTAGTGTCATTTTTTTTGTCTTTTTGTAAATCATCAATTATTGTTTTGAACTGAAACAAGAAAATGGCAACGCACTTGTCAAATGTTTTTGTTTTACAATTGTTTTTCTTTTTTTTTTCCTTTTTAATCCATTTTTCTTTAAATTCTCCTTAAATTCTTATAATTTCCTTCTTCAATTTCTAAAAAAAAAAAAAAAAAACATTCGCAAAATTTTTTCCTCTATTTTTTTTCTTGTATCCAAAAGTAAAATGTGCCTTAATGCTCTGGGTAATGGTTTTCCAAATATGGCTATGCTTGCAGTAATAGCAAAAAAGTATTTTTAACCATTGGTTTAGATGTTGTAATATTTACAAAGTCAATGTTTAAGCATGAGTACAGTTGGTTTGAATCAGAGTTTTTACTTCTACTATAGCATCAAGTGAAATGGCAAACAACCTCGTAGCAGGTCTTTTGTTTTTACTAAAAGAATTTTTGTTTGACAAAAAAGTATCAAAGACCGGCTTATATATATATATATATATATATAATAATATATATATATTCAAATTGACATTGATTCATCTTGATGAAGTCAAGACATTCTATTATATAAGATTACTCCAGCTGTTGTATACATCATTTAAATTTTCTAAGAATTTAAGTTGGAAGTCTTGATATCTCTGATTCCAATCATTTAGATTGGTTTATCACTTGGATGCATAAAGCGGAAGTAGTTGATAAAACTAGTTAACTTTTAGCCAAAATCTATTTTTGCTAAAATTTGTTCATAATTTTATAAATTCAACATAAGAAAAACGTCCAATCTTTGTTGGTCAATAACGTTTGACAGTTCTTCAACCCTTTGGAAATATGCAATTTCTTTCTTGCATTAACGCACTTTGAAGTAATTCATAAATAGTTTTGATTCATTGATTTGATAATCTTCCTCCATCTTGTTTCTTTTCACAACTCGATGGTGGGCGTTAAAGGATTCGCTGCGCCACCATTTGAACTTTGAACTTTAACTAGAAAAGGATCAAGACGCCATAAAAATATTTTTTCTAAATCGATATCAACTTCAATTAAAATAATCTTTACTCATCCATTAAGACCGCAGATTAAGAATCTTAAAATCCTAATCGAGGATATTTTTTTCATAATATTTTTCACATACGATACTTGATATTATTAAATCGGTTTATGTTTTAATACAAGATTTATTTTTCGTTCATATCATCAAATAATCGTTAGATTCATTTTCAAATAATAATAATAATACAATCACGTTTAATTAATTGATCATTTGATCTGTTTAAATATATTTTGTTCCTGAACAAGGGATTGTGAATGAAACAGCGCTGCGCACGAAACAGCACCACCCAAAAATGATAATACCATAATGTATTAAAAGTCAAAAATATTAATGAACATTATTAGAGAAAGACTTCGTCATTATACTTATAGTCACAATAATGACAATACTGTAACATAATGAAAAGAAAATGACTTTTTAGTCATAATGAAATAAATACAACATCATATCATTTCTGATAATAATAATAATACTTCATATATAATGATAATCAATATGGTTATTCCAACGATATAATATCATTATTTTCATATAAATGATGATATAAAATCATATCAAATATATAAATAATTATATGTATAGTAATATTTAATAAAAACTCAAATGATAACAGATATAATATCAATGATGATGTGAGCAAATTGACAAAATATTAGAAGTTAATGATTGTCATTAACAGAACATAAATAATAATAAATAATAAATAATATAATAATATAATAATAAAATAATAATAAAATAAAGTAATAATAATATAATAATTAACTCAGTTGAAAGACCGCCAGCTAACGCTGATGTAAAAAAAACTCGCATATAATAATAATAATAATAATATAATAATAAATAAAAATAATAATAATAATAATAATAATAATAATAATAATATCCCTGGAGATCCGAGGGACTTGTTATCACTCAGACTCCATGGAAAATACCATCAGCTAACGCTGATGTGAAAAACTCAAAAGGGTGATAATAATATAATAATAATAATAATAATAATAATAATAATAATAATAATAATAATAATAATAATAATAATAATATAATAAAAAACAGTGACAAATACATCATCAATAACAACAATAATAGTAATAGTTTCAAGAGATCTACGGAGGATGTTTCCGCTTGATCTCTGATAAAAAAAAACAATATCAGTGATCTGAGGCGTGTTGAATGTTGAAGAAAACGCCAAGATCGACAACCTTTTATAATAATTAAACAGTTTGGCTTTCTGTGTTTTTTATATTTCGAATTAATTTGTAGATAAACGCCATATCTTTGAGCACCATCGTAAAAATTTCTACATTGCCAAACATGTTTAATGGAAAATAATAATATCAAATATCGAATATGCAACAGGGAGTCTTCTATTTGCTCATAGGAGAAGACAGACGACAAAATGGCCGTCTGGAACAGCAACTTAACTCCTGACGTCATAATGTTTACGTCATCGTTCATTGTTATCTGTAAACGACTCTTTTATTTCTATGAACTTGGCGTCGTCATACAGCATCCTTCGTTAGAATATCTAAAATAAAAATCATTGGTTTGTTTGGTTCAGTCAAAAACTAACCTGTGTTTATTCTTTTCTCACCAATGAAGAAAGGGCTTCGTCTGAACTCATTTCTGTGGCTCCCGAATTGAAAGCTGATACCAACCGATAGTATGTTTGCTCAAATCTAAATTTTCTAGTTTTATCACATTTCACGCTAAACAAACTTTTTTGTCGAAAGTTTTGTGTTTCTCCCAAACATTAATCTGAAAAAGAAAGAAAAAAAGATCAAGAAAAACATCATGATATAAAAAGAGACATTCGGAAAGTAATATAGGCTCTTGATCATTGCTAGAAAATACATGTGAAAGATAAGGCTTTTAGTAGGTAAAACGATTAAAAATTTGACCATGTCGACAAAAGGTACATGTATACAACAGAATCTACCCACGAAAACTATACGCATAAAATTCTCTGAGAATTTGAAATACAAACCCGTCCCCCAATACCGGTCAGAAGACTAGACCCTGTGATGATTAACAATAAGAACATAATTTTGTCAGCAAGTGGATTTGTTGCATACCCTTCTTTAATTCTTACTTCTAGTCGTCTTTTTTTCTGGCCGGCTTTGGTTTCTATCTTCTAACATCTTGGTCTGGTCTCTTCTAAGGTCTGGACTTTCTTGGGACTTCGGGTCTGGTTTCTGTTAGGGATTTCTCCTTATCAGAAGCCCTGTGTCATTGTTAGTTTTTTTAGGTAATAACACAAGACTTCGTTTACTTTTATGTTACTTTATTTTCAATCCCCACCCGACATCTGCGCAGAATCGACTTACCCTATCGGGCTCCTACCTTCTAACTGAGTGAAACTTACTATCCTTAAACGCGGAAGACAGGTCTTCTATGCCTTCCCGGTTCTTACGATTTTATCCCGTAAGGCAAGTGAGAGTGAGGTCAAGCGCCGTCACTCATCCTTCAAGGCCGTGGGCTGTAGCTTATAACGACCATTTTAATTTCTACACTATTGCCATAAATATTAGGTATCCAATAATTATGTAACAGGATTTTGCGGACCATAGAGCGAAATGAAAGAAAGCAGAAAGGATAGATAATACTTGTTTCTTTGCCAGAGTGCTGAAAACTGTGGAACATGAAGTGACGGTGATACCCATTGTAGTTGGAGCCTTGGAACGTTCTCCAAAGACCTAAAATGTGACTAAGAGAACTGGAGATCAGAGGAAGAATCAAGAATACCCTGACCCCAGTACTTCTAAAATCGGTTAGGATAATTAAAAGATTGTTGGAGACCCGAGGAGATTTTCCGTCACAGTCATCAGTGAATAAACGCTAGGTTGTAACGAACTAGCAAATATAATTCACACTCCTGGTGCAAGTATTTAAGTTTTAATGTAAATAAACTCATTATATTTAATTAGAAAGGTTAATGAAACTATAAGAATGCCAAATAAAATGTTTTGAAACAGGGGGTATAACCGAAAAATAGAAAAGCTTTGAAACTAACTCTTCCTTCATTTTCATCAGTCGCCATCTTTCATTGCTAACTTTTAATAAGTAATTATAATAAGATTACTGTTATTGTTTTCTTGTCAATGGATTTCCTTTTAAGATTTATCAGATTTTTATCATATTAATTAGAATAAAACCAAACAATTAGAAATCAATAATATTTAAGCACATATTTTATCAAATTAAATTTAATATCAATAGCAAATTAGCCTTCCCGTTAACATTGTAAACCATTATTTTTTGCAGATATGAATACAATTGCATGTAATTGATATGTAGATAAGGCCAACAGTATTAATAATGTAAAACAGTTTTATTAATAATTGAAGTTTAAATAAAAATAAATCAAGGTGAATGTGACGTAAGTAAGGCAATTGTGACTTGAGTAGTGATAATAGTTTCGGTTACAGACAGACAGACAAACACACCAATCTCCATTATAACAGAGATGTGAAACACTCACATAGAAGTGGCATTAGGATTTTTAAAAGTGGAATATTCCGAATTTTAACCTTCCGTCAGATCATTCAACCAATATAAAAAAACTTCAATTTGGGTGTGGCCACACGCGATATCTTCAAATTCAAGTGAGGACAATTATTATATGATGTTTGGTCTATAAGAACTCCATAAACACAAAATAATATTTTTCAGTGAAAATGAGGGGCGTTGTTCTCAATTTTGAAAAAAAAGAGAGAGTGTATTTTGATGGTTTAAGAGTTAAAATTCTATAAAATTGTTTACAATTGAATTTGAAGAAGTAACCAAAAATGGTTTGATTTCTTTGTTATGGTATAATCAATCTTTGTTTAATGGTATATCAATCTTTGTTGGGTATTCAATGCCAAATTTATCCTTGTAGAAGAACAGTAGTGGGACTATTTAACCCATATCTTTCCATGGGTATTGTCCGAAAGTGAAGGTAATAGCGAGACTGGATTTCGAACTCGCTTATTACGATGTCCCAGTCCAGTAATGTTAACTCCTGCCCCTCGGCGACTCCTTCCTCCCAAAACAATGGCATCTATAGCATAATATATATAATATATATTATAGTAAAAGTAAAGTCATCGGGCGGCCTAATGTCGGTATGAGCCATACAGCGAGGGAGTCTATCCCCTTTTCACTAGCGCTAGACCGGAGATTATTTTAGCGTCTGAGGTGGAGCGCCACACCTACCATCAGCTCCTTACTTTACCGCACAGATCCTGTGCTACTCATAACGCTGAAGTTGGCGAGGGCCGGTATCGAACTAGGAAGCTTGTGGTTTCTAGCCGAACGTCTACCGACTGAGCTAAACCGGCGCCTATATATATATATATATATATATATATATATATATATTATTATATATTATAAATACACACACACACACACACACACACATATTATATATATATATATATATATATATATATATATATATATATATATATATTATATCAAAGATAAATATAATAGTATACAAAGTATTAAAAAAATTTGATGTAAATACAAAACTGTCGTTGAAGAAAGAAAAAAAAGTAAATTAGGACGAAGCATTCAAGCAGATAATTCGATTGAAGCCAATAAAGCAAATTCCTCGGAGATTTAAAAAATATAACATAATCACAAACCAGAATCTGTTTTATTAGAGAATGTGAATAGGAGACAATTTGTGACGTCCAGACAGACCACTCACTTCAATCCGTCGGTCTCACTTTATTGTCGATAAAAAGAAATGCATAAGCATAAACGAAAGACGATTTCACGGAGAATGAGAATAGCAGGACAGTTTGAGATTTCCCCATTGAGAAAGGCAATAAAAGCCAGAAGAGCAGAC
This sequence comes from Doryteuthis pealeii, assembly GCA_023376005.1. NCBI lineage: Eukaryota > Metazoa > Mollusca > Cephalopoda > Myopsida > Loliginidae > Doryteuthis > Doryteuthis pealeii. The sequence goes on along the minus strand of CM042137.1, from coordinate 56,711,048 downwards.
TTCATGTAACAAAGTAGAAAAAGAATCAATGCTAATCAGTGTATGGGATCTTCGTCGCAGATGCGCGCGGTAATTATGAAAGCAAAAGAGACGAAAATAAACATCAGGACCTTGTATTGTTACATAATTTATGAGCAGTTATAATTGTGAACGTACTTGTAGTTAGAATTTTGAATTAGGGTCCGTTTAGCTTTAAAATGAAGGGTCAATGAAAATTTACCCGACAGTTGTGACGGGTAATGACCTTTACTTGACCTCTTGAAAGCGCGTGATTGGACACGTGGGAATAGGTTTTAGTTTAGTTAGTCAGACGCGATGCAGATTTCAAAGCGGGTGGACATATAGGTTGCCGTTTTGATGTCGTTTCTCCTACCCTCCCCCCGACGGAATCAAAATGGGCAGGGTTGAAAATAAAGCTTGATCAAGAAACAACCATGTCTTGTTTGTGTTAATTAAATGTTAAAACAAGCAATGTCCAGCCCTGCACAAAGAATAATCAATGAACCTAACAGTAGTGTTAATAATAGTTGGAGCGTTTGAGCAATCGAAAACAGCAATAGAAAAAAAAACTGGTGGAACTGGAAGGATTGAAATCGTTCCGACCACATCACTCTTGAGATCAGCCAGAACAGGCATGTCAAACTGAGTAGCCCCATAGCGCCGCATGGATTAAATATATCTGTCATGAGGGCCGCACATGACAACTCTTTGAATCCTTCTTCTACATTAACAGAACAAAGTGATGATTGCTATCATTAATTATCTTTATCAACTAAAACCCAATGAATACATATCTAAAAAAACAATTGTTAAATAGAAAGGAAAAAGAATATTACTGACTGAGTTCAATGATAAAACGTACAAGCGTCACAGCCACTTTCAATTATAGCCATGTATTGATTGAAAGCAGGAGAAGGCAAGAGGAAAGACCCACTCCTTTTCATTGATTGAGTTATCATCCTCCTTTCGCAACTCAAAGGAATGGATGAGAGACAATATGTTGATAAGAGACTGTTTCTTAACAACGGGCCGCGGGTTTGGCATGACTGAGCTAGAATATCGAGAAGTGTAATGAAGAGATAAGGAGAGTTACTGTCACTCTGACATCATTGAAGATAGTTCAAATGAGAAAACTCACAAAGAATAGAATCTTATTATAACAGAGCTTGTGTTTTTATGTTTGTAACCGAAACTACATTACTACCAACGCCACAGTTCCCTTAGTTTTTTTACGTTATATTCTCAATGGTTATTAAATAATCATTATTTAATGCCGGTTTAGAGTGTTCAGATGGGAATCTCAAGGTTCCTGGTTCGATACCAACCCTCGCCGACTCAGCCTATGAGTAGCACAGGGATCAGTGCGATAAAGTGAGGAACTGACGGTAGGTGTGGCGCACCGCCCCCGACGCTAAAAACAATCTCATTGGTCTAGCGCTAGTGAAAAAGGAATAGATTCCCTCACTGTATGGCTGATACCGACTTTAGGTCATCCCGACGACGACTTTTTTTTATTAACATCTTATTCATTCACATGTCTCTATTAAGGGTCTAGATTTATAGATTTGCCTCAAAATAGCGCATTTATGTTTAAAATTCTGTAATGTGTGTTGATATATCATTAAGAAATAAATGTTACATAGTAAATGGTGTGAATAATTTGCATACCAGTTTTTAAAAAATCATTTTTAAATAAAATAATTACATGGTGTCATTGATTTCTGATATTATTGTTTTATTCTCAAAACTTAAAAAAAAAAAAACAAATCCTATGTATAATCTTATATTGAAATCAATTGGAACATAGTAAAAATACGTGTAATCTTTTTTGTGTTTCGTATTTAATTCCATTTGTCTTTCTAATTCAATATATATTTAATCATATTAAAATCTAAATACTTGTGCCTGGAGGGCACATTTTCTGCTAGTAATGATAATACGTTTAAAAAGTAGCAACAGAAATTATCAATTGAATAAATATATTTCCAATAGAAATGATAGCCCCTGAGGTTCTGTATTAATTTTTCGAGTGATAATCAATAATCATTTTGGTTTTATTAAGCAGATCAACAAAATAAATTCATCACCGATAAAAAAAATTAAAAACAAGCAAATTGTTAAAGGAAAAATAAAAAAATTCTGAACCGCCTCAAATAAACGGAAAATGATATTAATTGACGATATTAATACAGGTATAAAATAATTAGAATTGTCCCTTTAAGATTGTGTGTGCGTTTCTGAATCTGCAAAGGCAAAACACATTGCAGGATTTTGTTGACAGGATTTTGTTTTGACTCTGAACACAATTTATTGGTTGCTATTATTCTGGTATTACATTTAAGATTATTCGGTATCTTTGTCTCTAGAAGTACAATCTATCTATCTATCTATCTGTCTATCTATCTATCTATGTCTCTTCATATCTATCTATCACTGTCTCTTCATATCTGTCTGCCTATCTATTTATCTATCTGTCTCAATCTGATCATATCTACCTATATCAGTCAGATCATAAAATTTAAATTTGATAATATATATCGATGTTAATCATATCAATCAATCTATCTATCTATCTATCTATCTATCTTCATATGTTGACCTGATCATATCTATCTATGTTGACCTGATCATATCTATCTATCGATCTATCAATTTATTCCAGTCTCTAGAAGTACAATCTATCTATCTATCTGTCTGTCTATCTATTTATGTCTCTTCATATCTATCTATCACTGTCTCTTCATATCGTCTGCCTATCTATTTATCTATCTATCTCAATTTGAATCATATCTACCTATATCAGTCAGATCATATCTATTTAAATTTGATAATATATATCGATGTTAATCATATCAATCTATCTATCTATCTTAATATTTTGACCTGATCATATCTATCTATCTATCTTCATATGTTGACCTGATCATATCTATCTATCTATGTTGACTTGATCATATCTATCTATCGATCTATCAATTTATTCCAATCTCTAGAAGTACAATCTATCTATCTATCTATCTATCTATCTATCTGTCTGTCTATCTATTTATGTCTCTTCATATCTATCTATCACTGTCTCTTCATATCTGTCTGCCTATCTATTTATCTATCTATCTCAATCTGATCATATCTACCTATATCAGTCAGATCATATCTATTTAAATTTGATAATATATATCGATGTTAATCATATCAATCTATTTATCTATCTTCATATGTTGACCTGATCATATCTATCTATCTATGTTGACCTGATCATATCTATCTATCGATCTATCAATTTATTCCAGTCTCTTCATATCTATCTATATTGGGTTATCTGCCCTTAGCTGCAGATGTTTTTTCCGATACACCGCCAGAGTCTGGCAGTTAACATTCTGACAAAGAAAAGGCTCAAAATAAACTTATTTTCCTCTCTGAAAGCAGTAAGAAGACCCCAAATTCATCCCTTTGTGGGCGTTCCCTTCGGAAGATTGGGCTCTTTTTTCCTGCAACCCCCATGAAACTGCCGAATTTTGTGAGTGGGACACAAGCCAAAAGTTTTCGTAAATTACAGACATGTCTATAAATGAGTGATCATGATCAACAAAAGCAAAGGAACATTGCCAAGTAGGTAAATGGAGTGTGAGTTTGTTTCTATTACACACAAAACACACACACACACACACACACACACACACACACACACACACAACACTTCTATTTTCATACCTTGCTCTTGTTTTGTGTTACAATAATAACAGTTGTTTTATTGTCTGTAGTATTTATTGCTGAATGGAACTTAAAATGTTCTAAAATTGTATCGACATATCTCAGTCTCCGCCTATCTATCTATCTATCTATCTATCTAAGTATGTTCGTATCGATCTATCTATCTAAGTATGTTCGTATCTATCTATCTATCTATCTAACTATCTATGTTCGCATCTATCTATCTAAGTATATTCGTATCTATCTATCTATCTATCTATCTATCTATCTATCTCTGTCTCTCTCTGTCTCTCTCTGTCTCTGTCTCTGTCTGTCTGTCTGTCTGTCTGTCTCTCTCTCTATATATATATATCAGTATGTTCGTATCTATCTATCTATCTATATATCTATCTCAGTATGTTCGTATCTATCTATCTATCTATCTATCTAGCTATCTATCTATCCCAGTATGTTCGTATCTATCTATCTATCAATCTATCTATCTATCTATCTCAGTATGTTCGTATCTATCTATCTACCTATTTATCTCAGTATGTTAGTATCTATCTACCTATTTATCTCTGTATATTCGAATATATCTACCTATTTATCTCAGTATGTTCGTATATATCTATCTACCTATTTATCGCAGTATATTCGTATATATCTATCTACCTATTTATCTCAGTATATTCGTATATTCGTATATATATATCTATCTACCTATTTATCTCAGTATATTTGTATATATCTATCTCAGTATATAATATATATATATAATATAATATATATAATATATATATATATAATATATATATATATATATATATATATATATATCAGTATGTTCGTAGCTATCTATTCTATCTATCCCAGTCTGTTCTGGTCGCATCTGTCAATCTTACAAAGTCAACAGATGGATCGTATCCTAACAAATTATTTCTTTGATGCACCAATGATATAAGTTTTGTCTTGAGGCTTTGGTCTAAATCCGTATGAAACGATTAAACGTCTTAAGAGGATTTGCCATTTCCGAAGAAGATTAATCCTAACTTCTAAGAATTTAATCAGATGAGGTGTGAGATAATCCGCTTCCACACAACTTCGGATAACCACAAATTATATCTTCTCACTACTGAAATTTCATCAGTGTCTCACCGGTAGACTTACCTTTCATATGCCGCCCAAGGGCATTGCAGGCAGAGTATTAATCTTCTCACGATAAATTCGGATCGGCGCCATCTTTGTTGATACTGGTCTTTTTTTTCTGCATGACTTTGTTCCCACTGCATGACGTATGTCTTCACATAAGTGTCTGGAAAGAAAAATATAGAAACTTTCCAATCAGCGCTTTATTTATAGAATAGCTGCGTGGGTTCAGTTTAAGTACGTCAAATTATGTCGATGATCATAATAAGTTTATATATGATCACAGTATGAAAATACAATGTATATCCTAATCCTGCCCCCCTTCTCCAATAACGCAGTTAGCGGTGTTGCAATAGGGGCCAAAGTCGCGATGTAGTAGTAGTTGTTAGTCCAGTAGCAGTCGTCGTTAGCTCGAAGGAACAACACACGAAGTCGTATAGTCAAAAAGGGGTTGTTTTATTATTTCTAGGCTCGGGTTCGTTTCAGAGAGAGAGAGAGAGAGAGAGAGAGAGAGAGAGAGAGAGAGAGAGAGAGAGAGAGAGAGAGAGAGAGAGAGAGAGAGAGAGAGAGCGGATATTCTATCCGTAAATCACCTTCATGCGCGGGCTGATTCGTTGCTACCCTAGATATGTCCCAACGGAGCCCCAACAAACACCGTCTGACTCTCCTCGGACCCCGGCGAAAGACTGGCCGATTTTCTTTTACTTCCGTTTGTGATCTCGGGGGGGGGGAAGGTTACATCCACTTCCGCTCCAACCCGAATCATGCCCGCAGGGTCATTGGTCGGTCACTGGTGGCTACAGCTGAATGTTTACCTTCCAAAACTTTAATCTCTTTTTTTCTTATTTCTTTTATATGTCTTTCTCTATAAATACGATTACCCTTTCCTTTCGATCCGCCAAATTCCCCGTAGGCCACATAACTACGCTACAGCGGGGCTTACAATACGCTAACTGCAGAGTATTAATGTTACATGAGGAATAGGCATTGCCTATCATTTTTGTAATGAAGTGTAAGATTTAAATAACCTAAGTATTGAACAGGCTCATTGCAACTTAACTTTGGTGATCTAGGCGGGAACGGGTGCTTTCAACGTGCTCACCGTAAGTCTTTTAGTATTGGATAGAGATACTTGATATCATATAACCTCATTATTTGTACCACGAATAGGTTACTTGAAGCTTTAGTTATTTAGTAAGGATTTATATTTACATACTTGAAATCACCATATGAAATCGTTGTCGTCGGTGACGCGTGTGGGGGTGGGGGCTAAAAGTCAGTATCAGCCACACAGCGAAGGAGTATATCCCCTTTTCACTAGCGCCAGATCAAGGAGATTTTTTTGAGTCTGGGTGGAGCGCCACACCTACTACCAGCTCCTCATTTTACCGCACAGATTTCTGTACTACTCATACGCTTAGTTGGCGAGGACCGGTATCGAACCAGGACCTTATGGCTGCCAGGCGGACCCCACTCGTTCCTTCCGACAACCTGTTAGCGAACTTAGAATAGACTAACTTCAGATGAGTGATGTTACTTGATGAATAAACATACCTCTCATTTTCAAAAGGTAGCGTAAGATCTTCAAATTAACGTTTAAAGTTATTGGAAAAAATACAGATAACTTCAAAAGTTTAACAGGCAGGCATTGACCCCGAGTCTTCCGAGTTTGCATCGATGATTGGTCCGGGAGGATCACGTGATCAAAGAAACTTGGGGAAAATAGAATAGATCGGCAGATTTTCTTATCATATAAACCATTCGAGTAAGACGAACAAAACATGCCAGACTGCTGGAGAAGAAAGGACGAACTCATAAGTGACGTTCTCCTGTGGACACCTACACATGAATTACGCCTTTCTCTTTTGCGGACAGAGTAAGTAGATCAATGTTTTTGTATAAGTAGAATTGAACCTGAGTGGCCTATTGATAGTATCAGCCGGAAAGCGAGGAAGTCTATCCCTTTCCATTAGCGCTAGACCAAGGAGATTGTTTTGCGACCAAGCACGCCACCTACCATCAGATCTCCACTTTACCGTACAGACACAAGCCGTGCTACTCAAGCGCTGAGTTGGCGAGGTCGGTATCGAACGCCGAAATTTCTGGTTCCGAGGCAGATGCTGCTTACCACCCTCAGAAAATTTTTTTTTTAACTGATGCTTCGGTTATTCGCTCAACAATTATCAGATTTGATGGAGGAAAAAACTGTGACCTATCGTTGTTAATATTTAAAAAAAAAAATTAAAATAATCTGAATGAAAGTAGGAATTATGGTGCTTGTTCGTTCAGATGACGTCACGCACAAGGTTGGCGCGCAAATCAGATTTTGCTCTGGGCAGGAATGTATCAATCAGTCTGTTAATTACAATTTAAAATCCAAGTGCCTTAAATGAGAGTAAATCCTATTCAGCTTTCACTGTTAATTTCTCACATTTAATTAGATAAATACTTCAAGAATATTAAAGTTTTTATTTTCTTCATTATAGATTTTTATTTTTTACATTTATAATATTTATCTCAACATTCAATGCATTAATATGTTATCATGCCTATAGGCATTTTGTTCCAATTCGCCTGCATATATTAGTATTTTACTCTATAGCAGTTTTTATGAACGTGGGGCCTCTTATAGTATCCTAGAATTTCAAGGTACCGTTTTTACAATTTATCATGTATTTCTACTAATTCATATCGTATTTGTTTACATTTACTAGGCAATATTATGGCACCCTCCGAGGTGCAAGTATTAAGTGTCAGATAAAATATAGGTAAATTTAGAAAGTCTAACAAAAACTAAATAAGAATGCAGACCACCAATGATTTGAATAACAGCAGAGGGGGTATAATCTGAAAAAGAAAACAGCTTTTTCTCCTTTCCCCCCCGTCTCTCCTTAGCTAAACTTTTCTAATTTAAGCTATTGTAGTTGAATAGAATAAGAAGTAAAGAATAAAATTACAGTTGAAGATTTTCTTTTTGTTAATCTCTCAAGGATTAATTTCCGCGTTAAATTTTCTGCTGAATTTCATCAACATTAACCACTCCTAAAGTGAATCAGAAATCAAGACCCAAAATACCAAGCAACAGATCTTATTTAAAATCAAATTTCAAATATCAATATGCAAATAGCCTTGCCCGAGTGCTCAGTAACGCTTTTGTTTACAAATATAAATATAATGCTATGTATTAGCACATTGATATGACCAGCAGTATTAATAATGAAAAAACAATATATATTAATCAATGAGGTGCAGTTAATATAGAAAAACCTCATTGCATAGATGCGAATGTTGATGCTCACTCTCACACCTCACTCACACTGTGTAGTGCTGATATCGTTTGCGGTTACAGTACAAACACAACCACATCTTTCCCCGATCTCCATCTTGTAATCAAGATAGTATGATTTGCTATCATCTTCGCTTATGATATTTTTTACCCTTATATAGTATATTTTAACAGTTTATGAGTATTTATACCATTATAGTATTCTTACGATCCTCTCTCCTATATCAATTCTCATAGTAATTTTATATATTTACATTACTATAGTATTCACCCGCTTTCTATAGTATTTTTAACCCTCTAATATTTAGCTAGTATTTTTACATTTATAGTATTTTACATTAATATTTACAGTCTTATAGTATTTACACACACACAGACACACACTACCACCAACACACACACACACAACACCCACACATCACACACACACACATATATCACTATACTTATATATATATATAATATATCATTGTAGAATCATGCAGCATTTATTGTCTGCAAATTTTGTCCTTTGCTGTTTTTCGTTGATTGCCGGGACTATTTATGTCAAATCTGGCGAAAATTGGCTGATGTATTGGCCGATATAGTCAGTATAGACCAAGTACTTTCTGCGCCTTATCGTGAACCATTTTTTCACGGGCTATTTTGAAAACTCTCTTGAACAACAATGGCATTACCATTTCTATTTAATAGAGTGGTGTTTATTATTGCGGTGTGTGTGAGAGTGTGAGTGAGTGTAGTGTTACTATTCTTACAATTATTGTGCGATCCTCTCTACACCAATTTTAATCTACTCAGATTCTAGGTTTTTAGAACAGGTCGCCCTTATTATCAGAAGCCTGTTTATTTTGAGTTTCGTTTGCGAGATCTTCACCAGTACCAATTGTGGCTCTAGATATTACAAAAAATAATACCGGAGCCGAGCACTCACGACAAATCAAAAGGACAAACACTTGCAATCAAAAATAGCATGTGCCATTTATTTAACGATTATGCCCACACAGAAGTATGACATTGCGTGGCTATAAATACTACACACACACACTAACACACACAACACATATACGCTACTTATATATATATATATATATATATATAATATATATATATATATATATACACACCACAACAATATATATATATGATTTTTTACATGTAGGAATATTTATATAGTAATTCTTTTAAATGACAATAAAAAATAATAAAATACCGGGTAGCGTAACCCAGATCATTAAGGACAAAAAAGATAAGTATTGTTGTATTGGCGGTATTTCTGCGTTATAAGTATACAAGAAAACATATTCGAAAGTGATTACGTCACATACCAAATGTTTTTTGTTATATTTATTTCTTTGTAAAGTCCTCAAACGTGTACTTTCCCGTCGCGTGTTTGAAAATATGAAATTTTTACTGTTTTAGTTCTGACGATGCATATTTCTTCACACAAGAAATTTTATTACATTTATACCACGAAAAAAACCCAGGAATGCACTTAAACTCTGCCTACATAAATAATTGCAGCAACAACGTTCAAAACTAACGTATAGATCATTTATATATCTTTTCATGATTAATCAGAGTTCATGTGCGTACAAAATAAAATCACGAGCACTTACGGGAATAGATAGCAAACTGCTCCTTAAGTCAGTGTCCTCCCGCGCCAACGCCAAAGTTGACACCATCGCTCTATATCTGATTTCACCCACACCCTGCAAGCCCCCAGACGCACTACCTGCTAGCGTTCCGCTTGGATAGCCTCTCCGACCGATCCCTACACCACCAGAATAAGCTAAGCTAGCTGTCCCTCCCCGAGAAGGAGGAACGTGCTAAACTCGTTCACCCGGGTTGCCACTCCCTCTGATAGCCCCACCAGGGGACCCGGCTGCCGTACCTGCTGATCGTTGATGCCTCTCCGACCGACCCTACACAGTCAGCCCTAATCCATGGTGATTCCGCCCACCCCTATGGATACTCAGGTGGTCGCCACAGCTACCCGGGTCACCTGAGATAAAGAGCTGGCCAGTATATTTCCCTCATTAAACTATCTCTTGTGTTACATATATCAGAGAAACAGCATAGTCATGGGAGTAAACCCGCTCAACATACTCTACGCTTTCACACCCACTGAACAACTAATGAGTTGTTTACCGGAATCTATAATGAGAGAGACGAGAGAAACAGGGAGACGAGAGAAGACGAGTATGAGCACGCTGGATGGATTGATGAGAGCCTCTCGAGACGACCTACAGAACAGAGCCTAAGTCGAAGTGTCACTCCCGCGAGGAAGTTAAAACCGTCGACGAAGTGGTTAAATGGGTTCACGGCTTGAGAACAGACCGGCCAGCTGCAAGACCGTGGCTAGCGCAAGACGGGAGCAGTCCATCCACCAGTACTTCATGGGTGTTAGAGGGTTGTGGACCTCGTACCGACCACCCCACACCACAGCCTACGCCCTAAGTCAGCGATGCGTACCGCTAGGAAGGAGAGTGAGAAGTCGTTAATGTTCCCGGGACACAAGCAGAGCTAGGAGCCACGGGTGCTAGACACTCCCTGCAGCCAAGTTTATGGGTAGACGGCGCGTTTGCGCCGGTGCTGCAGTGTTTGATGGGCCTCACCGACCGACAGATCGGGCGTACATATCAACAAGTAGCGTCCCATTAGTAACCGTGAGAAATGGCTAGATATGATAGTAGTAATCCTGATAGATACAGATAGAGAGACCGACGAAAAGAGAGATCTAGGAACCGTATCGGACAAGGCTATATTAAATTAATACTATATGCTACAGCGGAGGAGAGAGAGACGACGAGCGAGATGAGGAGGACACGCCGAGAGACAGAACCGAAGGGACGCGGATGCCGACGCACGAGAGGTGACGAGAGAGAAGAAGGCGATGTGGGAGATGAGAGAATTGGTAGTGGACTTCTCCATCTTGCAGCCAGAGTCCTCTTTAGTCACAGATTAGCGCGTAAATGTGCTGTTTGCCTCGCTTCCAAGAATGACGTTTCTGCCCAGCGGCAAGGGTCTGCGAGATGGAAATGTCACTTTAAGGATTCCTCCTTCAGCGAGATGACGGATTAAAATTAGGGTTTCACAATCACTGTCAAGCTGGCCAATAACAATTTGTGCACCGGCCGTGGTGTGGTGCATTGGACCGCAGTTTTCAGCGTCGCTTTTTCTAGCTTTTCACAGCAGCGCGAAGATAATGGTTATAGGGATAGAACAGTTTATAGACAGAAAACAGAGTATCTAGCCCTGAAACAGTTATTAATTTATAGTTCTACATTAGAGTAAATATATATATAATCACCTATATCGAGATAACTCCCATCACTGCTGACTTATCACCCTTGAGCTACAATGAGCTACTGATCTCAAGGAGAGAGAGTGAGAGAGAACACAGGTTTAAATAACTTGATTGCCAGGCTCATTTCGATTTGCTAGTACTAAGTAAGTTGGCGATGGGCCTCTCCGACCGAGTAGGGAGATAACCCAACACTAACTCAACTTACTTAATCGCCAAAGTCCAGAATTGTCAGCCAATTCCCGCTGAACGTAGAACATATACGTCGGATCACTTCCTTTTCTTCAACGAGCATCTACACAAACACACATCACACTACAGCTACACACATATCAAACCACACCAGCAGAATATTATAGTACTATACTACTCACTTAGTTACTAATAGCAAAGGGGAACGCGTGAGGTACGTGAGGACATCATCAAAGATTTAACTAGCTGCACGGCCATTGAAGATTCTGTTTGGACATCCGAACGAGACGTGATCCGTGACCGATAAGTCTCTCCTACGTTTACAAATATAGGATCCTATCTACGCCAGTATACCCCCGTACTTCTACATTCATGTCTCCTATCTAGACGAGGGGTGGATCCTACACGCGGAGCAGAGAAGATGGTTAAGAGATAGCACGTGCAGCTGCAGACCTGCAGCCACAGAAGACGTGTTTTTGACCACACGCATGCAATGGGTGAGAGCTGAGCCTTTCTCATGCTCTGAGCTCAGGCCTTTCCTAAGACCTTACATCATAAATGTTAAAACAGCCAAGCTTACCTACAATTTATACCATAGCTCCGGGAGAATTCGTACTTTCATGGCGTGCGACGTAAACCGTTACACACGCAAGTACTCATACACACGCGCTTCCTGTGAACAAGCTACAATCCACTAAGTTAATCCCACACAATAGAACAATCTTAATGACATTTGCACGTATCTACTATACAAATAAAGAAAAAGTAAACATTCGAGTATAATGAATTTCGAGACTATTTGCTAAGGATTACAACGCCATCATTATAGTAAACAAAAAATATGTTTTAGAGCTAAACAAAGAGCTTATTCTGGGCTTAGATTCTACTGGAATGTCAGGATTTTGTAAAATGTACATCATATATCCACTGGTAATTTTGTGTCGCGTCCTCCTCCAGCTTCTTTACATTGAACACAAAAGCATGAACGTCAATCGTTTTCAGCAGTTCTAAATCGCTTAAAAATAAAAATGTCCGCCCTGTAACAGCGTGGGCCGTTAGAATGCACCGACTGCAACCTCTCGCGATAGGGGTAAAGACTTCCCCCAATGGGGCCACCTGTTTTTGCCGTGTATCTGGTTCTGCAGACGTACTATCGCTGCAGCTGATGCTTAAGGATAGAGCCCAGGTGCATGAGCAGTTCCCTATGACATGCCATACTCCACTTGTTGGCCCCTATCTTGAGCTAGACGGGCGGTCGGAGGCCCCCTCGATCAATCAGGTCTGCTTCACCTCAAGCCCCTAGCCACCTGATATGACTTTCCCAACCCATTGCCCTCCCTTATGGCAAGCCCCAATCCCTTTCTTATCATATGGGTGCTAGAAGGCGGTGACTGAGGGTCACATGTCCTCCTTGGGATTACTGGTTAAACCTATCGATGGTGAGGGTTCCAGTTTGGATATTCTCTC
>CM042137.1:56687032-56697860 GCA_023376005.1 Doryteuthis pealeii | reverse complement strand
AAAAAAAAAAAAAAGAGAGAGATCTGTCAACAAAAATCCTGCATGTGTTTTTTGCCTTTGCAGATTCTAGAACGCAACACACAATCTTAAAAGGGACAATTCTAATTATTTTAGTACCTGTATTAAAATATCGTCAATTAATATGCATTTCCGTTTATTTTGACGGGCGTTCAGAATTTTTTTTTTTTTCCTTTAACATTTGCTTGTTTTTAATTTTTTTTATCGTGGATGATTTATTTTGTTGAATCTTGCTTAAATAAAAACAAAATGATTATTGATTAATACTCGAAAATTAATACAGAACCTCAGGGGCTCATTTCTATTGGAAAATATATTTAATTTCAATTGATTATTTCGTTGCTACTTTTAAAACGTATTATCATTAACTAGCAGAAAATGTGCCCTCACAGGCACAAGTATTTAGATTTTAATATGATTTAATAATTATATTGAATAGAAAGACAAATGGAATTAAATACGGAACAACAAAAAAGATTACACGTATTTTTACTAAATGTTCCAATTGATTTCAATATAAGAATTATACATAGGATTTGTTTTTTTTTTTTTAAGTTTGAGAAGTAAACATAATATCAGAATCAATGACCCATGTAAATTAATTTTTATTTAAAAAATGATTTTTTAAAAACTGGTATGCAAATTATTCACACCATTTACTATGTAAACATTTATTTCTTAATGATATAATCACACACATTACAGAATTTTACAACAATAAATGCGCTAATTTTGAGGCCAAAATCTATCAAACTAGACCTTAATTAGAGAAAATTGTGAATGAAATAAGAATGTTAATAAAAAAAAAGTCGTTCGTCGGGATGACCTAAAGTCGGTATCAGCCATACAGTGAGGAATCTATTCCTTTTTCACTAGCGCTTAGACCATGAGATTGTTTTTAGCGTCGGGGGCGGTGCGCCACACCTACCGTCAGTTCCTCACTTTATCGCACTGAATCCTGTTGCTACTCATAGGCTGAGGTCGGCGAGGTTGGTAATCGAACCAAGGAACGCGTGAGAATTCCTCGAATCACTCTAAACCGGCATTAAATAAATGATTATTTATAAACATTGAGAATTAACGTAAAAAACTAAGGGAACTGTTGGCGTTGGTAGTTAAATGTAGTTTCGGTTACAAACATAAAAACACCAAGCTCTGTTAATAATAAGATTCTATTCTTTGTGAGTTTTCTCATTTGAACTATCTTCAATGATGTCAGAGTGACAGTAACTCTCCTTATCCTCTTCATTACACTTCTCGATATTGCTAGCTGCAGTCAGCCAAACCCGCGGCCCGTTGTTAAGAAACAGTCTCTTATCAACATATTGTCTCTCATCCATTCCTTTGAGTTGCGAAAGGAGGATGATAACTCAATCAATGAAAAGGAGTGGGTCTTTTCTTGCCTTCTCCTGCTTTCAATCAATACATGGCTATAATTGAAAGTGGCTGTGGACGCTTGTACGTTTTATCATTGAACTCAGTCAGTAATATTCTTTTTCCTTTCTATTTAACAATTGTTTTTTTAGATATGTATTCATTGGGTTTTAGTTGATAAAGATAATTAATGATAGCAATCATCACTTTGTTCTGTTAATGTAGAAGAAGGATTCAAAGAGTTGTCATGTGCGGCCCTCATGACAGATATATTTAATCCATGCGCGCTATGGGGCTACTCAGTTTGACATGCCTGTTCTGGCTGATCTCAAGAGTGATGTGGTCGGAACGATTTCAATCCTTCCAGTTCCACCAGTTTTTTTTTTCTATGCTGTTTTCGATTGCTCCAAACGCTCCAACTATTATTAACACTACTGTTAGGTTCATTGATTATTCTTTGTGCAGGGCTGGACATTGCTTGTTTTAACATTTAATTAACACAACAAGACATGGTTGTTTCTTGATCAAGCTTTATTTTCAACCCCTGCCCATTTGATTCCGTCGGGGGGGAGGGTAGGAGAAACGACATCAAAACGGCAACCTATATGTCCACCCGCTTTGAAATCTGCATCGCGTCTGACTAACTAAACTAAAACCTATTCCCACGTGTCCAATCACGCGCTTTCAAGAGGTCAAGTAAAAGGTCATTACCCGTCACAACTGTCGGGTAAATTTTCATTGACCCCTTCATTTTAAAGCTAACGGACCCTAATTCAAAATTCTAACTACAAGTACGTTCACAATTTATAACTGCTCATAAATTATGTAACAATACAAGGTCCTGATGTTTATTTTCGTCTCTTTTGCTTTCATAATTACCGCGCGATCTGCGACGAAGATCCCATACACTGATTAGCATTGATTCTTTTTCTACTTTGTTACAATGAAGTCTGCTCTTCTGGCTTTTATTGCCTTTCTCAATGGGGAAAATCTCAAACTGTCCTGCTATTCTCATTCGCCGTGAAATCGTCTCGTTTATGCTTATGCCATTTCTTTTTATCGACAATAAAGTGAGACCGACCGGATTGAAGTGAGTGGTCTGTCTGGACGTCACAAATTGTCTTCCTATTCACATTCTCAATAACAGATTCTGGTTTGTGATTATGTTATATTTTTTAAATCTCCGAGGAATTCTGCTTTATTGGCTTCAATCGAATTATCTGCTTGAATGCTTACGTCCTAATTTACTTTTTTTTCTTTTCTTCAACGACAGTTTTTGTTATTTACATCAAATTTTTTTAATACTTTGTATACTATTATATTATACTTTGATATATATATATATATATATATATATATATATATATATATATATATATATATATATGTGTGTGTGTGTGTGTGTGTGTATTTTATATATATATATATATATATATATATATATATATATATATATATATAGGGCCGGTTTAGCTCAGTCGGTAGAGCGTTCGGCTAGAAACCACAAGCTTCCTAGTTCGATACCGGCCCTCGCCAACTCAGCGTATGAGTAGCACAGGGATCTGTGCGGTAAAGTAAGGAGCTGATGGTAGGTGTGGCGCTCCACCTCAGACGCTAAAATAATCTCCTTGGTCTAGCGCTAGTGAAAAGGGGATAGACTCCCTCGCTGTATGGCTCATACCGACATTAGGCCGCCCGATGACTTTACTTTACTATATATATATATATATATATATGCTATAGATGCCATTTGTTTTGGGAGGAAGGAGTCGCCGAGGGGCAGGAGTTAACATACTGGACTGGGACATCGTAATAAGCGAGTTCGAAATCCAGTCTCGCTATTACCTTCACTTTCGGACTAATACCCATGGGAAAGATATGGGTTAAATAGTCCCACTACTGTTCTTCTACAAGGATAAATTTGGCATTGAATACCCAACAAAGATTGATATACCATTAAACAAAGATTGATATACCATTAAACAAAGAAATCAAACCATTTTTTGGTTACTTCTTCAAATTCAAGTGTAAACAATTTTATAGAAGTTTTAACTCTTAAACCATCAAAATACACTCTCTCTTTTTTTTCAAAATTGAGACAACGCCCCTCATTTTCACTGAAAAATATTATTTTTGTGTTTTATGGAGTTCTTATAGACCAAACATCATATAATAATTGTCCTCACTTGAATTTGAAGATATCGCCGTGTGGCCCACACCCAAATTGAAGTTTTTTTATATTGGTTGAATGATCTGACGGAAGGTTAAAATTCGGAATATTCCACTTTTAAAAAATCCTAATGCCACTTCTATGTGAGTGTTTCACATCTCTTGTTATAATGGAGATTGTGTGTTTGTCTGTCTGTCTGTAACCGAAACTATATCACTACTCAAGTCACAATTGCCTTACTTACGTCACATTCACCTTGATTTTATTTTTATTTAAACTTCAATTATTAATAAAACTGTTTTACATTATTAATACTGTTGGCCTTATCTACATATCAATTACATGCAATTGTATTCATATCTGCAAAAAAATAATGGTTTACAATGTTAACGGGAAGGCTAATTTGCATATTGATATTTAAAATTTAATTTTGATAAATATGTGCTTAATATTATTGATTTCTAATTGTTTGGTTTTATTCTAATTAATATGATAAAAATCTGATAAATCTTAAAAGAAATCCATTGACAAGAAAACAATAACAGTAATCTTATTATTAATACTTTATTAAAAGTTAGCAATGAAAGATGGGACTGATGAAAAATGAAGGAAGAGTTAGTTTCAAAGCTTTTCTATTTTTCGGTTATACCCCCTGTTTCAAATCATTTTATTTGCATTCTTATTTAGTTTCATTAACCTTTCTAATTAAATATAATGAGTTTATTACATTAAAACTTAAATACTTGCACCAGGAGTGTGAATATATATTTGCTAGTTCGTTACAACTAGCGTTTATTCACTGATGACTGTGACGGAAAATCTCCTCGGGTCTCCAACAATCTTTTAATTATCCTAACCGATTTTAGAAGTACTGGGGTCAGGGTATTCTTGATTCTTCCTCTGATCTCCAGTTCTCTTAGTCACATTTTAGGTCTTTGGAGAACGTTCCAAGGGCTCCAACTACAATTGGTATCACCGTCACTTTCATGTTCCACAGTTTTTTCAGCACTCTGGCAAGAAACAAGTATTATCTATCTTTCTGCTTTCTTTCATTTTCGCTCTATGGTCCGCAAAATCTGTTACATAATTATTGGATACCTAATATTTATGGCAATAGTGTAGAAATTAAAATGGTCGTTATAAGCTACAGCCCACGGCCTTGAAGGATGAGTGACGGCGCTTGACCTCACTCTCACCTTGCCTTACGGGGATAAATCGTAAGAACCGGAAGGCATAGAAGACCCTGTCTTCCGGTTTAAGGATAGTAAGTTTCACTCAGTTAGAAGGTAGGAGCCCGATAGGGTAAGTCGATCTGCGCAGATGTCTGGGTTGGGGATTGAAAATAAAGTAACATAAAAGTAAATCGAAGTCTTGTGTTTATTACCTAAAAACTAACAATGACACAGGGCTTCTGATAAGGAGAAATCCCTAACAGAAACCAGACCCGAAGTCCCCAAGAAAGTCCAGACCTTAGAAGAGACCAGACCAAGATGTTAGAAGATAGAACCAAAGCCGGCCAGAAAAAAAGACGACTAGAAGTAAGAATTAAAGAAAGGGTATGCAACAAATCCACTTGCTGACAAATTATGTTCTTATTGTTAATCATCACAGGGTCTAGTCTTCTGACCGGTATTGGGGGACGGGTTTGTATTTCAAATTCTCAGAGAATTTTATGCGTATAGTTTTCGTGGGTAGATTCTGTTGTATACATGTACCTTTTGTCGACATGGTCAAATTTTAATCGGTTTTACCTACTAAAAGCCTTATCTTTCACATGTATTTTTCTAGCAATGATCAAGAGCCTATATTACTTTCCGAATGTCTCTTTTATTATCATGATGTTTTTCTTGATCTTTTTTTCTTTCTTTTTCAGATTAATGTTTGGGAGAAACACAAAACTTTCGACAAAAAAGTTTGTTTAGGTGAAATTGTGATAAAACTAGAAAATTTAGATTTGAGCAAACATACTATCGGTTGGTATCAGCTTTTCAATTCGGGAGCCACAGAAATGAGTTCAGACGAAGCCCTTTCTCATTGGTGAGAAAAAGAATAAACACAGGTTAGTTTTTGACTGAACCAAACAAACCAATGATTTTTTTTTAGATATTCTAACGAAGGATGCTTGTATGACGACGCCAAGTTCATAGAAATAAAAGAGTCGTTACAGATAACAATGAACGATGACGTAAACATTATGACGTCAGGGAGTTAAGTTGCTGTTCCAGACGGCCATTTTGTCGTCTGTTCTCTCCTATTGAGCAAATAAGAAGACTCCCTGTTGCATATTCGATATTTGATATTATTATTTTCCATTAAACATGTTTGGCAATGTAGAAATTTTTACGATGGTGCTCAAAGATATGGCGTTTATCTACAAATTAATTCGAAATATAAAAAACAGAAAGCCAAACTGTTTAATTATTATAAAGGTTGTCGATCTTGGCGTTTCTTCAACATTCAACACGCCTCAGATCACTGATATTGTTTTTTTTATCAAGAGATCAAGCGGAACATCCTCCGTAGATCTCTTGAAACTATTACTATTATTTGTTGTTATTGATGATGTATTTGTCACTGTTTTTTATTATTATTATTATTATTATTATTATTATTATTATTATTATTATTATTATTATTATTATTATTATTATTATTATTATTATCACTCCTTTTGAGTTTTTCACATCAGCGTTAGCTGATGGTATTTCCATGGAGTCTGAGTGATAACAAGTCCCCTCGGATCTCCAGGCCTATTATTATTATTATTATTATTATTATTATTATTATTATTATTATTATTATTATTATTATTATTATTATTATTATTATTGCGAGTTTTTTTTTACATCAGCGTTAGCTGGCGGTCTTTCACTGGAGTAATTATTATTATTATTATTATTATTATTATTATATTATTATTATTATTATTATTATTATTATTATTATTATTATTATTATTATGTTACTGTTAATGACAATCATTAACTTCTAATATTGTCAATTTGCTCACATCATCATTGATATTATATCTGTTATCATTTGAGTTTTTATTAATATTACTATACATATAATTATTTTATATTTGATATGATTTTATTATCATCATTATATGAAAATAATGATATTAATATCGTTGGAATAACCATATTGATATCATTATTATATGAGTATTATTATTATTATCAGAAATGATATGATGTTGTATTTATTTCATTATGACTAAAAAGTCATTTTCTTTTCATTATGTTACAGTATTGTCATTATTGTGACTATAAGTAATAATGACGAAGTCTTTCTCTAATAATGTTCATTAATATTTGTGACTTTTAATACATTATGGTATTATCATTTTTGGGTGGTGCTGTTTCGTGCGCATGCGCTGTTTCATTCACAATCCCTTGTTCAGGAACAAAATATATTTAACAGATCAAATGATCAATTAATTAAACGATGATTGTATTATTATTATTATTTGAAAATGAATCTAACGATTATTGATGATATGAAACGAAAAATAAATCTTGTATTAAAACATAAACCGATTTAATAATATCAAGTATCGTATGTGAAAAATATTATGAAAAAAATATCCTCGATTAGGATTTTAAGATTCTTAATCTGCGTCTTAATGGATGAGTAAAGATTATTTTTAATTGAAGTTGATATCGATTTAGGAAAAAATATTTTATGGCGTCTTGATCCTTTTCTAGTTAAAGTTCAAAGTTCAAATGGTGCGCAGCGAATCTTTAACGCACCATCGAGTTGTTGGAAAGAAACAAGATGGAGGAAGATTATCAAATCAATGAATCAAAACTATTTATGAATTACTTCAAGTGGTTAATGCAAGAAAGGAATTGATATTTCCAAGGGTTGAAGAACTGTCAACGTTTTGACCAACAAATATTTGACGTTTTTCTTTTTGTTGAATTTATAAAATATGAACAAATTTTTAGCAAAAATAGATTTGCTAAAAGATTAACTAGTTTTATCAACTACTTCCGTTTATGATCCAAGTGATAACAATCTAAATGATGGAATCAGAGTATCAAGACTCCAACTTAAATTCTTAGAATTTAAATGATGTATACACAGCTGAGTATCTTATATAATAGAATGTCTTGACTTCATCAAGATGAATCAATGTCAATTTGAATATATATATATATATATATATATATATATATATATATATATATAAGCCAGTCTTGATACTTTTTTTTCAAACAAAATTCTTTTAGTAAAACAAAAGACCTGTACGAGGTTGTTTGCATTTCACTTGATGCTAATAGTAGAAGTAAAACTCTGAATTCAAACCAACTGTACTCTGCTTAAACATTGACTTTGTAAATATACACATCTAAACCAATGGTTAAAAATACTTTTTGCTATTACTGCAGCATAGCCATATTTAGGAAACCATTACCCAGAGGCATTAAAGCACATTTTACTTTTGGATACAAGAAAAAAATAAGGAAAAAATTTTGGAATGTTTTTTTTTTTTTTTTTTTAAGAAATTGAAGAGGAAATTATAAAGAATTTAAGGAGAATTTTAAAGAAAATGGGATTAAAAAGAAAAAAAAAAGAAAAACAATTGTAAACAAAACATTTGACAAGTGGTTGCATTTCTTGTTTCTGTTCAGAAACAATAATGATGATTTTAACAAAAAGACAAAAAAAAATGACACTAGAAAAAAAGTTTATTTATAAGTCCATCTCGTGTATTAAATTTCAAAGTTCAACTGGTGCTCACCGTATTTTTAAAGCACCATCGAGTAGTCAACCCTATATTTATAGTCACGAAATAATTCATAATTTTTAATTCAACGATTACTCTCTGTTCTTATATCATGTTCCAATTTTAATCTTTAAAAAAAACATTATTCGTGTATAGGTCGACCACCAATTTTTTGCATAAAATTGCCTTTAAAACTCGACTTATACACGAGTGTATACGGCATATTTATACTGAACTGACCAAAAGAAAAAATAATTCTTTGCTGATTATGGAATCGGATATCACCTAAAAGTATCTAAGTACAGTTATTCTAATAATGGGACTGTTATACACTAATATACTCTGACTAGTATCCTAATCTTGGTTGTTATATGCATAAAATTTCGGCTGTTGTACTCTTCGGTCTTTTTCAAGTGTGTCGTAGTCGGTAACCTTATGGGAACTTGAAACCCGAACACCTAATTCAATCGACGGGATTGAATGATCTCATTTCGCTTTCCTTTCTTGGAGCATAAATTCCAAATTGAAAATCCACAAAAGATCGATACGTTGTAACTGTAACAATCAAAATAAAGATACGAGAACGATTCCATCAGAGTGCAATAATAATTTCTCATTATAGAAATTCATTAAAAAATGATTTGACTGTTTCAAACTAGTTCATGACTAAAACATTAGAAGGAGAGGATTAGCATTTATTTTTAAATGATAAACATTAAATTCGAGTTAAGCCAGTAGTCTGGTTTGTCTAAGGGTGGGTTCGAGTTCTACCGTTGGTTGTTTTGTTGCTTGATTTGTCTTATTAAATCCACAACTGAAAAACAAACGTGGTATATTAAGGAAATAATTGTATTCGAAAGTAGCACCAATTTCATTATTCTAAGGCGAACTTCATCATAAAAAGATGAAGAGAAAATGCTTTAACTGGAACTTAAGAAAAAATCGCTATAATGTGTTTTTAGGATACCGAAAAGAATAAACTTCTCCATTTGCACAAGAAATGGAACTGAATTGATTGATTAATTTATTAATTGTAACGGCATATCAACCCATCTAGGGTTATTTTATACCAAGATGTTAGGGAATCATGTTCATTGTACGTCCATATTTACATTCTTGTGTAGTTGTTTCTGAATATATTTTTTTGCATACGGCCCTATCGAATACGAATTATTTGTTTTTATATTTAACTCATAGATGGCACCCTAGCATGTATTACCATTCTGGGTCAGCGTGGATCTAGGAGTTATGACAATGAAGGGGTACTCCATATTCCCCAGATCTCCAAAATTGGAAACTCGCCATTAGATGCAGTTTAGTTTTATACGCCGGACACCTTTTTGGGGGGATGTGTCCTAACCCTTTGCAGGGGATACAGTCAGCGTATTATAAGCCCCCTACCCCACCGACAGGGTTAAAATACGGTTGGATGTTACCTACGTTTTTTTTTTCCTGGGCTACAGATTGGAATTGATTTAATGTTATCGATCCTGAAATTCAGCCGCTAAGAATTTCCCTCACGGAAAACTTTATCGATTCTATTATGAATATCAGCAGAGGAACACAAAAGTCCTGATCGAATGCGACTGTACAAGCTGGCCAAAAATCAAATTTATGAGACTTAGAGAGCTTAGAGTTTGATTATATTGAAACCAGACATGGACACACCAGATAGCGTGGTAATCGATAGAACCGCTTAGGTAGCATCTGTTGTAAGACTCATAGACACACATACATACACACACGGACACGCAGGCACACACACGAAAACACATAGACACAGACGTACACTCACGAAGTTACGCACAGACACTCACGAAGATACACACCCATATGAAGACACACATACATACACGAAGACACACACAGTCAGTTTCTCGCCTAGGTGATATTGCATAGGCGAGGAACTATCATTATTTAGGTGTTGACTCCATGTCCACGCTACCTTAACTCAAAGGAGTCGTGTCTGTTTTGGTATGTACGCATCGACTTATAACTCAGAAAAGAGATGTAATTGAGCATTAAAATCGTGCATATATAAAATAGTTCTCTGGATACCAAAACGCACATCAAAATTCCTTCACCAATTCGAAAGAAATTGCGCCGCTGTTGTTACACTCAAGTTCTTTAGTTATTACGATTTAAAAATAACTATTGAATTTTTTTCTTTTTAGATGAGGCTTGATGTGAATAATTCTAATGTTTCGGACTATTGTTTTCATCTTTATTGTGGTAGTTATTAAGACAACGCTTCGAAAGCCCTATCATCCGGCCTTTCATGGCTGTTTCCTGGGTATCCGAGTGTAGTAATGATTCATTCATTTTTAATACTTTGACAGTTGATCAATCAGGCGTCGAAGAACTTTTTAAAGATCTCATTCAAAAGATGACGTCATTGTTTTGTTGTTTTGCAGGTCTAGCAATCGGACATGTCTCGCGTGAAGTAAATCCAATTACTATGGATTATTACTATACTCGGATACAGAGGAAACACCCGAGGAAGGCCGGGGGATACAGCGACTGAAACGTTG
>CM042137.1:56677032-56682032 GCA_023376005.1 Doryteuthis pealeii | reverse complement strand
AAATTGGATGCAAGTTTATTCTTTACATCCGATTCAAACTGATCGTAGAAGGACGTTGTTAGTAAGTTCGATGAAAAGCAAATGAAATTAAAGTAAAAAGGATATTCGTCAAAAAATTGTCGATAAGGCTCATTTGTTGATAATGAAAGTTTTAAAGATACCATCTATTTCTTTGTTCACTGTAAAGCAATTAGTGGCTTTTTTTTTTTTTGCTTTTTTTGTTTGTTTTGTTATCATGTCCTTTTTTAGATTTTCATTTTACACATTAATCCATTATTAATGATAATAATTACGTTAAATCAATCAATCCTGGAACTTAATACAATTAGTGCAACATTTTTAGAAAAGATTTGACGAAAAGCAATTAAGATTTATTTTCAAGTATCAGCGTTTGATCGCTAAATTTCAGAATAGATATGAAACAAAAAAAAGTCAAGTCGGCGGAGTAACTTATTGTCCATACCAACCGGACAGCGAGGGTGTCTATCCCATTTTTGCTAGCATTAGACCATGGAGATAGTCTGAGGTGAAGCACCACACCTACCATCAGTTTCCAGATGCTTTATCACAGAAAATAGATTCGCCTAGGTGTGCTAATCTAGCACTGAGTAAAGTGAAGTCGGCGGAGTGGCCTATTGTTCGTATCAGCCAGACAGCGAGGGTCTATTCCTTTTTTCGTTAGTCACGGAGATTGTTTTGCGTCTGAGGTGAAGCACCACATCTACCACCAGTTTCCAGATGTTCTACCGAAGGGAAGAGATTACCCAAGATGTGTTGGCGGGAACAGGTATTGAACCCGGAACCTTGAAATTCCTTGGCAGATATAGATAATTTCACTCTTTTTTTCTTTTTTTTCTTATTCTTCTGTTTAAAAGTAATTGCAAAATGATTCATATAATTTCGTGACGATGACAAACAACCATGACTATAAATCAGCTAGATACATCTTATTATAATAGAGATTATGTAAGTGTCTTCTGTAACCGAAACTACGTCACCACTGACGTTATATTTCTTTAGTTATTTAAGTTATATTCTCAATGATTATGAAATAGTCATTATTTAATCTTAATTAGAATCTTATTTATTAACAATGTCTCTATTAAAGTCTAGCTGAGTTGAATTTGCTGCAAAACTGACCATATTATTAATGCATTTAAAATCCTGAAATAGGCATTATATATCTCTAAGAAATAAAGATTTACATAGTATATGGTGGAAATAATTTGCATAATAATTTAACAAATATAAATGATTAATTTTCTGTTACTGATTTCTAATACTATCATGTTCTTCTCAAACGTATTAAAAGCAAGTAGTGCAGCCATACAGTAGTATCGACAAGGTTACAACTTGGAAGAATTTCTGTGTTATTTTATTAGAGAGATGAGATTTCCACATGGTCGATAACCTGTCAATAGCGACCTATGCTTTACCAATGCGTATACTAACACCGATTTCAATAGATGAGATATTGCTACCGGGGTATATGAACTGTTCAACTGATTTTGCCATTTAATGAGGAGATGGCACCATCTTGATTAAAACACATTAATTCTGTTTAATATGAGTTCGCGTAGAAACCAATGCTTCTTGCTGGCTGCTCCAGGTTATGCAGCAGACATTTGGCTTGAGCAGGTGTGTTTGCAAGAAGCTCTTATTATTTATAATTAGAAGTACTGTGTTGTTTCTAAGTTCTGGTATGCAAAGGGTGCAGATTATGCTTTTCAGTCTGTTCAATTGGTTGTGAGGTTCATTTAATATCCACACTTCTGTTAGGTAATGGGTTAAGGAGCCTAAATTTTTAAACTTGAGGATTTTAAACCAGTTACCTCGAAAAATGCTTTCGGTGGTAGTAGCTGCTTTTCCGTAATGATACCCTTTACACGCTGGCTCAAAGCAGTTATATACTGATGCTTAGTATTCAAACCATAACATTTAGGGGGTAAGATCTATGGTGCTCGCTTAACTCTTTAAAATAAAGAGTACTCTCATTTTTAGGTAGAGACGGTTTAGCTCAGTCAGTAGAGTGTCTGCCTAGGAATCATAAGGTTCCTGGTTCGATACCGGCCCTCGTCAACTCAGCGTATGAGTAGCATAGGGATCTATGCGGTAAAGTGAGGAGGTGATAGTCCACCCCAGACGCTAAATTAATCTCCTTGGTCTAGCACTAGTGAAAAGAGGATAGACTCCCTCACTGTCTAGCTGATACTAACATTAGGCCTCCGACTTACTCTTTAAAGAATTAATTTGCCAGAAAAACCTACTTATGAATAATAATTCATATTGTCATTAACTCACCTTTAAAGCCATCAAAAAGTTTATAAGTAATCATTTAGGTTTGTTGCTTTGTTTAATAGCATATCAACTTTCATGGGTTATTTAATGCCGATGTCATTCTTATATAATTACAGTAGTGGTACTATTTAACCTATAGCTGGGTTAAATTAAATTTTACGAGCAACAAACTCACCCTATATAAACTATATGGTGTGGTTTTACTTGTTACGATCTCTTTTTGCGTGAGATAGTTTTTCAGTTACTTAGACATGAAGGACGCGCCTCTGTCCGAGTGTATATACATAGTTACCAACCCCTTCACTCGAGTAGGGATTGACACAAGGTCAATTTATTGAGCGGAATTTAACAGGTTTCAATTCAGTCAATTTTTAAACACATCTTTGTAAACTCATTTTTCTATTTAACCCATAGATGAGACCCTAATCGGTACTACCATTCCGAGGTAGAGTGGACCTGGGAGTAATGGGGATGAAGGCGTTCACCACATTCTCCAGAATTGGAACTTCACCACTAGATGCAGTTTAACGTCATACTCAGGATATTATGACTCTCAGCCACCGCCTTCTAGCTCATATATGATAAAAGATTAGGGGTTTGCCATAACGGTTGGGACTATCATATAGATGTTAAGGGCTTAGCCTGTCTAGCTAATAGATCGGAGTGGGCCATTCTGACCGCCCGTCTAGTCTAAGTAAGGGACAAAGTGGAGTGTTGCTTGTCATGGACCGCTCAGCCACCAGGATTTATTCTTAACATCTCGGGTCACCACGCACGGCCAATAGGATTGTACTCCTCTACAGAAGTGCAGTCGGTGTATTATACAGCCACAGCCGAGAGGCCGGCTACAGATTGGTAATTTACGACATATAAGAGATATGCAACGAAAGATTCGCTTAATGTATCTTTATTGCTACAATGTAAATCTCTGCTGCTTATAAAGAATAAAGTAGAAAATATCTCATTCGAGTTAATTAAGCAGTTATCTTATAATTCTTTTCTGTCATCGCATAATTCAATACAGAGCCGGTGCTAGGTTTCATTCCGTACCCCTGAATCTATGATCTACTACATGTCAATTTTCATAAAGTAGTATTGATAGAAAATATATAAAACCCGCACTTCTGGGGACACCAAAAAGGTTCGTACCCTTCCCCCATATGCACATGCCCTGTTTGATGTGTTTGGGGGTAGTAAACGCCGGTTCTGGCCCAAGGATAGCAACAACCATGACCATCAAATTTATGTGTTCCCAAATGGAGCCTCAGAGCATGGTTTGAAGATAATAACTTTTCAAGATTTTTGCGGAGTGGTTGTTTCTTTGGTTGTTTTTACGGCATATCAAACCTTTCGGGTGATTTAATGCCAAAAATTTATACTGTTATTTTTTTTAACTGTTTTACATTGAGCAATTTAGGGTATGATTAAATATCTACTGTAATTTTTTCCACTCGTATAAAAAAATATAGTAACTTAAGTATGATCAACTTCCTTTATTTAGTTACTAGAAGCAGCTACCCGGTATCGCCTGGGTGGAGGGGGAGAGGAAAAAGTTAGTCATACAGATCCATTACTACAGTTAGAACCTCGCAGAATGCCCATTAAAATCCCTACATAAAAAAAAGACCTTGCGTCGACCTGGCCTGGGAGGGGCATCAGTAAAAAAGTGTACAGACATTCTGAAAATAAAAAAATGTCTCCTATTTAAAATATTAAATACAAAAAAAGAATTCCATGCTGTTACTATTTAAATTTTGTTTTTTAATTAACTTCCTTTGCTCTGCATTTGCATTTTGCTCTAAAAGTCAGATCTGGTGATCGTAAATGTGTATTTATATTTACTTTGTCATTAATTGTTTTATTTTCGTAGTTTCCTCCGGACATACATACATACATACATACATACACACAAACCGCCCTTTACATATGTATAGATTTATCTTATGCTACGTTATTTTATTTTTTATTTATTTCATTCTATTTTTTTAGCTTATTTTATTTTTTATTGTGTTTCATTTATTTTATTTCATTATATTTTATTTTTCATTTTGTTTTATTTCTATTTTATTCAATTTTTAGTTTATTTCATTTTATTTTTTATTCTATTTAATTTAATTTAATTTATTTATTTTTATTTTATTTTTTCATTTTATTTTATCTTATTTTATCTTATTTTTCATTTTATTTTCACTTCATTTTATTTCATTTATTTTTTGTCGTTTGCTGACGATTTGCAAATGATAAAAATCTCGGCCATTTTGAACGCTTCTTTAGCTGGAGACTTAAATTCATTGTGTCATATGATATGACTTATAGTTTCTCAAATCGCCATTTTATGGCATCAAACAGATAATACGACTCTTTATATATGTGTTTGGTCATCTCGTATCATATAATCCAGACATATAGAGCGATGTAGGTTTCCTTTCCAATATTCTCGTTGATTATCGACTGCATAAACATCTATGCACATACATCAAAATTAGGAATCTCGTTTTTCCTAGCAGAGATACTTGAAAATATTTAAGAGAATCGATTCTACAGTGTTAGCGTGTTACTTGGCACACGATAGAAAGTCGGCTTATATTCTTTGAAATAGCAATAACGTATACACGGATTATTTCTCGTAAGTATTTTCACTTCACATATGTGCAACCACACATATAGAAATACCATTTGCTATTCTGATTTATTTACAAAAG
>CM042137.1:56594532-56672032 GCA_023376005.1 Doryteuthis pealeii | reverse complement strand
ATTGTACGTTCATATTTACATTTTGTGTAGTTTCTTAAGCGTTTGTTTGAACACAGTTGTATGGTTTTAATTATTCTAATTGAAACATTTTAAAGATATGTAATGCTCTAGATATTCTATAATCCTAGATTATATGAAGATTTTTATGAACTGATAGATCAGTTCTCTTCATGGTTCTGCTTTAAAACATTGATAGGCTTCCAATTCTGGTCAAGGGACTAATAACCAATCTTGAAATACTTCTTATTTTCTGAATTATTTGAGCAACTTTAGCGTCTTTGGGGACTAGTTGGACATAATGCTTCAAATTCACCAGCACTTCTAATCCTCAATCTGCCATTGTAAAATGTGAAACAAAGGGTACAACTGAATACTACTGATAATGATATATATATATATATATATATATATATATAGAGAGAGAGAGAGAGAGAGAGAGAGAGAGAGAGAGAGAGAGAGGACAGACAGATAAACTAAAGTGATACGACGAAAGGCAATATTTCTTTTGTGTTATTTTTTAGATTGTTCTCAACTAATTTCGACATTAGGTCATCGCCAGGAGAAATATTTTTGGGAAAAGCTTTTTAAGAAAGTTTTTCAAATAAGTTTTTAAAAATAGATTTTTAAAATATATCATACGCTATAGGTACGGGAAGTGGTGACGTAATATATTGATTCGTTGAATGGACATTATTGTCTGGTATCCAATATCGTTAGCTATCTTTTATATGTTCTCTGCTGTCAGGACACCTAGTACTGAGCTCTTTATTTGGGAGATATATATTAAGCATGAGCGGGGCGTGTTTCAAATTAGCCGTCACTGCTTGTTTTGCTCATTTAGATGTTTATGTGTCACATCAAAACTGTTAAGTCTATTTCAAAGCAACGCCATTCAATTTGATGTTAAAACCATTTAAAAAAAGCCATTTTGAATATTTATTAGTAATTTGTTTCCCTTTTATTTTCTCCTAATCGAGTATAAATACTAAATTAATAGGATGTACTCACGGTTCCTATATCGTTGGTGTCCTGATAGACGAGAAAAAAAACATCTTCTCATCAAGAAACGGATGTCCCCTATCATGTCGACAAGAGAACGAAAATAGATTTTTAGTTAGTCTAAACCACACACATATATTTATCTACACACATACATACACACGCATATATTTACACACACACACATACTCACATATATGCATACAGTAGAAAGCGCGTGATGTAATGGTTAAAGTCATAGGAAATGGACTCGTCGCCCCGAGTTCAAATCCTGGACGTGGTAATTGCATTTCACTTAGCGCTAATACCCTTGGGAAAGGTATGAATTCTACTCTCCCTCCAGCTATGGGTAAATAGTAGGGCAGACTGGGCTCTTTAACCTTGGTTAGGCAACCGGTCTAGGAGAAGGGAAACTCTGAATTTAAACCTGTTAAACTCCGCTTAAGAAATTGACCTTGTGTCACATCCTGCTCGTGCGGAGGGGTCGGTAAATATATATATGCATACATGTGGCATGTATCTATGTGCATAACACACATTCACACACACACAACACACACGTATATATGCAGACACACATACTCGTGGATATGCATGTGTTGTACGTATCTATGCACATATACACATAACACATACTCACTCATGCACACACACACACATATGTGTACGCACAAGTATGTACACGCACATACACACTCATAGTTTATTAACAGTGTATAGAGAAGTGTTATCCATTTATCTTCGTAAATTTTTTTATATTTAAAAACAATTTATATAAATAAACCAACAGACAGGAAAATACATTTTAATGTACAAGAATTTGATTTAGTTTTTGTACTTAATGTTTCTCATAGGTATTCATTTTTTATCTCTTTAACCCATAGACGAGACCTTAACAGGTACTACCACTCTGTTTTCAAATTATTTGTATTTGATTGGACCGTGTTTTAACACGTTTGTTATTTTCCGATTCTTTTTATGATATATAAAATGACAAACAGGAATCATGGACAGACTTTAGACATGTATATAAAATAAAACTGTTTAAAAATAACTACACAAAAAATGTAAATACAAACGTACAATGAACGTGATTCCCTTACCTCTCGGCGTAAAATTATCATTGACGTACTTACGATGCCATTCAAATCAATCAATCAATATTTCTATATGTACCCAATAGTTGTTTTTTACGTTTAATCATCAATAAGATTTATCGAATAATTGATACATATTTATACTACACTTACTTTCTGGTAAATGCTTGGAAAATTATTTGTGAACTTAACTGGAATACTGACAATTTTCCAGAGTGTTGGGGTATAATTCGGAATATATATTACTTTCAGTCCTGTTTCATAATAGGTATTTCACCCTTGGAGAAGTTGCCGTTATGTAGAGTAAGCAACTACGAACCATACGATGGCCTTTCCAGTTGGGCAAATGATCTATTCATCTAGTGGTTGGATGGGTAAATCCCTTGTTTGACCTCCCAGCGAATGCTTATGCAAACCCACGTAGAAACTTTATGTGGCACCCCAATTCTGTCCATTCTATATCAAAGTGGCGCCTTGAAGGTTATTAAGATTAATTTCAAATCCATTTGAAGTCAGTGCTTGGAGACGTCCTATCGATTAATCCGCGTGTGCTTCTATCATCGCCATAATATTGTCCAATGCGTTTTGTTTGTTGGTTGGTTTTTGTTTCTTTCTTTCTTTGGTTTTGTTTTTATCTTTGTTTTTTGTTTTTGTCATTTTCCGATTCTTTTTATGATATATAAAATGACAAAAAGGAGTCATGGACAGACTTTAGACATGTATATAAAATAAGCTTGGAGGAAACGACTATAAAGCCGAAAGTACTTTTCATACACCCTATATATTTAATACATACTCCTTAGTACATGCAACATTATTCATTGAATTCTTCTCAATCTATTGTACCAAACACTAAGCCACGGTCACAAACAATGATTTATATATATATATATATATATATATATATGTGTGTGTGTGTGTGTGTGTGTGTGTGTGATCCCAAAATTATACCTGGAAATGGCCGGGGGATATTGAGTTAAACACAGTGATAAAAACAACCAAAATAAGGATACGACTTGAAGTAATTACTGGAATAACATCACGCATTTTTTTTAGCTGACATAATTTTTCTCTTTTTGTTTCAAAACCTTCTCTTAATTCTGTCTTCATAATTTTCGAATATATATATATATATATATATATATATATATATATATATATATATATATATATATATATATATTAGTCTAGGTTAAAATGCAGTATGGGTAGCCTGAAATAAAATCCCTTTAGTTTTGGTAAACGAGCCAAAGCCTAGTCCGTTAACCAAAACTTCTCTCATTCCTCAATGATACTTGCATCGGACAAATAAGGTCTAAAAGAATTCGGTTTTGAGTTATCCTTACTGCAATTTTTAACTTGGACGAAATTTGTATATATTTTAACCCTAAAAAAAGATAATGAATTTTATTGAACCATTATTTCTCTATGAATTTCAATTTCTTTCAATCGTGTTAAATTTTCTCATTGAAATATTATTTCTTTCTTCATGTTATTATTCCTTCTTTTTTTTTCTTTCTTTTTTAAGTCTTTCTCTTCTATTTTTCTTTGTATACCTTTCTTTTTTCTATACCTTTCTTTATTTCTCTCTTTGCATTTTGATTTTCTTCAATTTTTTAATTTGTTGTCTCATTTACATATTTCTTTCTTCGTTTTTCTTCTTCATACTTATATTTTTCACTCTTTCTCTTCACCTTTTCTTCTATACCATCATCATCTCTCTTAATAAATTTGATTTTCTCAATGTTCTACCAATTCTTCACTTTTAAATATTATTCCTTTCTTCATTTATTTTTCTCCCTTCTGTTTTTCTCGATTATATTGTCTTCCTTTTTACGCTCATATTTCTTTTTATCTTCCTTCTATATCTTCTTTAATTCGTTTTCATTTTTTCGAGTATCAGAGTTAACAAAGAAATAACAGGAAAAAAACAAAACGTATATTAACGATAGAAAAAAAGGTTTACTAGACAAATATACAAAGTAAATAGAGTAATTAGCAATTGCAAGGTTGAATTAAAACGTCCCGGGGGATCTCGTTGTTTCGTCAGATATTACTAATAAAAAACAGACAATTTCATTCTCATTATTTAGATATTATATAACAATATCATTATCAATATATATTATAATCATCAAGGATATTATATATTACATTATTAAAACAAAAATAATGAAAGTAAAAATAATATGTTATCGTCATAGAAAATGGACACAGTGACCCCAGTTTAAATCCTGGACGAGGCTATTTACATTCACATAGCGCTAATACTCTTGGAGAATGTATGAATCCAACTATTCTCCCATCAACTATTGGTAAATGATAGGGCAGATTGGGCTTTTAACCATGGTGTGGCAGCCGGTCTAAGAGAAATAAAATTCTAATTTTAAAACTGTCAAACCCCGCTTAAAGAAGTGACCATGTGTCGCATCAGTGGGGTTGGATAAATACATATGCATCTTCCGATATATATACGTGTGTTTATATATATATATATATATATATATATATATATATATATATTGTTTTTTCATTATATCATATTCAAATATATATATATGCGTGCATGTGTGTGAAGACACATGGTCACTTTTTAAGCGGGGTTTAACAGTTTTGAAATCAGAGTTATATATATATATATATATATTTGACAACCTGTCCAGAAAAAATACAGTTAGTAACATCTGCCTGAGGAAGGGCGAAGAACACCAAGCAAACACATACACGCTCTCGGGTGTACACACACACACACACACACACACACACACACACACACACACATACCATTACATACATAGATATGTTTTTGAGAGATAAAGAGAGAGTAGGAGATAAAGGAATCAAAAAATAAAAAAGAAAGAAAAGTGGAGAGATTCATTGTGTGTGTGTGTGTGTTGGGAAACTTTTGGGGTTGGAATGGAAGCATGGAACATAATAAGATAAGAATAATAACCAAAATTCAAAGCGAATATTTTGTTGTTTTTAATCTTATTTATTAATCCTGATATTTCAGGTTGACCTCTGCCTTTTTTTTCAAAAGAGTTTTTGTAGAAATATGTATATATATATTTATATGTGTATGTATGCGTGTGTGTGAACTGATTACTGACTTCCAAATTGCTATATCACCCCCCGCTATCCCCAGTTTTGTGATCCTACTCGGTCCGTTTTGCACAAGGACACTAAAATTGAGATATTTTCTTGTATGTCTTATATCTTATGCATTATCAATTTTATTGAAAAGTCAGAATCGACAAAAGTTCTATCATTCTTTAAACGATTTCTTAATGTCTTGTGATTTACACCGATTCCATATATAACACAAAGAAATTCTTCTGAAGTAAACGCGCATGTGTTTTAGACTAAATTGAGTACACTGATTATAGATCCGTGGACAGAATTCTTCTAACATGTCACGATTTTGTACATATATTGGTAGACCTGCCAAATATCTTCTTTACGCTGTTTTACATCAAATTCGATCTCATAAAAAAAAAAATTAGAAGTGCAAGTATTATGGATTCTAGTTGATGCTAATGTTTCCCATAAGTAAGTAAAATCGTCGGGGAGGTCTAAAGTCGGTATCAGCCAGACAACGAGGGAGTCTATCCCCTTTTCACTAGCGCTAGACCAAGGAGATTGTTTTAGCGTCTAATGCGGAGCGTCACACCTACCATCAGCTCCTCACTTTACCGCACAGATCCCTGTGTTACTGATTCGCTGAGTTGGCGAGGGTCGGTATCGAACCAGGAACGTTGAGGTTCCCAGCCGAACACTCTACCGACTGAGCTAAACCGGCCCTTGTGTTTCCCATAACCTATTAATAATATACGCAACATTATCAAAGAACAATGGTAACTTGACTTACGAGTGACCCAACTGAAAAGTTTTCCGAGTTAGGAGCTGTCACTCGGTCGATTTTTTACTTTGTGTTGAGTGCTAAAATTTAACGTACGCGCGAGCTTCAGATACGCTTATGTTTATAAATTCACTAAAAACATTTAAGTTTCCAAATTTATTTCGCCAAAAGAAAATTATTATTTATAAAAAATAAACGTTAAAACATATTGCAGGACTTAATTTATCACATTCTATTTTATTATGTTTTATACAATAAAGTACTATTTTTCTTATTTAAAAAAAACTAACCAAAAGATTGGTGTTTTTAGGGGTTAGGGATGCTGCGGATTAATGACATTTCAGTTTTTCAATGAGGAAAATTGATTTGATATAAAAGGAAATTGAGTTACGAGTTGAACTAATTAAACTCTCAAGTCAAAGTAACACTGTATTTCCTTTCATAACATGTTTAAGAGTTATGGGGATTACTTGGCAGCGCCCATCTTCTCCAAGTAACATGAAATAGGTTTTTGGGGGTTGTTACATAGTGGATAGAGATCCTATCATTTTTCGCAAGTACAGGGTCAGGCAAAATGATCTGACACATTTGTAGTTTTAATAAATGCAAGTGTGTCAGATCATTTTGCCTGACCCTGTAGTATGAGGAAGTTTGGGAATAACGATAAACAGTGGAAACTCACTGAATGTTTGATTGATAGGTCTTAACCTCAGGGTTCGTATGGAACGGGGCTCTCATTAGCGAAGAGAGTCTCCGTGTTTATTGAATTTAAAAAAAAAACACACATGGAACAGAGAGAGAGGGGGGAAGAGAGAAGAGAGACCCAGAACCAGAGAGACGCTCGACACGAAGAAAGACGACTTTAATAAAAAAGAACAGGTTCATGATTCGAAGATAGAAGATGAAAACGAAGACGAAAGAAGCTGATATTAGAATAGTTTAAGAAGAGTATATGTTGTGATGTTAGTTCAACAGTAAAAAAAGAAGTTAAGTCGAGGTAGGGTAAAATGAGACAAGTGTATTTACAATAAGGTACAAGAACGGCTAGCTTGCCGCTAAACGGTAACAGTACAACCTTTTCACTCGGTGTCTCACTATTTATAGTGAGAACCGGTGTATATTCTCCACTGTAGGAGTAGCCGGTACAACAGTATACAACTGTTTTTTTATGTTGCAGTTTTTGAGTAGAAGTCGGATAGACGTTCACCAAGACTAATAACCTTTATTATATAAGTAAGGCGTGCTTAGCGTCGTAGGAAATGGAATCCGTGACCCGAGTTCAAATCTTGGACGAAGCTGTTTGCGTTTTACTTCATGCTAATGCCCTTGGGAAAGGCGTGGATCCATACCTTCTTCCTCCATAGGTAAATACTAGGGCAGACATTTTTTTAGCTATAGAAAGGCAGTCAGTCTAAAAGAAGGAAAACTCTAAATTCAAACCAGGTAACACTCAACCTAAAAATTGACATTGACGGAGGGGTTATCTAGATACAAGTTTAATATTACTACTATTACCGGGTAGGAGAAGGTGTGACAATACTCATTGGTTTGAGTTTGGTTTATTCATTGATGGACGTCATCTTAATCACTTCTGTCACAGGGTATAATTTGGTGCTAAAAAAAAGTGGCACAAAATTGATGGCCAGCATTTTCATTGAACTCGAGATCAGAGAAATGACTGATAAGTTTTTTTAGGGGGGAGGGGACTTGGATCCACGTAAAACTGTCAGTATAGGATTCATTCGTATTAAGTGAACAGAACATTTTTTTGGTATCATTTCTATGATACCAAAAGATGTTATTTAACTAACATGCTAACAGCGTATTGAAGAATGTCAGATGTCTCTTTAAGTGCAGTTCTTGCAATATATTTTCGATTTTTCCAACAGATCTTTGCTGTAATTGATGAGTACAGTGGAATGTTTAATCGGTACATATCTGAGATTGAAATGAGTTATTAAGATCGGTTCAACATAAAAAAAATAATGAGTGAATACTGCTCGTTCTACAAGGAAACTAGCTCAACGCACAAGCGCAAGCGCGGGTGTCTCAAACATCTTTGAAAATATGAATTAAAATATTTTATATGTGTTCGATTATTTACCATCATAATACTATTAATATACTATTTACTTTTAATATAAATATGTTGTATACTAATATACCATATGTGTGTCGATATTTCACAGACCTGAGGTGTTTGTACAATTCTGACTGTAGATTTTGAATCATGATACTCGATTTAGTCAAGTACATAATTTGTCTGATATGATATGAGAGTATTAGATAAATTTTACGAATTCAAATATATGACGTAATAGAGTATTTCTTGATAAAATATTCAAAATTGTAAATCTTTAACAAGTAAACATTATACGCATTTATTATATATATACATTCAAGATAAAGTTTTAAAAATACATCTCTGTGGTTTTTAAACAAATGGGAAATTCTACAAAAAAACATAAAAATGAGTAAACCTTATTATGATTACTTGAAATAAAGTTTTATTTTATTTTATCTAATCATGGCTTACTTTCTACATCTTTTTGTACAATTTTTCCAGAGTACACTCTTATTCTTTATATATTTGAATTTATAATTTGTTCAAATACTCTCATGACATTACGACTTTTGAAAAGAAAGGAACTTGAAGGAACTGAACATCGCTCCTTAATATAAACCTTATATATATATATATATATATATATATATATATATATATATATATATATATATATATATATATAACCTTTTTATGATTATGTGTTCGTTTTATGGTGAATTTATTTTTATGGTGATATCGTTGTTATAAAATAGCATTTGATTTTATTACCTTTTCGTTCCAAAATACAAGAGATATGTTTTATGATAGAACATTGGAATGAACAGTAGAAAGAACAATAAATTGATAGTTGCTCACGATCACTTCATTCAAACCGGCTGATTTTGACCTGTGCTTAAAGCAATCACTTAGTCTCTTCTAGCTCATCCAGAACGAGGCTTCAAATGTCCTTTTGTGGTTGACTCACAGAAGAAATCGATTAGTTATGTCGTTAATCATTGTCTTTATCTCCTGGGGGTGGGGGTAAAAGACCACTGATATTCTCCTTTTTTGTCAACGCTCCCATCCCTTTTTACATATCCCTACGCGCTAGCGTCATCAGAATCGCCAGTCCTTTGCCATCAATAAAAACGGAAGTTGAGTTGGGTTTTTTTTTAAGCTAACCGTCTCTATAACGATCTTGAGTACAGAACCATCCGATGACAGAGAAGAGAAGAAGACAATGGTTTATTTTCACAAATTACACAATATGAACAATGTCACATAAAACAAAACAAAAAACGTAATGTTGGTTGTTGTAGTAAAGTGTAGAGGATGATCACTAATTAAGACTGAGTCTATTCTAGTAGTGAAAACCTCAGTTGTTGTTTTTTGCGGGGGGGGGGGAATACATAGTTTGAAAATAAACACACTTGCTTGTTCATCACCAGATTATCGGAGACATTAATAATATACTTGAACTGGTTCAGAGTATTCTAATTGCTAACGACGCCATTCTATGCCAACCAAATTATACTTTATGCAGCACAAACAACAGAAAAGAAACTTGTATTCGATCAGAAAAAATAATCGGACCATATTACCTTTAGGCACCCCTTTTTGATCTCGATTAAAAAAGGATATGTTTTTCATTTACACCGTCAATATCCGGCTATTTTAACAGACGATTTTTAGATTTTTTTTTAAATTATAAAACTAACCCTTAATCCTAACCCCTAACCTCTAACAAACAACCGGATATTGACGGTGTAAATAAAAAACATGTCCTTTCTTAATCGAGATCTAAAGGTAATATGGTCCGAATAATCGACTAAGTATTGTGACTGAATTAATCAATTAACAACATTAAAAATCCGGCAAAATTTTATTACTTTTTGTACATGAATATAAATTACAATGTCAACTCACAGTTCTCCAACATTGTGACTAGCTACACGATTAGTAGTGACTCGACTACGAATACTACTTCGTCACTCGACTACAAAATAACCTTGCGTATTCGTATCTTCATATGTGTTCCATTTGGAAGAGTCCAATTATATTGTAGAGGAAATATCGTCCTTCACAATATTTAGACTCTGTAAGAATATATTTACGAATTTCTTTGAATACTAAAGTAACTTAAAAGTTTTGCAATATTTTGCTAACGTGAAACAAAGTCGGCAGCTCCGAATAGTTTTTTTCCAAGGTCGTGAAAGTGACGAACTACACTGGACTGTGAGATGATTGGCTCGCCTGATACTCTCCGAGTGCTACTCACCGGATTTAAGCACGACCTTAGAATACACTATTTTAGGCCTACCTGATCTTGACTGAACGCCGAGGTTCTTGCATCCCGAGCGAAACTTCTTGAACTATGCGATCAATCGCGCCTTCATCTTTCGCACAAAAAATGTTTTTGGTTATTTCCCTGGTGTTATGGCCTATTTCAAACTTGTAAAGCATAATTTTCCAAATTAGACTATGTTGCTCGTTTATCTGTGTGGCTTTCAATCCACACACTGGACAAAGCAAGGCACAATCTGTCAGCGCAACAACTACCATGATACTACCAACTACCGCGGGCACCTTTCCACTAATAATAACTGATGTGGGCAATATAGGCTAACCAACATGTTTTATGCCGCACAAACAACAGAAAAAACAATTTTATTCAATTAGAAAAAATAATCGAATAAGAGTCTGTACGTGTAAGTATATATATATATATACACTTCCAATAAGCAAGGAAACTCAACAAACCATCATTTGGCTAGTATGAATTTATTTCAATTGGTACATCTATAAAAATGAGACCAATTTTGTCAGATAGCCATCATACAATAAATATTGCTCTATATGAAATTAATTATCATACATTGAGTTCTCTTGGGTAATTATACTAATGGTCATATATATATATATATATATATATATATATATATATATATACAGGGTGCGGAGTAAGTAAGCCTTTTGTTTAAGTGGAACAAAATTAAAGCCTTTTTGATTATCCTTTATTTTTTTTCGATATTGCAACAGGTGGATTAATATAATATATTAACAAAATCAAACCAAATTGAAAAAAAAGTTACAAAAGATACAAAGTTTTAGAATATTCATTTGAGATGTTCAAAATGTTCCCCTTCATATTCTGAACTCTACCAGCAACTTTTACAAAGTTTTTTTCAATGGTAATTTCATGAAATGAAATTGCATCTTTAATTCTTGAATTGTTTCGACTTAAGATTGTAAACCAGATCATTCAATACACCCCACAAAAAAGTTCGGTATGTTAGGTCTGGTGAACGTGATGGCCATTCAATTGGTTCTCTTCGTCCTATCCATCTACCTTCAAAATGTTCATTTAACCATTCCCTAACTCTTATCCCATAATGGGGAGATGCCCCATCCTGTTGAAAATAAATATATGAAATTAAAAAGGATGTTACTTATGCCGCACCCTGTATATATATTATATATATATATATATATATATATATATATATATATATATATATATATATATATATATATATATGCATCTGTATGGGCATGCAATTTTCAGTTAATTGATTATATTTTGCTTTAGTATATATATATATATATATAATATATATATATATATATATATATATATATATATATATATACTCTTTACATTCCTTATATATGTATATCGAGCTCTCCTGTAGCACATGGAAGTATGCAAATATCGAAGAATTGCGATATTAATTACTTATAAATATAAATATGAATATATATATATATATATATATATATATATATATATATATATATATAATAAAAGAAAGGAAATGAATCATTCCACTTTTCTTACTCATATATATATATATAATAAATGAAGGAAAAAACTTTAAACTTATGAAACAAGTAATGAAACAAGTTTAAAGTTTGTTCCTTCATTTATTGAATATCTTGCTCTGTCCTTCAATTGATTGGTACTAGGCACATTGAGCTCTCCTTATGGTCTACCCGAATCAGCTTGATTAAACAACACATGGAAAGATCCTAACTACTGGAAATATATATATATATATATATATATATATATATATATATATATATATATATATATATATTCCTACGATGTATCCATGATATAAGAAATAAGCTTTAGATTCATGGGCTGTAAAACTACTTTTGATACATTCTAATATTGACTTTTTTTTTTTAGGGCCGAAGAGACAATTTTGAACTTATTGAATTCGAATTAGTTACCATAATTTCCGTGAATTTGAATCATTTTAATACCTTCCATATTACTGCCAAATATCATGTGGCTGAGAATACAAGAATGGTTTATTCCAAATAAAAAAAGTTTTTTTTCCTGTTTTTAATACCAATGAATTTACATCAGCAAAATGTTAGTTTCCTACAAAAAATTCAAAAACGTGACTTTTTTTTTCATTCGATAGAATTTGGTGACGAAATTTATCAGCTAATTTATGCTTTTGTCAAATAATAAACTGGAAATGGTCTTTACAATTGTTACGTCTGCCAAATGTTGTTACTGCTCCTGTTTTATACCCTTTTTGATCGACATTATCGGTCTTTTATCTTAGATTATCCTCCTTTTGATGTTATATTCATTTAATTGACCCAAAATGAACGCGTCAGGCGTCGGAGATTATTTGGAGAAAAAAAATTTCCTTTAAACAAAAAACGTTTCCTTTATTATTTCATTGTTGATTGGTTTATTTGACAATATTGCCGTCATAAAATATAGACAACTCTAACTTCACAGATTGATCCATGAAAATTCAGTCCGATTAACAATTTCCATCTACATTGGATTCCGCTTAATAGAGCCACCAGTTATTAGGACCGGCGCTAAAAAAGAATCAGTTTTATAAGCACTGATCAAAATGTATGTGATCATTGCTAATTCATTTACCAGAAGTGAGCCGACCAGCAAAGACTTACATTTATCAGCTCTGTGAGGACACTGAGTGTCAAGAGGAGGACTTGACAGGAGCAGTAGGTTTGGGTAGGGAGAAAGAGTCATAGGAATCTGTGCAATCAGCGTAACATGACGATGATGACTATAGACAATGCGCTGTTTATTTGGACTAATCAGCATTGACATCATTAAGGTGTACATACCAACAGCACGGATTCCCTTGAATGTATCTTGCCCTCCGTTCCTATCGAGAATCACTCTTGGTAAGTCCTCTTACATCGACTGTCTGCACAGAGCGTGTGAATGTAAGTTTTTCTTAGTCGGCCAACGCTGGTGTGTCTATGTGCAGATGTCCATTGGAGAACGTTCTTTATGAGTTAGTCCTTACTTCTCCAGCAGTGCTTAGTATGCCATGTTTGTCTTAATTGGATAGTTTGTGAGATGGAGGGTAAGTGGCCACACAGCTGTTATTTTGTAGGGTGCTACTTCAAGGATTTGTTCGAAATAGCAGGCAGCATTCTTGTGACGTGCCCACCTAGATTTGTACTTTACAAAACAACTTTTGTATTGTTGCGATATCTATCTATCTATCTATCTCACCCATTATTTTTATCCAGGCATTTCTTCAAAGTCCAAGTGGTACAACCATAAAATATTACTGGACACGGCAAGAGTTTGAAAGAATTCTCGTTTTATTTTATCAGAGAGATCAGATTCCCATATAGTCATTAATCAACTGTACTATAAAATTAAAACTTAAAAAAATAAAACCTGACAGAATTTCTAAAATATTTTTTAAAATTCTCATAACAACTATTATATATCTAAGCTAGTGATCAAGTTAAAAAATGAAATAACCGAATTCTCAAAGGTATCTCGTGTTTACTTTCTGGTTGACTAAGTTACCTCCCTTGCCTCCAACAAGAATTTTTTTAAATATACTAGCAAATATATGCACCCTCCGGGTGCTAGCATTTAAGTTTTAATATAATAAAATATCATATTAAATTAGAAAGGCTAATGAAACTGACTAAGAATGCAGATAAAAAGATTTGGAACAGAGGGGGTATGATTGAAAAATAGAACAACTTTGAAACTATTCCATCATTTTCCCTTACTCCCGTCTTTCATTGTTAAATTTTCCTAATTTAACTGTTTAGTTAAAATAGGAAGTAAAGAATAATATTAGTTATTTCTTCTTGTTAATGGATTTCTTTTAAGATTAATTGAAAAGATTTGTGCTCATATTCATTAAGATAAAACCAAAAAATTAGAAATCAATAATACTAAGCACATATTTATTAAAATCAAATTTTTAATATAATATGCAAATAAACTTTCCCATTCACACTGCAAACCGCTATTTTGTTGTATATATAAATACAATTGCATATTGTTAGTATGTAGATATGGTCAACAGTATTAATAATCTAAAAACAATTTTATTAATAATTGAGGTTTAAATGAAAATAAAATCATGGAGAATGTGACGTAAATAACAAAGGGAATTGTTACTTGAGTAGTAATATAGTTTCGGTTACAGACAGAAAAACACACAATCTCCATTATAATAAGATATATATTCCCGTATAAAACTGTTTTGGCGATGCAGTGCTATTAAACGGAATCCACTGTATTTATTTATTTGTTTTGGTTGGGTGAGTCGAGATATTCTAATTTACATTAAAAAAATATTGCGTTTATCATCGATGCATGCGCACGCGCCATGTTTTTTTTTGTTTTTTTTTTAAATGGCCACCTGAAAATAAAATTCTCGCGTATTTGATCAAAAACTTATAATGTTTAATAACAAAGTCTAAAAATGGAAAATAGAACTGATATTTTGATAAATTCTAATATTAACTATTTTTCCTAGTAGATTTTTTTAAAATCACATATGACTTTCCTATATTTTTTTATATATCTAGATTATAGGTCTGAAATGGTGTAAAGGTGAATGTATCGCAGCGTACATTCATCTTTCCGTGTGTAGACATACAACCATAGATTTGTTGTTAAGTAGGAGCTTATAAAAGCTCAGTTTTTACTAGTCTTTGCATGCGTGCATCCGCACTGTGTTAGTAGAGTGGTACCTTGACTTACGAGTTCTCCCAGTTACGAGCTGTCAATCGGTCGATTTTTGTTTCGCGTTGAGAGACAAAAATTGACGTACGAGCGAGCTTCAAATACGCTTATGTTAATAACTTCACAAAATACATTTAAGTATCCAAATTTATTAGACCAAAGAAAAATATTCATAACAAAATAAACATTAAAAAATATTACAGCAAATAATTCAGTACATTCTATTATATTGTGTCTTTATACAATACAGTGTTATTTTTCTTATTTAAAAACGTTACAAAAAATTAAGGTGTTTTTCGGAGTTGGGGGGGGGCTGGAATGGATTAATGGCATTTCCGGTTTTTTTCAACGGAGAACGTTGATTTGAGTTACGAGCGGAACGAGTTAAACTCGTAATTCAAGGTACCATTTTTTTTTAATTTTTTGTTTAAGTAGATAGATAAATAGTGGATAGATTAATAGAATATTCTTCTGTAGGTTAGTCAAGATCTAGATCGATTAAATCAGAAATATTTTGTCTAAAAGTTTTATCAACCTGAAATCTATTCTTATAATGGTGTACATAAGTTGATTGTTAACACAAAAACAAAAAAAACTGCCGTAGTTTCGTAAAATTAAT
Source organism: Doryteuthis pealeii (assembly GCA_023376005.1). NCBI lineage: Eukaryota > Metazoa > Mollusca > Cephalopoda > Myopsida > Loliginidae > Doryteuthis > Doryteuthis pealeii. The sequence continues at coordinate 56,656,405 of CM042137.1, read as the reverse complement.
GGAGAAAGGAAAATAAAACATAACTTTATTTATTTTTATAACTCTATTTTGTGAGATGATATAATGATTGTTATTCTACACCCAGAATATTCACTATTCTTGTAATACGAACTTTTTATTTGATATTATAGAGGCCCGACAATATTTTTTGGACACTTCAATCTTTTAAGTTGCAAGTATCAGAGGATGTAATTACTGTTGCAATATTGACAGTATAAAATATAAAATATATTCTTACAATAAATATTAAAGAAAAGCCTTTAGGTTTTAAAACTTTCAATTTTTCGAATTTTTGCATTACACACGCAACAATATCTTTTGGACAGTGTGGAGGAAAAGTTTAATAAACAATAGCTGTACCTTTCAATAATTTTTACTAAGTTTTGTTTCATAACGTTCGACAAGGATGAACTTTCATCTGGTGAAATTTGAGGCCATACTTAAAAAAAAATCAATATAGAAAAAAGTTATATATATATATATATATATATAATATATATATATATATATATATATATATATATTACATATATAACTTTTAGCGAAAAACTTATATATTAGCCAAAAACTATCACTAATCAAGCGCTATTGACTCCATGTCCATGCTACCCTAACTTAGATATAAAGGCTCTATCCATGATATTGAGCCCTGTTTGCTTATAGATATAGCAGCTACATTATATATATATATATATATATATATATATATTATATATATATATATATATATGTCAAACAAAGATAACATTGTTTTTGTAATAGTGCTCGATATCCAAGATAGATCCAGTCAATTGACAAATATTAGGCTACAATTGAAAACAATTGTTAAAAACTGTTAAAATCACAGCCATCACAAGCGTCCGGTACTACTATCAGTTTCACGACCCAAGTTGATCTTAATATACAAAATCCATACTTTTCTTAGTGTAGCGTAGTCACCGATGACTGCTTTGTCTGTGATGACTAATCTTTGGATCCTGGGGTGTGAAGAAACCTGAAAACTATAACTCACCTCAAGCGTTAGGACCTCTGTTGCTTTATTCTCTGCGTGCAATTTATGAGGCCCTGGAAGTAAGTTGAAATGGATAACGGATACAATGTGCGGAGTAAACCTCTTCGTTCACGTTGGAACAGGCTCTTCTCGTATCTTTGATTCGTTCCTTGTTCTCCGTCCAGCGAACGTTTGCATCCTCGCACCCCAGCCACCAAAAGAGAAAGAGGCAGAATCACAAAATCCGTCGTCCGATATTGGGGTTCACAGAACACCCTACCCCAACTTCCTCATCGGGTTGGTGAAATCGTCCCGCCAGCCCCCGCCATCACTTGGATGGCCGATTACTGATGGTCTCGTCAAGGCCTGGTCCGGAGTATTAGATCGAGCATATCTTGTTACACATAGCCCACTGGACGAGGTGTTGAACTTTAACAACTCGTCTTTATTTCGGCTGCTATCTTTTTGATAACTTATCTGTTCGCACCTTGGTACCATTTGCCTATAATGTTGCATTAGTTTTAGTATACTTGAATGTTTATGCAGCGTTTCTTGCATAGTCATACAATTTATATTCCTTCACTTTCTTTGGAGACACTGCTTTATTCCTCATATTAAAAGACTCGTAACTGTCTTCTTTATCTATATATCTACCTTCTTCCCAACTGATATCGTCCGTCCTCTACATCCGCTCATAGTCATTTCTCAAAGTTTATTCGACCGTTAACTTCGATAATGTTATATCAATTGCAATCTTTCGAATGCTAAAACCATCGTCTGGTGACTAATTAATTTCCTTCTAATGATTTATTCTTCAATAATTTATTTATTTAAGTAAAAGATAAGAATTATACTAATACCTAATGCTTACGGTACAGTTGACCATTAGAAACATTTGTATATGATAACGATTCTACCAACAATTTCTTTGTTATATCCAAAGAATTTTTCATTGGTTTTTCTTTTCCTTCTTTTTTTTATTTATTTTTTTATAAGGTACTTTACTTTTTACTCATAACTTTACCAATAACTTTTTAAAAATTTTTTTCCCATAATTTAGGATTTAAAAAAATCTTACTCACTATCTTTAAAATTTGTACTTATTTTCGTTTTTTTTATTATTCATAAGTTTTTAGAATTTAAAAGTTTTTCTCAATATTTTTTAATTTAAATCTTACCTATAATCTATTCAATTTTTACCAATACATTTTTTTAAATTTTCTCTCATATTTTTTTTTAATTCTAATTTTATTGATAATCTTTTTTATTTTTAAAAATCTAAATATTTCACTTATAATTCTTTAATTAATCGTCATAATTTTTTTAATTTTTTCTCATAATTTTTTCAAGATTTTAAATTGTACTTTTTGATTTATAAACATAAATGTTTTGCTTATAAATTTTTTACTTTATCCTCATAATCTTTAAGAATTTTTCTCATAATCTTTAAAGAAATTTTAATTTTTACTCATAATTTTTTTAATTAAAAAAAAATGTTGCAAAGTTTTTTTCCCTATCCACAATCCTGTCCGAAAAAATTGTCACATAAGTTTTTGCAAAAATAAACAAAATCTAAAATAATGTACAAGAAAGCAAAACCTTGGCCAATACATCAACGGAATCCTCTACTACATATATTTTGCCAAACAAATCTTTAGGCAGCAGAAAATTCTCTTTCGTATTTTCTTTTTTTAGAGTGACTGAAAAATATTGTCAAACCTCTGTACTCTTTTGAAGGAAACAATTTTAGTATATTTGTTAATTGAAAGCTCAGTGTTGAGTTTTGAAAATTGCATATATTTATTTAGATAATCTTTTGCTAATGATGAATATATTTAACAAAAATTATAATTACAGATAATAAAAGATGAATTGATCGTTTTCAGACTTTATCAAAAAGATATAGATAAATTATTTTACTGGCCGCAACTATTCCACCGATTTTTGAACAAAATTTGTGATAAAATTATACTTTATAAATTGTTTTACTCATTTTTACTGTTTATAAATATTATTCAAAATTGCATATTTTATTGAGGGTTGATTTTTTTTCCTGATGGAAGCCGGAAATACAATTTTATATATACAGATGAACAAGGTCAGTTCATCTCTGGTTGAAATCATTGTGCAAAAGAATTATTCTTTAAAACCCGATGCATATACATATATATTATATATATGGGGTGCTTTCAAAAATTTGATATCATTTGATACGTAAATATCAACAACACAGTCTAGCCAAATTTAACTCAACAGGCTTAACAAATTATATCAATTTTTCGGAAACACCCAATATATATATATATATATATATATATATATATGAGTATAAATAGATATGTGGACACCTTCAAAATCGTTAAGATACTTCCAATGCTTACATTTACTTTACGCAGGTGATTTATTTTTATATTGGTTGGTTTTACAGCATTTCAACCCTTGTTTGATTATGTAATGCTAAAATGTCTCTTTTTTGTGTTAGCAATTATATGGTTTCAGTGGTTGGTTGGTTGGTTGGTTGGTTGGTTGGTGGTTGGTTTTAAGTCATGTCAACATTTGCTGGGTTATTCAATACTAAAGTAATTACTTTTCAAACAATTGTATGCTTTCAAGTCACTAAAGGTAATAATCATTTCTAAAAAATTATAATTTCAATTAACTATTCTTAATACTGGTAATGTATACATAATTACAAGGTTTCAAGTAATTATTCCTATTCAATGACAATAATCATTTGTTATTTGCTTCCAAGTAAATTTATCTAGTATTAATATTTTTTATGGAAGTCTGTACATGGAATCAAGTATACGTCTGCTTCTGATCTTATTTGCTGTCGAGAGTTTTTGTTTAGTATGTTGTGAATAGTTTTCAATGCTCGATTAACTGTTTTGATACCCAGGTTATTTAAATTTTTGCTAATGGTGCTGTTGGTTTGGTTGTTAGGTAGAATTATGTATATTTGTGGGGAGTCGGATTTGTGGGGGCTTGTGTGGGTGGTGGTTTGGGGTTGGTTCATGGTATGGATTTTGAGGGTTTTGGCCTTAGCGTGTTGTATAAAGGATATGGGATTTGTTCACAGTTATATGGTTTCAAGTATTTCGATCAATTTTATGGCTTCAAGTAACTGATTATATCTTCAAATAACTAATATTAATACAAATAATTTGTACTCAGTTTTATGGTTTCAAGTATTCCGATTTAGTACTAACAGTTTTCAAACAGATTTATTTAAGCCATAGACGGGACCCTAACAGGTACTACCACTCCGGGTCAAATTGGGCCTAGAGTAATGGCAACTTAGGGGGCACTCCACATTCTCCAGAGCCCCCCCCCCCTCAGAACTGCTACTTCACCACTGGATGAAGTCTAGTGTCTTACCAAAAAAAACACCCTTTCTGGTTTGGAATTGCTGCTGAGGTACATTTTTACAACACCTTGACAAGATACTATTTGAATTCTTTAGATGTGGCTTGATTATTTGTATTATTTGAAATTTTCGGACTGTTGTACTCAACGTTTCGGTCGATGTAACCTCCAGGCTTCTTCAGATGTTTCTTGTCGAACTCTGGAACCTTCCTATCAAACTCGGGAGCCTTCATGCCGTAATCGGGAACCTTCACGGAACTTCGAACCGAACCCTTCATTCCATCCACCGGAGTAGACTGTTCTCATTCCGTTGACCAAGATCGGTTACAAGTGTTGAGCTATGTTAAGTATTCTATGTTATCATCAACCTATACATGATCTTCACTTAGAACTGTATCAACTCAACTTTTATATCCGTTGCGCCATGTGACAAGATCTTGAAATCTCAATATGATATTCCTTACAAACAGAACTTTCAAATGTTTCTCAAATACCTCTGAGTAAACATGTCTACATTGTGTTTGTACAAACTATTCGTGAGTTATTTAAGTTTATATATATATATATATATATATATATATATATATATATATATAATATATATATATATATATATATATACTGTGTATACATAATTGCCTTATAACTTTGAAAGACTAGATATCAGCCATATAGATCTTGGGCAATTCTTTCATGGCTCTTTCTCAATATCATCCCCAAAAGAAATCAAGGCAAGTGCTTCATCTGACAATTTTCCAAAATGTTTTATCAAAAATTAAATAAATCTTTGAAGGAGAAAATAATACATGTTCCCATTTTTATTCCATTTCCCATCCCGACAAATTATAAAGGAATTTAATTTGTGGCCTTGGATATTCAGAGTCTATTGATTCTATGAATGGTTATTGAATATCATCCGTCTTCAAACTCTTGCTGTTGCACTGATGAAGAGCGGTTAACTTCCAAAATATTCTGATATATTGTTCCATTCATAGCTCCTGCAGCCACGAAAGTTTGCCTCGTAAATTTTGGAAGAGAAACAATCACGAACCATGATACTTCATTCTCCATTATTTAATGTGGGGATGCTATTTTTTCGATAACACTGGGCTTTTCGTTAGAAGAATTTCCAAAGGTCAAAGTTTTACCAAGTGATATATGATCGCTATTTTATGCTGAATTCAAAAATACCATTCATTGTATTTAGTCAGATCTGGTTTTTAAGACGTGCTTGAAGAAGTTGTACATAATAATAACACTAATTCAAAAGCCCGTTGACTCTACTTGTCACAGCTATAATACTGTTCTATACATTTCAAGTAAGAACTTGTATCTTAAAAATTTGATCTGATTTGAAAAAAAAAATGAGTATGATTTTTGGATTCAGTGTTAAAAAAAATGCCTTAAAATCAGCTATTATATATGTTGTGATGTTAGTCCCAACAGTAAAAAGAAGTCAAGTCGAGATGGGGTAAAATAAGACAAGTGTATTTACAATTAATGGTACATGTACGACTAGCTTGTCGTTAACGGGAACAGTGCTCCCTTTCCACTCGGTGTCTCACTATTTATAGTGAGAACCGGTGCATGTTCTCCACTGTAGGAACGGCCGGTACAACAATATATTTGACCTTGAAAACATCGCTGGCCAGTGTAATAGTCCGCATCCATCCATAGATGAAGAACTGGTCTGTGACCAAAAAAAGTTCTATTTTCGTTTCGTTCGACCAAAGAACTTTTTTTTTCAAGTAATATGTAGGCTTAGGAGCAAACATGAAAATTCCGATCCTATTTTTCCAGCAAACATTTTTTTCTTCCTTTGGTAACGTTGTTTTCAACCATTCTTATTTGGATCATTACTAATATTTCTTTAGTAACCGATATTCTAACTGCTTTTGGATCATCTTGGATCTCCTTTCGAGTTGCTATTGGATTAGTTTGGTCTTTTCATTCATTTTCGATTGGTTGATTGATTTTAACGATGTGTCAACTCATCCAGGGTTATTTTATGCCCAGAGATTAGCGAATCACGTTCGTTGTACGTTTATATTTACACTTTTTGCATATTTAATTCTCCTAGTTGTCTAGTTCGTTTGACTTGGGTGATTTGTGTGATGGGGTGTAAGTGCCAGTACAGTAGTATTTTGTAGGGTGCTGCTCCCAGGATTTGTTAAAATTAGCACGTAGCATACTGACGTAGTTTCCATTAGCTTCTTCTCGAAGCATTTCGTTAAATTCCAAGTAGTGCAACCAAAAATATTATTTTTCTAAAGTCATTTTTTTTCTTTTTTTTTCAGACTCTGAAATATCTATATCTGTTATTCTTCTTAAATAGCATTTTATAATACCTTTTTATCTTGTCCAAATATTTTTAATCGTTATTTTTGTTTATATCATTTTGACATTGTACAGTTGGAGATATTTCTTCTTTTTTTTTGTTATTGATCGGTAATCTTATAAATAGATACATCACTTGTGTAAATTCAAAGTAAATGTAAGCGCTAAAAATATATTGAATAGATACTTTTCAAGTGTCCGACTATTTCTATTCCTTCACTAATATATATATATATATATATATATATAATATATATATATATATATATATATAAGTTATAATATATATATATATATATATATATATATATATATATATATATATATATATAATGTATGTTATATATGTGTATAGTCGGGTAATTTATGAATAAACAGTGTCCAATATCAATGATAAAGTATATATATATATATAATATATAATTATAATTTATATATATATATATATATATAAATTAGGATAGCGTAGATATAGATTCAATGGCACGTGGTAACAGACAGCTTATCGCGTATGCGATCAGCGGACCAAGGGAGAAACTGTTAGCCACCAAGCGCCATTGACAATGTCTACCCTATCCTAAATTATATATATTATATATATATATATATATATATATATATATATACATATATATGTGTGTGTGTGTGTGTGTGTGTGTGTGTGCGCGGCGTGTGTGTGTGTGTGTGCGTGTGTGTGTGATTTCATTAACGTCTTACCTACCAGTCTCAAAGTGAAAAAAGTGTGGCATAAAGACCTGCTGTATCTGCCTTCAATAAAACAAAACACTTTGTATTATTTATAATTTGAACTGTGATGTTCTTTCCGGCAATCTGGCATGTAAAAGGTGGAGATTATGATTTTTATTCTACACGTCCAGTTGCAGATGGATTTGATACCCACGCATCGGCTAGGTAAAGCGTTAATAAATATATTTACGTACCGTGTTGACCTGAAAATAAGACCTACTTGCAAAACAGGACCTAGAGTTGTTTTTCATGATGATTTTAATATCAGCCCTCCCCTTGAAATAAGCCCTAGTTGGGAGCGGCAGACAAACGAAAGATATAAGCATTCTTCATAATCACATTATGTGATGCAAACACTGCACATCCCCCGAAAATAAGCTCTAGGTTTATATTTCAAAATGAAAATTGATATAAGCCCTGTCTTATTTCCTGGGAAAACCGGTATATATATATATATATATATATATATATATATATATATATATATATATATATATATATATATATATATATATTTATATATATATATATATCCATTACAAATATATGATATTTGGCAAGAAAAATAAAACAGGAACATGGAGATTGTCACTTACACTTAAACGCGAAAGTGCTAGAATTAGGCAATTGAAAGTTGCCGAATTTAGCAATATTATCTTCCAAGAACTCTCAAATCAAATATACGAGGTCTATCAAAAATTTAATGAGAATGCTATTATCAACTTAACTAAAAATCAATTTTTACTCCCTTCAAATTATCTCCCTTTGGGTAAACCATACGCGGATTAAGATATCGTTTGCACGAATGGAAACTCCATTGAGAGTCTTAAACAGTCACTGTTGGTTCATCATAGCCTGTTGCTTGTTCTAAACAGTTCCAGATAACTGCCATGGAACTGTGCTTTTGTTATTTTTATTTTGGGGAACAGGTGATAAACACAACGACTCACCCAGATCAGGGGAGTAAGGGGAATTTTTGTATCACAGGTAGGGGTGGGGCCAAAATCATGTTCACAGAATTCGATCCTATTCTACGATATTCTTGTGTTCCATTTTCGAGACGCACTTAATCAAACACAATCTCGTAATAATCCAAGATCAATAATACAAGATTACTCAGCTGGTATTTAATTCTGAGCGGCAAAAAAACGAACTAAATATTTTCACTCATGTTCAAGGTCAACATTAATCGGCTGATTCTTAATCAGAGTAGCCTACCTGAAAAATACAAAATTCAGTCTCATTACTTTCTAGACAAGCCTCGTAAATCACGAATTAACAACAAAATAGTTTTCAAAACAAAACATTTTTACTTTTTATGCTCATGTTTACTTATGGTGACAGAATTAAAAAAAGAAAAAAAGTACACCGGTTGATGTCACTGCCAAAAATACGTCTGGCATCAACTCGGGTACTATATATATATATATATATATATATATATATATATATATATATATAGCTCTGTTCTGTCCCATTTATTTTCCCATTTTCATACATATATACAGGGTGGAGCAAAAGTAAGAGGACAGTCAATAGTATTACATGATACAAAGTAAACGAAAAAGTCATTGCTACTGTAAAAACAGGAGCAGTCCTTCTAACAAAGTCTGCATGGTTTCGGAGTTGGAGAATTATTACCTCTATCACGCCAGGATTTTTAAAACTATACTCCAGTTTTTTTGACGTGCCAATGCAGGTACAATTTCTGACTGATTTTTGAGCCTCTTAATATATTTTCTTTTCTGTCTATCGATATCAGAGTTTAGTCAAACTATCATGTTGCTATTGACTTCCCTATTACATCTGCCCCACCAATATATATATATATATATATATATATATATATATATATATATATATATATATATATATATATTATAAGTATCAGTTGCGCGAAATGCACGTTATGTCATGAATGCTAGCTTTTTGGTCAAACAACTTGCATCAACAATTATCATCTACTTAATTTTGTAAGTTTCTAAATATTTCTTTGTATGTTATGCAATAAATGGATATATTGAATAAAGAAACGTGTTGATATTCTTTATTTCCGTTGATTTTATATGCTTTCTATTATATGACATAAAAATGATATTTTATGCTGTTTATTATCTAATATATTTGGAAAACCTGAGGTCAGTTGTTGATTGGGTTTATGGTATTCCTTGTGTACAATTCTTTCTATCGACTGTGCCAAAAAGTGCGGATGGTCCAACAAAGCCTTCACCACTATAAACAAAACACTGTGTAGGTTGTTCATTGGATGAACCCTCATGCGTCGAAATCTACGAGAGTCCATTTTTTTATCTAACATAAAAACTACGTCGACAAAAAGTTACCAATTCTACAGCTGGCATCAAAAGAAATGGCTGATTGTCTTAAATATAGAAATCGATGCCTACCACAAAGACTTACATGAAAAGGTAAGTAGTTTATTTATTAAAAATTAACCGAAATGTTTATGAATTTCCAATTTTTTCAAAAATAAATGTAGAGTTTTGTCATCATTGTTGTACAGTAAAGTATTAATGTAGGTAAAAATGTTTTCTTTGATAAAGAACATTAGTTTTAAAAGAATATATATGGTAGGTGTGGCGCTCCACCTCAGATGCTAAAACAATCTCCTTGGTCTAGTGCTATTGAAAAGGGGATAGACTCCCTCGCTGACTGGCTGATACCGACTCTAGGCCGCCCCGTCGACTTATATATATATATATATATATATATATATATATATATGTGTGTGTGTGTGTGTGTGTGTGTGTGTGTGTGTGTGTGTCTTACACAGACATTGCCATTAAATTTGTGTGTTCACCCGAATGTGTCATACTGAAATTAACTAAATCATATCAAATTAACAAATCTTGTTTAAATCCTGGACGAGGCTGTTTGCATTTCTCATCACAATAATATCCTTGGAATAACATTAATAATCCTCTCTTCGAGCTGGGGGTCCGGTGGTTTCGGCCAATGCACATGTGTTGTTAATCAACGGCGTGATCCCTGGGGGGCTATCCCCCAGGCAACACCGCCCCCTTGATTTAAAGACAGGGCTGGGTTTATTGCCTAGTGCCTGAGTTGCCCCCTTCAGAGGTAATGCCGACGGGATCGACGCATTTTTTGGTTCCACATTAAACGACCTTGTGTCATACCCGCATCCATGCGATGCGAGGTAAATACCTACTATCCTTGGGAAAGGTATGAACCCAACTATCCTCCCTCCAGATATGGGTAAATATGGCAGACTGGTATGACAACCGATCATGAGAAAGAAGACTAATTGCTGTGTAGGAGGTGTAGATAAAATCTTTAAGACTAAAAGTCCATTTTATCAATAGTTGTCCCTCGTGTTGCGGGCCTGGTGAATAAATTTGATGGAGACGAAGAGACAAAGACGATATGAAGAGATGACAACGAGATATGGTTCATATCAGAAAAAGAAAAAGCAAAACACGTGGTCACAAAAAAAATCCACTCTCTTAATTACCCATCAGTCTCAAAAACAGGAAGACAGGAAGCGATATTTTCAAGTCTATCAAGGAAAGATTCGTTTTTTCATTATCGCTTCGAAATTTAGATCGTAACCTGTCGCTGTCCCATTAACTAACTGATGGACCCTTTTAAAAAAGTTCCCATGTCTTGTGTTTGGCCGTCTCTCACATCTTCAGCAGGAGTTCTCGTGATTGACCTTTTGTTACTGGTCACTACATTACAATTTTCTCAGAAATTAATCGTGTCCAGTTGCACACCAACGTCGTGATCCAGTGGGGGAAGGGGCAAGTGCTTGGTCAAGCACCCCTTCCAGTGGCCAATAATTTATTTCAGGCTTTTCAAAGCTTTACCTAACCCCCTACTTTCAAATTCTGCGCAATTATAATTCAGGAATATAGTGACAAAATTTAGGCAATATATTTCAATGTTATAGCAACACAAAGTCTTTTAGATTAGGGCGATATCCACCCTCTTAAAGCTGCGCACCGGAATAGCTGCCTATCCTTGACCCCCACCCCCTTGTTCCACCACTGATTGTGTCCCATTTTTTCCTAAAAACTATTTTTGTCACGCTATTCAATTGAAATGGTTGCAATTTTGAGTGTTGAAAATTTTGCAAATCAGAAATCATTAATAATTTAAAACTGGTTAACTTTCAGGCCTATTTTTATAGCAGTTTTGGATTCCTTGGGTAAAAAAAGCTTTTATAAACTAATTTTTAGGAGTAGGAAAGCTCTAGAACTCATTTTACAGACAAAAATAGATTACAAAAGTCGCTATTTTTCGCAACCAGCCACCCAAATTTGGAAAGATAAAAATCAATATAATTCCGCCAATTGTTAGAATCGGAAGCTCAAATTTTGAGCATTGTCTAACTTTAAGATAGTCCACATCTGAACAAAATTTCAGAAAAATTGAAGTGAGAAATGTTTACAAATTTTAACAAAATGTTGTAGCTTTGGTTCTGAGCAAAAACCAAACTATGTTTTTGGTGCAAATAATGTTCAATAGATATGAAATAATAATAGAAAAATATTTGTCATACATGCAGTGCCACATCAGGATATTGATATTGCTATGAAAAAAATAGAAATCATTAATAATTTAAAATTGGTTAACTTTCATACCTTTTTATAGCATTTTTGGATTCCTAGGGCAAAAATGCTTTTATAAACCAATTTTTAGGAGTAGGTAAGCTCTAGATCTCATTTTATAGACAAAAAATAGATTACAAAAATCGCCATTTTTCGCGACCCCCCTCAAATTTGGAGAGCTAAAATCGACATAACTCTGCCAATTCTTGGAATTGAAAGCTCAAATTTTGGGATTTTCTAACTTTCACATAGTCCACACATGTACAAAATTTCAAAAGGGGGGAGGACATGGCCAGGATAATTTGACATGGAATTACCCTGTTGTCTATTGGTTAAATAAGTACTATTTTGTATCGAACAAGACTTTTGTTCCAATCCTTTATATGAACAGATAGATAGATAGATAGATAGATACTGACGCATCACGGCTGATGACACTTCCACCAAAACAAGGTTTGGGTAAAGGCGAACATTCAGAAATGTAGACTCTTTTTAAATACTTTTCCACCACCCGGGGTGTTGCGTCTCACTCAGTTGGCAACAGACTATCAAATCGTGATAAGGAAGCTTTATTTTTTCTCTCTTCCTTTCACGCCATGTAAACAATTTCAATAATGATTTTATCTATATAATAATACTTGTGTTCCTACAAAATACGACTGTTATCATCTTGCAACACCCTCTGTTTAAAAATGGGACCGTCCAAATCATCCAAGACGAAATGCAAAAATGTTGTTGCTTATTCACCGAATTCTTATTTCTGATGAGTGTCGTCACCTCAGCTCAATAATGAACCATTCCGTTTGTATTATAAAGAAAGAAAGGGGAGAAAAGGACATGCTTCACAGAAAAGATATATAATAAAAGAAAGAATGAGAGTAGAGAAACATAGAGAGAGAATTTTAAAAAGTATAAATAAGACGGTTGGTCGAGAGAATAAGACTACTAGAAGCAGGCTTGCGTTTCGACAAGTGCTTAGCTACGACACAACAAAATACATCATTTTTGTTAGAGGGTTAAAGTCTAGTTTGCGACACCGAGATTCGTTATCAGATTTTAACGAAGCTTGAACAAGATAGTAAATTAATTCTGCAGGCAATTGAAAAAAAAGAATGTCAAAGGATGAGAAACCTAAAGACATGACACGGACAAAAATTAAAGAGTAAAGTAAAATCTCTAACCAAAGGAAAGATTTGGAAATAAAAAGTATGAACAGAAAAAGGTGAACCAATGGTTAAATCGAACTTAACCGACCTAAATTCCACTATCGTTTGTCACTCCGCCGAAAGAAAAAAAAATCAGGGAATTAACCGAATTTAATGAAATTTTCATGAATAAAAGATATAATTAATAAAAGATATAATGTACCGATTATTTATTTTAAAACTTTAAAATGTTACAGGTCAGTTAACTTTGAACGACGTATCTGAGAATCCGTGTTATGCCTCAAAGATACGTGATTCAAAGTTAACTCACCTGAAAAAATGTAAAAAAATTTTTAATAAAATAACTGGTACATTATATCTTTTATTCATTAATATATTAACACTGAAAATTTCATTAAATTCGGTTAATTACCTGATTTTTTTCCTTTCGGCAGGGTGACATCCGATGGTGGAATTTAGGTTCATTTAGTTCGATTTAACCGAACCAGTTATGTTATGGTTGTAGTGAGCTACACTAGAAAAGATACAGTCTGCTCAGAGATTTAAAAAAAAACTAGCAGGACCTGTGGATATACCACAGTGTGATAATTTAACCATTACAACGTTTAATATGTTTACTCAAAAGCTATTACAACTACTTCGATATGTAAAAAGTGAGATAATCTTGATTTAACTCTCTTACTTTTTTTCTTTTATTTTCCTACTTTTCTTCTTCTTGTTATGTTTGATTGAAACAGATTAGCGTTATTGGTTAAGCGCGATCGCCCTCTCTCCCTATCTTTCCCCTACTCTCTTTCCTTCTTTCTTTCTTATTATATTTTCTGTGTAGCATTTCCTTTTTCTTCCCTTTCTTACTTTATAATAAAAACGGAATGGTCAATTATTTAGCTGAGGTGACAACACTCATAAGAAATAAGAATTCGGTGGATAATCAGGATTTTGCATTTCATCTTGGACGATTTGGACGGTCTCATTGTTAACCAGGTGTGTTACAGATGATAACGGTCGTACAATTAAAGAACACTTGTATTAATATATAGATGACATGAAAGTCAACTCCATGACTTGTGTGGTCGATTATTTGTCGTCTTTTGTGGGACGGCAATAAATGTTTTCGATTACAGTTTAAGTAAGTAAAGTTGGTGGAGTGGTCTATCAGCCGGACAGCGATGGAGTCTATCCCCTTTTCGCTAGCGCTAGACCAAGAAGATTTTTTTCTGCTGGGGTGGAGCGCCACAGCTACCGTCAGCTCCTCACTTTAAAGCACAGATCAGATTATTTGTGCTACTCAGGCGCTGAGTTGGCGTGGACAGGTATCGAACCCGGAACCTTGCGTTTCCTAAGTGGAGCTAGATCGGACCCTTTTACGGTGCAAAAGTTGGTAAGTAAATTCGGCGGGACGACCTAATGTCGGTATCAGCCAGACAGCGAGGGAGTCTATCACCTTTTCACTAGTTCTAAACCAAGGAGATTATTTTAGCGTCTCATTGTTAACCAGAGGGTGTTACATCAGCTACCACCAGCTCCTCACTTTACCGCACAGATCCCTGTGCTACTCATACGCTGAGTTGGCGACGGCCGGTATCGAACCCGGAACCTTGTGATTCCTAGGCGGACGCTCTACCGACTGAGCTAAGTGAATCTGAAAAAAAATATGAAGACTGTGGAGAGGAAGATACAAAGAAATCTTAAAAGACGATTTGAAGTGCCGAATTCTTTTCTAATCCGACTCATAAAGTCTGACAGTGAGATATCTGAAGTACGTAAAAAAATGTTCTAAGAGAGCTTAGGAAAAAAACATTTCGATCTAATTGAAGACAAATTACATAAAATATATTCTCATCAAAACTTATTTGTTTACTATAGATTAGTTTGACAATCTGAGCAAGGAAAAATCATATTAGCTGCCAGTTTTTCTTTTCTTTTTTTTTTTTTTTTTCTTTTTTTTTCTTTTTTTTTTTCTTTTTTTTTTTCTTTTTTAGGGTTTTTTTTTTTTTTTAGATGTCTACGGTAATGGCGAAATAGACAGGTGAAATAGTAAATCACTATTTGTCATGATCAGTCTTCTTTCGACATATAATTTATAACGATGTAGAAAGATTAGATCCACTCAGAATTTCGTTGAGAAGAAGGAAAATGAGGGGGCGAGAAGGAAAATGATGGGTGAGAAGAAAGAAACAAAAAAGCTACATAGAAAGAAAGAAAACAAAAATAATCTCCTTTAATTACTGCGTAAGCTACAAAAGTACTTTTCGCCCTCATTTTACCAAAGAGTGGGGAGATTACAAGAAAGCAAAAGAGAATTTCTTATTCGTGTATTTTGCACATTTTTAAGTGCATTTTTTCGAGCTAAATAAGGAAAAAGTGGACGAGAAGGAAAAGACTGTGCAAGAAGAAGAAAAAAAAAACTAAATAAAAATAAAGAAAGCAAAAATAACCTCCTTTATTTACTGCGTAGCGACAAAAGTATTTTTCGATCTCATTTGACTAAAGAGTGGGGAGATTACAGGAAAAGAAAAGTAAATGTCTTATTTGTATCTTTTTCCCATTTTTAAGTGCATTTTTGTTGTGCTTAAGTGTACCGGGTGTTTATTATTTATTCGGTTTGTCCATCAGAGGTCAGAACAAACACCAGTTACGATGGTTTGTTCTTTTTGAAAGGGGTGTACATCAACATCTATATATAAATACGTGTTCCATGAAAATACGACCGATATCATCTTGCAACACCCCCGGGTTAAAATTGAGACCTTCCAAATCGTCCAAGATGAAATGCAAAATTTTAAACCCTAATTATCTAGTGTTGCTTATCTATCAAATTCTTATTTCTTATGAGTGTCGTCACCTCAGCTAAATAATGAACCATTCCATTTTTATTATAAAGGAAGAAAGGGAAGAAAAATATAACAAGAAAGAAAGAAAGAAAGAAAACATAATAAGAAAGAAAGAAACAGAGTTGGGAAAATATAGAGAGGGGGTGAGCGTGCGGAAGCAATAATGCTAATCCGTTTCAATCGAACATAATAAAAGTTGAAAAGAAGGAAAGAAAGAAAAAGAGTGATGGAGAATTAAATCAAGATTATTATACTTTTTACATTTTGAACTATTTTGGAATAGCTCTTAAGAAAACACATCAACTGTTTTAATAATTCAATTATTATATTGTGGTATATCCACAGGTCCAGTTTGTTTATGTAATTAAAATAAAATGCTGATAATTTTTAACATAGTCATGTTTATTAACCTGATGTAAACATTATTTTAGTTTGTATAAAAAGAATGGAACGTCGCTTACTTCGGGACCGGAGAAAAGTGACACTGATAATCGCGAGTTTTTATTTTTTATTTATTTTTTTTTTTTTTTAGAGAGAGAGCAGACCGGAAATGAGAGGCATTGTGGGAGTGGGAAAGGGAGTATAAAATCAAACCTTTTGCAGAAGCGTGATCAATTTTCTTTCCAGCGAGTTTGAGCGTGGATAGCTAATGAAAGTGATATTGGACGAAGAGAATAGAATGAAGTAAAGGACGTAGACGAGACAGATACTACACGTTGATCATAGTGATAACAGTAATCAAGATATTGTGTTTTTTTTTTTTTTGTTGTTTGTTTTTTTTTTGTTTTTTTGTTGTTTTTTTTGTTTTTTTTTGTTTTTTACAGATTCTCAGTTCTTTGCATTTTCGTTGTTTGATTATGGTTAACCCAGTTATCTTATCTATATTTATAAATATAAAGTATTCATTATCGATGATAGAGCATATATATCTCAGTTAGGATAGTGGACACAAGTCAACGGCACTTGGTAATATATATATATATATATATATATATATATATAATAAATAAATAAATAAATAAACATCTTAAATTGATCAGAAATAATTTATTTCAGCTCTTAGCCTTTTCAAATCTGATTTCCAAAGTGTCCAATTTCAAACTAGATTTGAAAAGGCTAAGAGACTGAAAAAGATTTATATATTATACATTTAAGGTTTTCATATATATATATATGTATATATATATAAACCGATATCAAAATTAAGTCAATGTTTGTGTGTGTAATTTATATATCCGTTTAATTCCTTGTGTTCTTTATATATATATATATATATATATATATATATATATATATATATATATATATATATAAATTTTTGTACTATTTATTTAAGTCGCCAATACAAAGTTCGTCTTACCAATGGTTTCGGATGTTTATCCGTCATCAATGACGATAAATTGGAACGCTGGCGAATGAAGAAAGCAAAAGCAAGAACGAATAACGGATCACGTACACACGAGGAACGGGTTAAAAAACTGTCCAATTTTTTCAAAAAGTCAACGTCTCTGATGACGGATAAACATCCAAAACCATTGGTAAGACGCACTTTGTATTGGTGACTTAAATAAATAAATAAATACAGCTCTTAAAGAAATAATTGAGCACTTTATAATCATTTCTCCAATAATAGTAACAAAAAAATTAACTATATATATGTGTGTGTGTGTGTGTGTGTGTGTGTGTGTGTGTTTAGAAAAACGTGACCTGTTGGGTCACCCATTGAGCTCTAGGTAAATAACTGTGATCAGAAAAGAAGTGAGTTTGCAAAGCGAATTTATTTAAAAAATAAAAATAAAGATAAATAGGGCCAGAGAATTTTTTTTAAATCATTAAAATCCTTTTGTATGGTTTCTAGGAAAGGTTAAGTTTGACCAAATTTAAATTTAAATGGACCTGATTCTTGAAATTTTATCAATAGCTAAGGTGTTGAGAAGTTGTGAGGATGACAGAAAATCCTTTTTTAGCTCAGTCGGTAGAGCGTTCGCCTAGAAACCACAAGGTTCCTAGTTCGATACCGGCCCTCGCCAACTCAGCGTATGAGTAGTACAGGGATCTGTGCGGTAAAGTAAGGAGATGATGGTATGTGTGGCGCTCCACCTTAGACGTAAAAAACAATCTCCTTTGTCTTGCGGTAGTGAAAAGGGGATAGACTTCGTCGCTGATTGGCTGATAACGACTTTAGGCCACACCCACGATTTTATTTCAGTATAATTTTAATTGACAAAAATTCTTACTCATATTCTTACTTTACTTTCTCTTTCACTCTCTGTCTATCATTTATACAATTGTAGAAATTTGATAATTTAACTTTAAATCTTATATATTTTTGGTAAATAATATTTCTAGTTGTGGCTGGTACTTTTGGTTATAGGTCAAAGAGGTTATTCTTAATTATTCTCAAGTGATATATATGCTTTTGAAGATAGAATGACTTTACGGAGAAGACAAAAAAATTAGCTAGTCACAATTTTGACCGTCGATAAAAAGAAGTAACCGTATAAGTAACCAATTAACCGAATTATGAATATAAAAGTGCTCAATATATTTGTAAAGCTGATTTAGAAAACCTACCTAGGTTCACCGTTAGGATCTTCAGGATAATTCTGAATTATCTTGAAGATCCTAATGGTAAAATCCTAAAGAAGATCCTAATGGTAAAAAATTGTAATGGTATATATATATATATATATATATATAGTCATCCACAGACACCGTGTTTCGACGTATCACATTTTTCAGTGTGGATAGAAATCCGATAGATTCATCATCAGTCAGGCTGCTTAACCGCACGACCATCGTCACCCACAGAATAGGAAGGCGATTTTAACTGTTAAATACACTCATCTGTATATATGTAAAGTTCGCCATCCTTTTTATAGGAGAGTGTTGTGTTTACGCTTTAGTTGGTGGTCGTCAGCGAAATCCCTTCCAAAGTGCTCAACCTCCCCTAGAGGATGGGGAGCATATATATTCATCCACAAACACACCTGTTTCGACGTATCACGTCTCTTCAGTTTGGCTAGACATTTGTAAGCTACCTACAGCCGGGATAGAAACCCGATCGATTCATCATCAGTCGGGCTGCTTAACCGCTCGGTCATCGTCACCCAAAGAAGGGAAGGCGATTTTAACTGTTAAATACACACATCTGTATGTATGTAAAGGCCGCCATAGAGTGCTTCATCCTTTTTATAGGAGAGCAAAGCATTGTTTGAAGCGTTTTATTTTTTTACAGCAAAACGAAGACTTGTTCTTCATACTAAGCCTGACTCGCTCGCAGTTGCAAAATAAATTTTAAAAAGTACAAAATTGCAGTAAAAGTCGCGGAATTATTCTCAGCACAGAAGACAATAATGAAAATCCCAAGGTTAAACTCACGTTATTTGCAAATTCTTCCCGTTCTCATGACAATTCTTTTTTCTTTTCTTTGTTTCCTTTAATTTTTCTTCTCTTTTTCGTGTATACCTTCTTATGTAAACGCTTTGAACTCGAAAACGTGATGGCTATGAATTCATTGTTATATGCACAACTATTGTATGTGGACGTTCCCATCGCTGTGTAAAATTTGGCAGGCTTGTCTCGCAGATCCATTATTACTGAATAGCGTGTTCGATCCTCATACTTGCGACCTTGTGTCCCATCCTACCCACGGCTAATGGGTTGGGTAAGAAAGGGTGCTCCATCCTTACGTAATGGCCAGCAAACTAGTTTGACAGATCTATTACTACCGAATAGCTAGTTTGATCTTCGCTGGATGCACCATAATTACGGCCTTGTGTCACATCTTACTCTTAGCGAACGGGGATGGATAAATACCTACATAATAATTGTTTAAAGAAGAATAGTGTAGTTGTGATGTTGTGGCTTAGACCAACATTGATTTATTTGCAAATGTAGCTTCTTAGATCATTGCTTTTGGCTAAACAGAGAATCATATGAAATGGCCGAAATCGTCGAGAAAACACACGTTGGGAAGAAAATGTTTCGGTTGATGAATTATAGAAAATACGGTTTTATTAACAGCAACAACTTCGACTTAGCACATATTTGGGGTACATAGGGGGCGGCGAATTGTCTCGTGAGGGACCCTGGCTAGTATATTGGATGAAAATGCGTATTGCTTTTATGTGAATTCAACCTCTTTGTCTTGTTAGCTCTCAAATCATGTAAATTCCGGTTGACTGAGATCAGCGATGTTCGTTCTTCTTATCAATACTGACGCCTCTCAAATTGTAAAACATTATTGTGATGTCACTAAAAGACGTACGTTACAGCTTTCGTCATTTCCAACAAATATAAAGACTAATTGTTTTGAAACCGCTCTTTGGTTTTTTTTTATATTTTAATGCAAGGCCTCAAAATAGGAACGGGAAGATGGTCTTTACTTTCCTATCTTAACTAGTTCCACTAACTGACTCAGAAAATATATCATTCCTCATTTAAGGTTTATTTATTCAGAAAACATTCACACTACAATCACCAAAACATACCAATTCACTCTATGAGTGAGTAAATTTATTCAATATGTACATACATTGTGAGGGTGGTGATTCGCAGGTATCTTCCATTGTTGCACGTGTATCACGGATTCACTTCATTTGATCTAAACCCTTAAAAACTCTTGGCAACTCTTCTAGACGGCATGAAAATTCATTGCTAATTAACGGACGTGTATGGCGAGCCATGCATGACGAGTCCCCAAGTGGTTTAGAAATTTTGCATCGACAATAAGTTTCAACGATTTCTCAACGATATGGCGGTGAGCTAGTACGACATGGGCATACAAAAAATGCAAGAGTGCCCACAAAAATTCATCGACCTAAATGGCGATTATGTAAAAGAATAGATTCATGTTGAAACTTTAAAATGATGTAAACATCATTGACAATAAGCAATAAACGTTTCTGTGATAAACGTTTCTGTATTTCTAAATTGATACAAATGCAGAATAGCGCGCAAGATATATCATTATAATCGCATTTTACGTATAATTAGCATTACATTACGGAAACTCCCGAAGTAGCCTAACCCTAACCCTAATCCTAATCCTAAAACTAACACTAAACTTAACCCTAAACCTAACCCTAACCCTTACCTTTAGCCTAACACTAGCGTCTCATAGGTTTAGGGTATTTCCGTGTAATGTAATGAAATGTAATGTTTTTTATACATAATTTAATTATATTATCTCTTGCGTGCTATTGTGCATTAGAACTTTCAGCCAAGTATTATTTCTTTTCATTCACATTTCTTTCTTCTTTATTTCTTTTTTATTCATCTTACTTTTAAAATTGTGTCATCTTTGTTAAATTGCGGCATCTTCCTTTCTTCTTTTCTCTTTTCTTTCTTCTTTTCTTTTTTCTTTTTTCTTTCTGTCATTGTTGCTACAAAGAAATATTTTTGAGACCTTACCTTTGGGATACCTTCGTACTTGTCGTTCGCTATTTGCCAGTTAGAAAACAATTTAGAGAGAAAAAGGCGTAGAAATCATACAGGAAGCAAAATCACCTTAAAATCATCAAAAAAACGTTTATTATTGACAAGTAGAACTAAAATGCTTAGTACAACACGGCTTGCTGAAAAGTTCCTGAATGAAAACAAATAAACATGGCAGCTACCATTAGGCTGTCTTGTAGAAAACCCATAAAACTTATTTTTCCTCAGAAACGTTTATTTCGGCCGGTTTGTGCAGGGTTGGGTTTGTTTTGTTATTTGTTTTTTGTTTTTTGTTTTCTTGTTTTTGCCTTTTTTCTGTCGAATAATCTATTTTAGGGTCGTTGCTAACAGGAATAACATGAAATTATTGCGAATTTGCAAATGGCTCGCAGAGTTTTGAATGTACAGGGTGTCAGTAAGGTTTATGTGCACTTTAAAGTATTTCAAATTTTGAAGTGCACACAGATTTTGTTGACTCCCTATACATCAGTGAGCATCGTAGTAAGCAAGTTTAAACTCCAGTCACGCTATTACGTTCACTTTTGGTCTAATACCCTTGGGAAAGGTGTGAAACCCCTCATCCTACAGCTATGGGTTAAATAGCATCACTACTGTTCTTCTACAAGAATGGTTTTGGCATTAAATAACATAAGAAGGTTGTTATGCCATTAAGCAAAGAAACTGAACAGAAACTGCAATTGATAAAATGAGAATTGTTTCTATTTGTTGACGTCATAATTGACGATTTGGAACAAAAAAGAAATCTACAATAGAATAAGGTGAATTCCTCATTTAAGTTATGGATTGAAATAGCATCAAGGTAAGTGAGATTTTTGAAAGATTTCATTTGTCTAAATCCTGAGGTAGGATTGAGTTTGACACCTGAGACTTTGAAGATCTCATTCAAATAATCACAGTCAAACTATTCAAAATGATTTCCCAGGTTGGGTCATCGCTATTCGCGGATAGACAGGGAACACCAGAAGAAGGCCGGGGTATACAGCGGCTGAAACGTTGTGTTTTTACTCACGACAATGAAGATGAGGACAACAGACCGAAAAATAAAAATTATGCACACCAAGCCTCATCTAAAAAAAAGGCAGACAAAGTCAATGAGAGTGTTCAGTGTGCGTCGTAGTAAATGAGTTTGAACTCTAGTCACGCTATTCCGTTCAATTTCGGACTAATACCCTTGGGAAAGGTATGAATCCCCTAATCCCCAGCCATGAGCTAAATAGTACCGCTACTGTTCTTCTACAAGAATGAATTTGGCATTAAACAACATAAGAAGGTTGAGTTATTTGGTGCGGGCACACCCTCTGCACCCCACTCCAAAGAAACCGTTTATTCAATGAAGTGATATAGAGATGTGTCGCCGCGGATCGGCATGAAGCCGGAAATGTTATATTTGGGGGAAATGTGACTAAAGTGTGCATACAGTTATTCCAGTTCTAGCTAGCTAGGTATATACACTGACTGATCTATACAAAAAAAAAAATACTTACGTTCCTCATCTTGAGCAGCCTGCTTCCACCAAAATACAAACCCAAAACAGGATTCAGATGAAACTATTTACAATTTGACGATGATAATCATGTTGCTTTTCAAAACACCCTTCGATTGAGAGGATTAAGGGAGTACGGAGGCAACAAAAATTCAATTAAAAGAGACGGAAAAAAAAACATCTAACAAAACAAAAACCATCGGTCATTTGGTTGTCCCCGATCCCTCAACTAATATTTATGACCATACTGTCTTCCGTTTTTTTTAGGACCGAAAGTCAGTCGACCACCTCCTCTTAGGCGGAAGTTGGTGTCCTTAGTGCTGGATCTGGTGAAAAAATACGGCTGGCTGTAGGGCTGGTGGATTTTGGCTCAGCAAAAATACTGCTGACTTTCGAGGAAAGAAGGTACAAATGCAGAATAACGCGCAAAATATAATATCATTAGAATCGCAGTTTACGTATAACTAGTATTAGATTATGGTAGCCTAACCCTTACTCTAACCCTAACACTGACTCTAACCCTAATCCTAACCCTAACCCTAAACCTGACCCGAATCACAAAATTAACGCCAAACCTTACCCTAACCCTAATCCTAGGGTCTCAAATATTTCGGATATTTCCGTGAAATGTAATGAAATATAATGTTTTTTATACGTAATCTAATAATATTATCTCTTGTGCGCTATTCTGCATTAGTACCGAAAAGACAAAAGTAATGGTGGAAGAGTAGGACAAGAAATTGGAGGGTTTGAGGGTCCCTGGATATGTCCTAAGAAGGTTGATATTTACCACAAGTAAAGAAATCGAACAGAAAGATATTTCATCTAGAATTGATGACGCAAGATTTGTTTCTATTTGTTGACGTCATAATTGACGATTTGGAACAAAAAATAAATCTACAATAGAATAACGTGAATTCCTCATTTAAGTTGTGGATTGAAATAGCATCAAGGTAAGTGAGATTTTTTAAAGATTTGATTTGTCTAAATTATGAGGACCCCTATGCGATTGCAACTATGTTGAGGCACCGATGAGAAACCCTCAACAAACAATGTTTCATTTAGCTTTTACAGGGTGATCCAAAAAAAACACTTTTTTTTCATTCAGGCCTGTTTTTTTGGGGAGGGGGTATTTATATATATATATATATATATATATAATATATATATATATATATATATATATATATACAGGATGACCCAAAAAAAACAGGCCTTTTTTTAAGTCTGTTTTTATCACCCTATATATCGAAACTTCATTTAATATAACTATATCTCCTTCATTTCACAATGAAAACAAAAAGGAAAAAATTATACAAAGATTAACTACAAATGCACAATAGCGTGCAAGAGATTATATCATTAGAATCGCATTTTAAGTATAAATACCATTAGATGTCTTAAACTCCCCAAGTAGTTAACCCTAAGACTAACACTGACCCTAAACCTACCACTAACCATAATCCTTACCCTAACCCTAATCCTAGCGTCCAATGGTTTCTGGTATTTCCGTCAAATGTAATGAAATGTAATGCTTTTTATACGTAATCTATGATATTACCTATTGCACGCTATTGTGCATTAGTATTGATTAGCTGAGCCACAGATAAAGAAATATTTCATGATGGTGTTTTGATCGACTATTCAAGTATGCATTCACACAAAATGCAGGATTTGATACAAGATCAATTTTTAAGCGGAGTAAAGCTGGTTTGAATTCAGTTTTCCTTCTTCTCCTATGGTTGCCTAATCAAGGCTTGAGAATCCAGTCTGCGACAATTCTGAAATAGCTTAGTTCTTTCGGCATTTCCCTTTAGGGGCACCTTAGGCGCGAAGCAACTCAGTCCTTACCCTTTTTAGACGAAGGGACAGGGGCTGCCTGGGACTAAAGCTCTTTGGAATCAAGCCATTAATAATTTCTCATACATCCAGCACAATTGAATTACAAGGAGAATCTATTTTTACAAGAGTATCAAAGAAATATAATCTAGGAATTTGTTAGGTGAAAATTGTTTATATTTGTTAACGTAATAATTGACGAATTTGGAAAAAGAAATCAACAATGAAATAACGTGGATTTATCATTTAAGCTGTGGATTAAAATAGCATCAAGGTAAGAGAGCTTTTTTTAAGATTTGATTTGTGTAAGTCATGAGGCAGAATAGAGTTTGGCGCCAGAACTTTTGAAGATTTAATTCAAATAATGATAGTCAAACTATTCAAAATGATTTCCTAGGTTGGGCCATTGCTATGCACGGATAGACAGGAAAAACCTGAAGAAGGTCGGGGGATAGAGCGGCCGAGACGATGTGTTTTACATACCCCAATAAAGACGACGACAACAGTCGGGAAAGTCAAAATTATACACAAAGTCTATTAGAGTGTTCAAGGTATATCAGCGTGCATCGTAGTAAGCGAGTTTGAACTCCAGTCACGCTATTACGTTCACTTTCAGACTAATACCCTTGGGAAAGGTATGGATGCCCTAATCCCCAGCTATGAGTTAAATAGTGCCGCTACTGTTCTTCTACAAGAAAGAATTTGGCATTAAATAACATAAGATTGTCTTCCGGTTTTTTTTTGGGGGGGGGGCAAAGCAATCCGATTAGATTCTCTAAGGGGGGGGGGCGGGTGTATTTAGTGTGGGATCTGGTGAGAAAATAGGGCTGACGGGTTTTGGCTTGGCAAAAATTCTGCTGACATTCCAGGAAAGAAAAGTAATGGTGGAAGAGTAGGACAAGAAATTGTAGGGTTTAATGAAATATAATGTTTTTTATACGTAATCTGAATATTATCTCTTGTGCGCTATTCTGCATTAGTACCGGAAAGACAAAAGTGACCGTGGAAGGGTAGTACAAGAAAGTGTAGGGTTTGGGGGTCCCTGGATATGTCCTAAGAAGGTTGATATACCATTAAGTAAAGAAATCGAACAGAAAGATATTTCATCTAGAATTGATGACGCAAGAATTGTTTCTATTTGTTGACGACATAATCGACGATTTGGAACAAAAAAAGAAATCTACAATAGAATAACGTGAATTCCTCATTTAAGTTGTGGATTGAAATAGCATCAAGGTAAGCGAGCTTTTTTAAAGATTTGATTTGTCTAAAACATGAGGACCCCTATGCTATTACAACTACGTAGAGGCGTTGATGGAGAAACCCTCAACTAATATAACAAACAATGTTTCATTTAGCTTTGTATATCGAAACTTCGCTTAAAATATAACTATATCTCCTTTGCGTACAAATGCACAACAGAGCACCAAAGATAATATCAATAGAATCGCATTTTACGTCAAAATAAAATTAGAATCGGAAACTCCCGAAGTAACTGATTTTAGAATTGACGCAGGCTGGGTTTTCTACCCTGGGTTAGGCAGGAAAACTTAATTCAAACCAGCTTATGTTGGGTTATTGCTATGCTCGTATAGAGGATTATCTTCCCTTTGCCGGAAGAGTTATCTTCTCACTGCGTTGCTGTTTGTTCCCACTAGGGGGACCTCTGGTAGTTAAGCGCGTTCATTACAACTTGTCTTCCTCTTTTAGCTGGACGCTTCTCAACGAACTGTTATGGGCTAGAATATATCTATCCCCTTCTCGGTGGGACTTTTGCCCCCCCCTTACATTACTGTAAGTCCTTTATACAGCATGGACTATCCTTTAGTTCCATGTCTGTAACATTTATATGTTAGGTACATTTGGGTATCTTGTTTATACCTAAATATTATATATGTATTTACATGTTCTATTCTCCTGTACATTATGTATATTATCGTATCCACGTGCTGTTATATATATTAAATGTTTTGTCTCACAACGTGTCGGAATTGTATGTTCATTAAATGACTTTGAATCTTACACTCGAATAGACAGGAATCATATGAAGAAGGCCGGAGCACATGGCAGCTGAAAAGTTGTGTTTTAGATACCACAATAAAGATGAGGCCAATAGTCAGAAAAATAAAAATTATACACATCAAGCCTCATCTCAAAAATTCAAATTCACTGAGAATGTTCATCTTATATCAGTGGGCAGCGTAGTAATCTAGCTTGAACTCTAGTCACGTTATTACGTTCACTTTAGGACTAATACCCTTGGGAATGGTATTTGTCCCATCATCCCCCAGCTATGGGTTAAATAGTACCACAACTGTTCTTCTACAAGAATGGATTTGACATTAGATAACATAGGAAGATTGTTATGCCATTAAGCAAAGAACTCGCACAGAAAGATATTTCATCTGGAATTGATTACACGAGAATTGTTTATATTTGTTGACGTCATAATTGACCATTTGGAACAAATAGTCTACGGACCCAAAGGTCAGTATAGCTCTAGTTTTTTATTTCGTAAATAATTTTGATGGTGGGAAAAAAAGCGGCCAAATGAATGCATATAGACTCCTGAATATCATACTTTTTTTCCCCGAGCGTAAATGTTGCCTATATTGAAGTTTTCCGTCGGTACCACCAATTTTCCCGTGTAATTTACCTCCCACTATATTTAACATAATAAAACTTGCATAAAGGTTAATATTATCTTGAAATTTTTTTGTTCACTCGAATGAAGAAGCATTAAACAAACTCCTAATGATTTTTTTTTTAATTTTCGGCTTACAAAAATAATGAAAATTATAAACGAAAAACAATGTTTACATTTTTGCACCGTTAAATCAATTGAAATTTAACGCAGCCAAAAACAAGTTATAACTAAGGTTCTTTTTTTAATTCTATGAAAAATAAATTAATGGTCCAATTTTCACGAAAATTTCCATAATTACTTACCTTTGGATGAATATATGTCTGAAATAGTCTTTTTCTAAAATATATTAGGGGAAATATTTTTTTATGAGGTCTACCCACCCCCCATATTATTTTATGTAATATAAAAAAAATGAACCGGCAAAAACGATTTTTACTTTTTTTCAATAAAGATAAAAGTCTAGATAATTATATCAGAAGATTTTTATAAGTCTCAATGGCAAGGAATTTTAATAAAAGAACCATAAATACAGATTTCTGTTAAAAAAATGATATCAATAAAGAAACTGGCCGTGTTGTAAATAAACCGGCTGTTTTTCTTATTTTTCACGATAATGATGAGTAATTTTTCCCCAACTGGATAATTTGATCTTTGAATTAAATTGTTCTTTGTAACAGCTCTTTATGTTCGTTACTTATTTTTTGCGAGCTTTAAAAACAAAATTTCAAAAATATTTACGTTTCTTCCTTCAAAGTGACCTAAACTGATCACGCAACCTATTTTGGAAATACCTAGTATCGATATTTTTTTTTATGTATAACTTAAAAATATAGTTTTTGATAAATTTTGACATTCTTCATAAAGAGGCACTTATTACTCATCATACACATTTACTATATTTTTGTAGCTAGAGACATCATTTTAATCGGAGATGTATTAGCATTACAAGCATTTATAGGCTACGGGTCCAAAGGTCAATATGGCTCTAGTTTTTTGATGTCGTGACCAATTTTGAGGGTGTGGGGGGTGGAAAGCGGCCAAATGAATGCCTATAGACTCCTGAATATCATACTTTTTTCCCAAGCGTAAATGTTGCCTATATTGAAGTTTTCCGTGGGTACCACCAATTTTCCCCGTGAAATTTACCCCCCACTATATTTAACATAATAAAACTTGCATAAAGGCTAATATTATCTTGAATTTTTTTATTCCCTCGAAAGAAGAAGCATTAAACAAACTCCTAATTATTTTTTAAAAATTTTTCGTCTCACAAAAATAATGCAAATTATAAACGAAAAACAATGTTTACATTTTTGCACCGTTAAATCAATCTTTTTTACAAATTAACAGTCATCTTTTCGCATTGGGAAAACCTACCTAAAAAAAGGAATTTACAATAGAATATCGGGAATTCCTCATTTAAGCCGTGGATTAAAATAGCATCAATTAAATTGCATTTGTTTAAATTCTGAGGACCCCTATGCGATTGCAACTATGTTGAGGCATCGATGGGAAACCCTCAATTAATATACCAAACAATGTTTTATTAGGTGTGTATATCGAAAATTTCTTTAGAATGCACAATAACGCACAAGTGATAATATGATTAGATTATGTATAAAAAAAACATTACATTTCACGGAAATACCCGAAACATTTGAGACGCTAAACCTTTTTTTTAAATTAAAAAGAGAATGTCAAAAGAATTTTTACTTTTTTATTGTGGTCCCAGGAAGAATGTTTTTTTTTTTTATTAGGGGTAGGAGATTTACAGCTTTTCTGTTTGATATTGTGACTAGAAACCCCTCCTAGTCTGCTGGATTATAAACCCCGAAACTCTAAATCGGCACGGTTGCTCTTCTAACGTTGTATTTTCTAATGTAAAAGACAGTCTCGTCTAATTCAACCGTGTGCCCTGTTCCAACAATAATTCGGGAGTTATTGATAAAATGTTCACAGAAGACATCCCTAATGAAATTCTTCTAGTTAGTTTCTGTATGTTCTGACGAAATCCTACTTTCTCTCTGGGCCCTGTCGGCTGGGGCTTTAGAATCCACCGACTGCACCTCTGCTGAAGTGTTAGACCCTCTCCCCCCAATGAGGCCATCTGTTGGCCGTGGGTGGCGATCCCGTGATGTTTAAGGATGGAACCCTGGTGGCTAATCACTACTTTGATCCTTACTTGGGCTAGACGGACGGTCGGAGAGGCTCCATCCGATCAATCGGCTGTCACGTCAAGCCCTAGCACCTATATGATTGTCCCAACCCTATTGCCCTTATGGCAAGCCCCAACCCTTTTTATCATATACGTGCTATAAGGCCGTGGCTGAGGGTCTTCATGTCCTCTAAACTCTATCTGATGGTGTGGTTCAAATTCTGGAGCCCTGGGGAATGTGTAAGATCCCTTTATCGCCATTATTCCCAGATCCACTCTGATCCGGAGTGGTAGCATCAGTTAGGGTCGCATCAATGGGTTAAAAAGAAAAAATGAGTTTTAAAAAATGTGTACCCATCAAAAATGAATAAAACAAAAACATCTTCGGCATCAAATAACCCAATGACTTGACATGCCGTAAAATCCAATCAACTAACCAGCCAACCAATCTTACATTCTGTCTGTATGTTCTAGTAACTGGGGATTTCGTAGGACCACAAATAAAGTCTACATTTGTATTATGAAGCCTCACAATTAATACAAATAAATGTCTTCCGTAGAAGGCCCCTCACTTTACAAAAATCTTGGAAAATTAAATCCGAGAAATTCATTTTTATTACTGATTGTTTTTATTTCAATTTTTTTATCTAGCATTCTATTTGAAAAATAGAATTACAGCGTTTCACTATTTCGGAAGTTTCCGACATCTAATGTTTATACGTAAAATGCGATTCTAATATTATTTCTTGTGCGCTATTGTGCATTAGTGCCAAAATATAACTATATCTCTTTTATTTTGCAATGAATAACAGAAAAAATATACACAAAGATTAACAGAACCACGGATAAAGAAACATTTCATGAGCCAGTGGTGATTTTGATCTACTGTTCAAGTCTGCATTTACACAGAGGACAGGATGTGACACAAGATCAATTTTTAAGCGGAGTAAAATTGGTTTGAATTCAGTTTCAGATTTTCCTAGTTTGGTTGCCTAATGAAAGCGAGAGAACCCAGTCTTCCGAAAATCTAAAATATATTGGTTCTATCGGCATCTACTTTTAAGGGCATATCAGGCGCCGAGCAACTCAATCCTTATCCATTTTAGACAAAGGGGCAGGAGCTGCCTGGGATGAGGGCCACTTCGGAATCAATCACCGACCCGGCACGATTGAATAATTAGGATAATCTATCTTTACAAAGCCCCTTAAGCCTGTAGAACAATTCAGATACCTAGGTAGTAATATCTCATCCACAGATGACGATATTAATGCACGAATAGGAAAGGCATGGCTGGCCACAAACAAACTGTCAGGCATATGGAAATCTGATCTTACTGACAAGCTGAAGCGACATTTCTTCCAGGCTGTAGTCACATCAGTACTGCTGTATGGCTGCACCACCTGGACCCTGACGAGGCGCCTTGAGAGTAAGCTAGATGGGACCTGCACAAGAATGTTGCGTGCAGTATTGAACAAGTCGTGGAAACAGCATCCCACTAGGGAACAGCTGTATGGTCACCTGCCCCCTATCTCACAGAGCATCCGAGTGAGACGGACTAGACATGCAGGACACTGCTGGAGAAGCAAGGACGAACTCATAAGCGATGTTCTCCTGTGGAAGCCAACACATGGACATGCTAATCTGGGACGCCCAGCAAGGACCTACATTGACCAGCTATATAAAGATGCTGGCTGCAGCGAGGAAGAACTCCCAGGTGCAATGAATTATAGGGAAGGCTGGCGAGAGATTGTCATGGATATCCGTGCTGCCTGCACGACATGATGATGATGATCTTTACAAAAGCATCAAAGAAATGGCATCTAGAAATTGATTACACGAGAATTGTTTATATTTGTTGACGTCATAATTGACGATTTGGAACAAAAAATGAATTTACATTAGAATATCGGGAATTCATCATTTAAGCTGTGGATTAAAATAACATCAATGTAAGTAAGCTTTTTTTTTTAAATTTCATTTGTCTAAATCTTGAGGACACTAGGTACCACCAAAATAACGTAACGTGATCAGTTTAGGCAATATTGAAGGAGAAACGTAAATATTTTTTAACTTTTTTTAAATCTCCCAAAAATAAATTACGAATATAAAGAGTTGTTACAAAGAAAAACAGTTAATTCAAAGAACAAATTTTCCGATTGGGAAAAAGTTGCCGTTATCTTAAAAAATAAATAAACCAGTCCGGTTTTTTACAAAAGGGCCGATTTCTTTATTGATATTTTTAGTAAAAATTCTGTATTCATGATTCTTTTACTAAAAAAATCCCGTATAAAAACTTATAAAAATCTTCTGATATAATTATTCAGACTTATCTTTATATAAAAAAAATTAAAAATCATTTTTTATGGGCTCATTTTTTCAGATTTCATAAAATAAAATAGGGGGGAAGAGACCTCGTAAAAAAGTATTTCCCCAAATATATTTTAGGAAAATCTTATTTTAAACATAATTTCATCAACAGATAAATAATTACTGAAATTTTCGTAAAAATATGACTGTGAGTTGATTTTTCATAGATTTTTTTTAAAAGCCGGTATTCATAACTTGTTTTTGGCTACGTTAAATTTCAATTGATTTAACGGTGCGAAAATGTAAACATTATTTTTGTTCATAATTTTCATTATTTCCGTAAGCTGAAAAAATGTTTAAATCATCAGGAGTTTTTTTATAATGTTTCTTCTTTTGAATGATCAAAAGATGTTCACGATAATATTAACCTTTATGTAAGTTTAATTGTGTTAAATATAAAAGTAAAGTAAAGTCGTCGGGGCGGCCTAATGTTGGTATCAGCCAGACAGCGAGAGAGTCTATCCCCTTTTCACTAGACCAAGGAGAATTTTTCAGCGTCTGGGACGAGCGCCACACCTACCATCAGCTCATCACTTTACCGCCCAGTTCCATGTGTTACTAATATGCGGTATCGAACCAGGAACATTGTGATTCCTAGCCGAACGCTCTACCGACTGAGCTATTGAGAGACCAAATTGAAGGTCTATAGGGGACACTTATGTGATTGCAATTAAGTAGAGGTATTGATGACAAACCCTCAACCAATATACCAAACAATGTTTTATTTACCTTTGTATATCGAAACTTCGTTTAAAATATAACTATATCTCCTATATTTCACAATGAAAAAATGATACAAAGATTAACTGGTACAAATGCAGAATAGCGCACAAGAGATGATATTATTAGAATCGCATTTTACGTATAAATAGCATTAGATGTCGGAAACTCCTGAAGTAGCCTAACACTAACCTTAACACCAACACTAGCCCTAACCCTAAACCTTGCCCTAACTCTAATCCTAGCGTCTCAAAGGTTTCGGGTAT
This sequence comes from Doryteuthis pealeii, assembly GCA_023376005.1. Classification (NCBI taxonomy): domain Eukaryota; kingdom Metazoa; phylum Mollusca; class Cephalopoda; order Myopsida; family Loliginidae; genus Doryteuthis; species Doryteuthis pealeii. The sequence continues at coordinate 56,623,437 of CM042137.1, read as the reverse complement.
TTCCGTGAAATGTAATGAAATGTAATGCTTTTTATACGTAAGTAAAGTAAAGTCGTCGGGGCGGCCTAATGTCGGTCTCAGCCATGCAGCGAGGGAGTCTATCCCCTTTTCACTAGCGCTAGACCAAGGAGATTATTTTAGCCTCTGAGGTGGAGCGCCACACCTACCATCAGCTCCTTACTTTACCGCACAGATCCCTGTGCTACTCATACGCTGAGTTGGCGATGGCCGGTATCGAACTACGAACCTTCTGGTTTCTAGCCGAACGCTCTGCCGACTTAGCTAACCCGGCCCCTTTCTATATGTAATCTAATGATATTATCTGTTGCACGCTATTGTGTATTTGGTACCAGAAATTGATTACACGTGAATTGTTTATATATGTTGACGTCATAATAGACAATTTGTAAAAAAAGATCTACAATTATTATAGGATTGCAGATTTCTTTTTTCCTAATCGTTAATTCATCATTTAAGCTGTGGATTAAAATAACATCAAGGTAAGTGAGCTTTTTTAAACATTTAATTTGTCTAAACCCTAAAGAAGAATTGTGTAATACCTATGCAATTGCTACTATTTACAGGAACAAGCAAAGAAATAGTTTTTTCATTTACTCACGTATTAAGACAAATGTAAAAAAAAAAACATACGTAAAAATGCGATGATGACTTAATGTTTAGATTTCCAACCAAATGCCCCAAATTTTATTTTGTCTCGATTTTTGTTAGGGACTTTAACATTTGCATAAGAATAAAAAGAAGAAAAAGAAGAAAAATAGGAAAAAGAAGAAGAGGAAGAAGAACAAAAAGAAGTAGAAATATAGAAAAAATTGTGAAATTTGTTCGATTTTTACTATTTTTTTCGTAAGTAATTTACGGTAAGGGTTAGTGTTATAGCTAGGGTTAGGTTGAAATTAATCTTTAATATTAGAATAAGAATAAGAATAGGAAAAAAAGGGGGAAGAAGAAGAAGATAAACAAGTAGAAACATACAAAAAATTGTGAAATTTGTACCATTTTTCGTTTTTTTTTTTTCGTAAGTAATTTACGGTAAGGGTTAGGGTTAGGGTTATAGCTAGGGTTAGTTTGAAATTAAGCTTTAATATTAGAAAAACATAAGAATAAGAAAAAGAACAAGAGGAAGAACAAGAACAAGAACAAGTAGAAACATACAAAAAATTGTGAAATTCGTTCCATTTTTCGTATTTGTTTTCGTAAGTAATTCCCGCCGCTCATCTGTTTTGGGGTTTCACATTTTAAGGTTAGCAATCATGGAGTGCCTTAGGCATATGGTGAAAGTAGGCCGCGAGAGGCGACGGACGATAGAATTTATTGGCATGAATCGGTCGGTCGATTGAAGCTAGCCAAGATAGAACAAAGAAAGCGGCATGACCAGTTTTGTCACCCTAAATAAATATTCGGGCCTTGTGCTCAGGTTCGCGGATGCATCACTGTACTGATTTTCTTTTGTAAATAAATGCCAGACCCTGAATCTATGAGGGTTTTTGTTGCAGTGGTCTAGCCAGCAATCAAATAAATAGAATGTGACACCTATGCGATTGCTACTATTTACAGGATCTAGGAAAGAAATAGTTTTTCGTTTGCTCCCGTAACAAGATATACGTAGTACGTTACTCACAAACAAGACATACGTAATAAATGCTATGCTGCTTTAACAATTAGATTTCTGTATACATTTCATCTAAATGATACAGTGTCAATTTTGAAAAAAAAATGAAGACAGTCTTGATACTTTTTAAAGGAATTTTTTTTTGAAATACAGGATTGTGAAAGTGCAACACTCTCTACTCACCAAACTTAGCTCTATGTGACGTTGAAAATTCATTTCAACGTTTGAGGATATTGTTGGCTTTAAAAAATGTACGATAGCAAAAATTCACACCACATCGAAAGAGGAGTTTCAGGGGTACTTTGACCAATGGAAAACTCTGTGGAGTTTCATTTTAAGATTTATTTTGTCTAAATCCCGAGGAAGAATAAATTCTGACATGCTCCTATTTACACGATCAGTCAAATTAACAGTTTACTGTTTATATTTCAATTGTAGAGGTGTGCTCAGCGTAACGGTTATCGTCTTAGGAAATACGGAGACCTGAGTTCAAATTCCTGGCGATGCTATTTGCGTTTCATTTTGCACTGATATCATTGGGAATGGTCTTAACCCATCTCTTCTCCCAACCAACTATTAAATTAAATAGTAGCGGAGACTGGAATTTTTAGTCTTGGTACGGTAACCAGTCTCGGAGAAGAAAACTTCTTAACTCACACCATCTGTACTCCGCCATGCGATACGGTTATCATCGGGGGGAGTGAAATCATTCTCAAGTTTAAATTCTAAACGAGGCTATTTGCATTTCACATAGCGCCAATACCCTTGGTAAACTGTTCTCCCTCCAGCTATTGATAAATAGTAGGACAGACTGGGCTTTTTACCTTGATATGGCATCCGGTCGAGGAGAGGGAAAACTCTGAATTCAATCAGTTGTAGACCTGGAGAGGGATGGGCTCTGTGTGGCTATTCGTATCCAAGATATGCTACATGGTTAACACCACCACGACCAATGAATGAAGACTGCTGAAAAATGATCTTGTGTCGCATCCTGTTCGTGGTGGAGGTTTGGGAAAATTAAAATTCGGGCTTCATCCTATTTTATTCGGTAATGGCTTGTCATTCTGATTTTGTCATATTAGTAGTAGGGGAGGGGGCGAAAAATGGTTGGTTGTTTTGTTTTACGGTATATCAACCCTTTTCGGGTCATTTAATGTCAAATCAAGCCATTTTTGTTAACAAAGGATTGTTGCGTACGTGGTCTCTCAATTATGTATTGAACAGACTCATCACTGCTTAACTTCGGTGATCTACCGAGAACCGGTGCTTTCAGTGAGACTTGTCCGACATTTTTCGAAAATTCTTTAAATGCTTAAACACAAAAGAAAAAGAAAACATCTTCGTTAATTTCAATTTCACTATCAAATTCTTTCGTTGCCCACGACCCATATGTTATGACTTTGCTAAAATCATATTTATTTTAATAATCATATTTAGATTTTTTAAGAATACAACTTTCGTCTGGTAAAAGGCATGTTTATTTTAACAATAAATACGGTTTGTCGCAAAAGAGAAATAAGATTAAAGTTTTTATCATGAGAAATTATCGTTGAAGTGTTCTACCAATAATCAAGTAGCTGATGAAGGGTAATAAAAACTAAAATACATATTTGACAACGCAACATTGTGTTTGTTTATGAAAAATAATTAAAGTTAACACAAAAGTTCCCATTGTATTTTTAACATCTTTTATTCACTTAAATCAGTTGTTCCCAACCTTTTTAAACCCATGGCCCCCCTTTCGTCTTAAGTTTTCTTCTTTTTTTTGTGGACCATTCCACAGAAAAAAGGCTTTTTATATCTTTCACTGATACAAATGCAAAATAGCCCGTAAGAAATAATATTATTAGAATCGCATTTTACGTATAAATACCATTAGATTACGGAAACTCCCGAAGAGCCTGACTCTAACCCTAACACTAACTCTAACCTTAACAATGACCTAACAATAACCCTAACCCTTACCTTATCCCTAACCCTAGCGTCTGAAAGATTTCCAGTATTTCTGTGAAATGTAATGCTTTTTATACGTAATCTAAAGATAATTCTTTTGCGCGCTATTCTGCATTAGTACCTTTTCACTTATAAAAAAACAGAGAGAGAAGAAGGGGAGAAAGGGGGAGGTGGATATTCCCATGAAAACAAACATCTAAAGTCGCTTCCTGCTATCTGAGAAAAGATGGGTGATTTTCACCATCGTTTGTTTTGGTTACCATTAAATCTATAACACTGTTGTATGTAAAGTTTTTATTCTACTTGATTGCGATAAAAAATCATAGGTACAATGCAGAGAGAGAGGAAGAGAGAGATTGTATGTGTGTTGAGTGAGAGAGGGAGAGAGGGGGTAATATTTATAATGAAAATAAACATCTAAAGTCGCTCCCTAATACCTGAGAAAAGATGCCAGCTTTTCACCTGCATTTTTTCTTGGTAATTTTTAATTTACGGCACTTTCAAACATAAACTTTTTCTTCTTCTACCTGATTGCCATGAAAAATTAATAGCTACTTGAATATTTCTACTTTCAATTATTGAATATAGAAGCGGCTACCAGCCGATGCTGGGTAGAGGGGGAATTTCTTAAAATTAGTCTTATAGATCCATTATTACTGAATCGTGAGTTGGTTTTCCACAGAATGTCCCATTAAAATCCCCACGTAAAAAAGACCTTGTGCTGATCCAGCCACTCTGAAAAGAAAAATTAATAGCTACTATTTACAATACAAAAATTTAAATACAAAAACAAATTCCATGCTCTTATCATTTAAATTTTATTTTTTGATACCTTCACGAATATAAATCAAATCTTCATTATTTTTGCTCAAAAACCAAGCCCTGTTGATATTTAATGTATATTTATATATACATTTTGTTGTTAATTGTTTTATTTTCGAAGTTTCCTCCGGACAGACACATAAACACAACTGCCCTTTATATATAGACTAGCAGCGGCTACCCGGCGTCGCCTGGGTAGAGAGGGATTTTTTAAGTTAGTCCTGCAAATCCATTATTACTGAATCGGGATTTGAATCCTCGTGGGATGCCTCATCTAAATCCCCATGTAAAAAAATAGACCTTGCATTGATCCAACTACTCAGAAAATAAATGTTAATGTCTACTATCTAAAATATTAAATGAAAAAAAATCCATGTTGCTATTTGATTTTATTTTTTAATTATCTTCACGAATATAAATCAAATCTCTACTATTTTTACTTAAAAACCAAGTCCTGGTGATATTTAATGTGTATATATATTTAATGTGTATATATATTTACTTTGTTGTTGATTGTTTTATTTTCGAAGTTTCCCCGGACATACATATACACACAACTGCCCTTTATATATATATATATATATATATATATATATATATATATATATATATATAGAGAGAGAGAGAGAGATAGATGGTTTAGATTACTGTAGAAATTCAATTCTCAGTAATAACAATTGTTCTGAAGTAGAATTTCTCTATGGACCACTAAAATATCACCGTAAATTCCCAATTCGGTATTTTTCTGTGTGGTCTCTCAGTAAGGCTATAAGCTGACCTGTATGTTTTGACCAAAACCCAGCGGTCGATATATCTCCTTTTAAAAACAAGCACAGTGCGGGGAAAGACGTAGGTCATCTGGGGAAATTGTACAAACCTATGATTTCCTTGAGAATAGTTTATTCATACATCATCAAAGCTGCTGCTGCTGCTCTGCTTCATCAAGTCGTGAAGGCAGCACGGATATCTATGACAATCTCTCGCCAACCATCCCTATCGATCATCGTCTCCGGGGGTCCTCTGCGCAGCATACAGAATCCGCGCAGAGATTGATAATTGAGGTTTAAATAAAATAAAATCCTGGAGAATGTGACGTAAATAACTAAGGGAATTGTTATTTGAATAGTGATATAGTTTCGGTTACAGACACAAAACACACAATCTCCATTATAATAAGATATTATCAAAACATGAAATAATGAAAGTTAAAACTAAATGTAGGGGTGAAAGACTTTCGTACCACTCTGTAGTTACTTACTTTACATCTGAAATGACATCAACTTTTTTTAAACACCTTGTAATTACTCATGTCTACTCTGACCCTGAGTGTGCTTAGCTGTTAGGGTCTCATCTACGGGCATGGCCAGTGTGTACTATCCCCAAACTCTTTGACTAGAGGAGCCTCAAGCCTGCTTAGAGGCCCCAGAAAGGCAGGTTTCATATATTTCATATGAATACTACTTTATGAAAATTGTCATTGAGTAGAGTGGGGAGAGGTGGCATATCATAGATTTGGAGGGGGCCATGAGACCCTAGCACCGGCTTTGCCTATGGATCGAATACATCTGTTTGAAAATTGTTTGTATTAGATAGAAATACTTGAAACAATATATATATATATATATATATATATATATATATATACCAACCTCCAGTAGCGTGCTTATGTACAAGTTTCCACAAGAGAATGCATTTGCTTCTCCATCAGTGTCCACCATGTATTGTTCGTCTTACTCGGATGGTTTGTGGGATAGAGGACAAGTTGGACGTATAGCTGCTTGCTCGTGGGGTGCTTGTTTCCACGATTTTTCAAGACTGCACGTAGCATTCTTGTGCAGGTTCCATCTAGCCTACTCTATAGGCGCTTCGTTAAGGTTCAAGTGCTGCAGCCGTACAATAGCACTGATACAACTACGGGCTTATAAGTGAGATCAGATGTTCATACAATTCATAATCTATCTATAGAGATATATGACTGTTTACAACACTCACCCTGAACGCTGATTGGCTCTAGCATTAGCCAATCCGGTGCACAGGGACCGAGTTTTACGTTGGCAAAACTCTATATAACTGCTAGCGTTAAATCAGATGGGTGACTCACAAGGTGGCGATTGTTCCTAGTGGGGTCTAACTGACGAGGGGCTATTATATGTTGAAAGAAACGAAATCACCCAATGAACCAGCAATAACATAACTGACGCAATCCATAGCTGTTTGATTGTACAGGTGTATTTCAAACATTAACATAGGAACTGGTTTGGTATAAATACTACAAAAACAAAAAAGAAAACAAAAAATCAAAATCAAAACATTCATTTTTACTCATAGATTTATTTTTAAATCTACAATCATTAAAACAATTTTTTTCACTATTACAAAAATACATTAGCTTTATGTAATGAGAGCGCTTTGTTTTTAGAAGAAAAAATAATCCTTTGTCAGCACTTTGATTTCATTTTTTAATTCATTATTTTGCTGACACCTTCTGGTTGTTTTTGCTTGTGTTGTGGAGTAGACAGACTACCCCCACAAGATGGACTAAGCTGAAAACTATTTAGCGGCCAGCTCTCGAAGATGGGAGAGCAGCTTAAGAGCAATGTACGAGTAATTGTATTTAATCGTGTGCGGTATTTTTCTTGGAAATAAACTTTCTTGTTATATCTACGTGTGTGTCGGCCTTCACAGCTTTCATTACACAACATCTGGCGACGAGGGTGAGTTTATTTTCGAGAAGAAATACTGTACGTGGTTAAGTACGATTAGTCAAACGTTGCTCTTAAGTTTCTCTCTCTCTCTCTCTCTCTCTCTCTCTCTCTCTCTCTCTCTCTCTCTCTCTCTCTCTGCTCCGAGAGCTGGCCATAAATAGTCTTGGACTAGTCCATCTTGTGGGGGGTAGTTTGTCTACACTACAACAGCTTGATTGTTTATTTGTTTGTTTGTTTGTTTGTTTGTTTTGCGTGGGGTTTTATGTTCTAGAATTATTTTTTGTTGTTTTTGTTTTAAGTTTTTTTTGTTTGTTTGTTTTTTGTTTATTTTTTGTTTGTTTTTGTTTTTTGCTGTTTATCTCTCAACAAACGGCTGACGAGATTCTCGCTAGAAATTTCTTACTTCGGCAGTGAATCAGAATTGCGGTTCAGGACAATACATAATTAGCAATGGAGGTAGGGAAAACAATGAATGTCCTACAGCAGCTGACAAGATATATCACCAGTATATTATCGTACATTGGCACTTGTAACAGCCATCTACTAATCATTGCTAAGTTTGGCACAAGGTAAAAAAATTGGAATACTCAGTGAGAACCAAAGTTCCTAGCTTGAGACTTATAGTATGGATAAGTCTCAAGATTTTCCACTAATCTTTCTGGGCTTAAAAAGACCATATATATATATATATATATATATATATATATATATATATATATATATATATAAATGACTTATATAGGAGGTCTCACCGAAAGCCTTTTCAATCATCGCTTACCAGAGCAAAAAACGATGATACTGAGAAAAAGGTAAATAGTAGTTATTTTCTTCTTTTTTATCGTACAGATTTGAGACAAAATTTTAAGGAGAGACTCATGTAAACGCTATAACGCTTTACACATATATATGTATGTATGTGTAAGGAATATATATATATATATATATATATATATATATATATATATATATATGAGTAAAGTCGTCAGAATGATCTAAAGTGTATCCCCTTTTCACTAACACTAGACCAAGATTGTTTTTGCGTTACAGCTGGAGCGCCACACTTACCATCAGGTCCTTACTGCATAGATCCCTGCGCTACTAATACGCTGAGTTGGCGAGGGTCTGTATCGAACCTGGAACCTTGTGGTTCCTAGTCGGGCGCTCTACTGACTTAGCTCGTTTCCATAAACTCTTTGATGATCAAGAATTGGTCCAATAAATTTCTTTTTTATTGAACAACATTGCCCTTCTAAATCATTGTAGTATAAAGCTAGTTGGTTCAGTGTGATATATATATATATATGTATATATATATAGTTTTAGCAAAACTCAGTTTAATTCTACTCATTTAGAGGCAGCTAAATAAATCAGGAAGTATTCTAGAATTAGTATTTAATAGTCATCTTCCGCGATAAATTATAACGAGCGGGGTGAGTGTGAATGAATACTACAAACTATCATTATCAAATTGGATCATTCGAGTATAAATACTTATCAAAATGGACTTCTTTTAAATGTAAAAAAATATTTTGATATAGCGCCTTATCTTGATATTTAGTTAATTATTCATAGCACAGTTGTGGGCACCCACTGAGAATCGAACTCGCTACAGCAGTAATAGCTTGCAATGCAACTTTGCTAATCACTACAGCGTTATATTTTATCTTGTTATAATAGAGATTCGGTTTTTGTCTCTCTGTAATCGATATTAAGTTACTACTTACATCGCAATAACATCAGTAATTGTGTAAGTTTTTCAATGAGTATTTAATTTATAGTCAAAATCATTAATACATTGAATAAATGAGTCAGATTTGCCTCAAAACAGCCCATGTTATAAGTGCGTTTAAAATCTTGCAATGTGTCTTATTGTTACATTATAATTGGATCCCTAATACATTTTTAAGGTATTGTAGAAATCATTATGGTGATCAGTACAGCTGATGGCCTTGAGAGTGAGTGACGGCGCTTGACCTCGATCTCACCTTGCGTTCTGCGGATGGAACGTGAGAACCAGAAGGCAATAGAAGGCCCCCTTCCGGTTTAAGGATACTAAGTAACTTAGTCAGTTAGAACTTAGAAGCCGAGCTAGCAACATGTAAGCCTCATCTGCGCAGATTGTCTGGGTTGGGGATCTGGAATAAAGTAACATCAACGTAAATCGAAGTCTTGTGTTTATTACCTAAAAACTAGCAATGACACAGGGTTTCTGATAAGTAGTGATCCCTAACAGAAACCAGACCCGGAATCCTCAATAGAAGACCAGACGAGACCTTAGAAGATATACCAGACCAAGATAGATGATAGACGATCAGAAGCAAAGCCAGCCAGAAGAATAGACGACATAGTAAGAAGTAAGAAAGTTATATAACGCTATATGATTTGGTATCGTGAAAAGACCAGTATATAACATATACCTATTTAGTGCCGGTAAAGAAGGTGCTATGCAACATTATATATTACTAAGAAATAAAAGTTTACATAATATATAGTGTGGTTAATTTGCATACTGGTTTTAAACAAAACCGGGTTTAATAAATGATTACTTGGTGTTATTGATCTCTAATGTTATTTTTTCATTCTCCGACGTATTAAAATAAATTCTATGAATGATTTTATATAGAAACCAATTAAAATATAATTATATATACTTAGGCCCAGAGGGCGCATATACTTGCTAGTTTGCTTAATTATTCATATCACATGTGTGGGCACTTAGTGAGTATCGAACTCACTGTAACAGTAATGGCTTGCAATGCTACTTTGCTAATCATTACACTACAGCGTGATACTTTATATCATTAATATTTGCACTTAAAGTGTCTCGTTAATACGTTGTCTCTTATGACTAATTGGTGAAATTGTGCCTCCTCCTTCTCCTCTTTCTCCTCTTTCTCCTCCCCCTCCTCTTCAGTTAGCAATTGAAATTTCGTTAAGCAATCTGCTGACATCAGGAATCAGCGGTCTGACTTGAATTCTTAACTTAAATGTGTTACAGCCACGCGATTCTTCAATTACAACATATTGAATAATTGGGTACAATGTTTGATGTTGCAAATGAAAGCGTCGAGAGAAATTGATCGGATCAATGAAATATAAACTCTAAAGGCGAGTATACTTCCTGACTAAAAGGAAATATACAGGCACGAATGTATGAAGGCAAGTGCAGTTCCTAACTAAAATGAAATATAGAGACAAGTGCAGTTCCTAACTAAAAGGAAATATAAAAACGAGTTTCTGATATAAATTAGATATTAAGGCAAGTACAGTTCTAAGTAAAATGAAAGATTAAATCAAATGCAGTTCCTAACTAAAATGAAATATAAAGACAAGTGCAGTTCGTTACTAAAATGAAATACAAAGACAAGTGCAGTTCCTAACTAAAATAAAATAAAACGACAAGTGCAATTCCTAACTAAAAGGAAATATAAAGACAAGTGCAGTTCCTAACTAAAAGGAAATATAAAGACAAGTAGAGTTTCTGATATAAATTAGATATTAAGGCAAGTACAGTTCTTGAGTAGAATGAAACATTAAAGCAAATAAAGTTCCGAAATAAATTGAAATAAAAAAAAAACGTGCAGTTTCTAACTAAAAGGAAATATAATGGCAAGTACAGTTCCTGATATAAATGAAATATTAAGGCAAGTACAGTTCTTGAGCAGAATGAAAAATTAAGGCATGTAGAGTTTCTTATATAAATTAGATATTAAGGCAAGTACAGTTCTTGAGCAGAATGAAAAATTATGACAAATACAGTTCCAAACTAAAATGAAATAAAAAAGTAAGGGCAGTTTTTAACTAAAAGGAAATATAAAGGCAATTGCAGTTCCTAACTAAAATTGCAAACATAAATTGCAGTTCCTAAGAACTATAAAGGCAATTGCAGTTTCTAAGAAACATAAAGACAAGTACAGTTTCTGGACAAAATTCTTGTGAATTTGATCCGTGGATCGAGAAAAGACAATTCCGTAGGCAGAAAGAATAATCTGAGGATTATACTGACAGTAATCCGGAAAACAGTTTTAAAAAAAACACCATAAATATAATATCTCTCTAAATGGTCTTATAAGACCTAATCGATATATGACAGTTCAATATTGATTTTTTTTATCCAAGAAGCAAATAAGAAAACAATTCCAAAATATATTTTTCCACTCTTTTCTTTTTTCTTTTTTTTTGTTTGTTAAGAAATATACATCAGAAAATATTTTTTATTATATATATATATATATATATATATATATATATATATATATATATATATATATATCGTTTCGTTTCTTTTCGTTAAACTCTTTGATAATCAAAAATTGGTCAAATGAAAGTGTTTTATTGAACAACGTTTCCCCAGGAGATCTCATCGTAGTACAAAGCTAGTAAATCCTTTAGTTCATCGGTGTGGCTCTGTCCTTTTGTCTCAGCAATTATTTTCACCTGTAAAACAAATGAAAAAAAGTTTATAGAATAAAAGGCTTCAAACATTACGACTTGAAATAATTAAATGTTTAAAATATCATTAGCTACTGAAGCCTAATTTAGTCTTATATAATATGGAAGGTTGGTGCAGAAAACCGAGTGGCCTGGCGCCTCATTGACAGACAAGGGACGAATAGGAGTAAAAAAAAGAGAGGAGAGAAGCCATCACAGAAAAGAGAGCCAGAAGGAAGGAGAGACAACAGCAACTCAAGCAAGCACCACTGTTTCTTTGCAGTCACTGCACCAGGGATTACCCTTCAAAAATTGTCCTTTTCAGCCGTTCGCGCAGATGCAGTTTTTTAAAAATTGGACACTACGCCATCGTCTGTAGCAGATGGAAGGATGCCAACAATAATTATAATAATACTCGTGTTTCTTATTTGTACGACTGTTATCATCTTGCAACATCCTCTGGCTAAAAATAAGACCGTCCAAATCGTTCAAGATGAAATGCAAAAATGTAAATTCTGATTATCTGGTGTCGCTTATCTACTGAATTTTTATTTCTTATGAATATCGTTACTTCAGCTAAATAATGGACCACTCTCTTTTTATCATAAAAAAAGAAATGGAAGAAGGACATTCTACTCAGAAAAAATACAATAAGAAAGAAGAAAGAAAGTAAGTAAGTAAGTAAGTAAGAGAGAGTTAGAGAGAAAGGGAGAGCGTGTGAAAGCAATAATGCTAATCTGTTTCAATCGAACATAATGAAAAGATGAAAAGAAGGAAATAAAGAAAGAAAAAGAGTGAGAGAGTTCAATCAATATTATCATACTTTTTACATATTGAACTATAACTCTTAAGTAAACATATCAAACAATGTAATGATTAGATAATCATACTGTGGTATATCTACAGGTGCCGCTAGTGGGTAAGATAGTACCACTATTGTTCTTCTACAAGGGTGATTTTTGACATAAAATAACTCACGAAGATTGATGTGCCATTAAAGAAACCAAACTGTTGGTAAGAAGATAATTGATGTTTCAGAATTGCAATTTCATATCGCACAAGAGCAAATTGGTTTCAGGAAGATTATGATATGTTCGTCCTTCAAGTGGGAAGGGTCTGCTTTCCTTTAAAATACGCATTCACAATTATTATTTCATCTGAGCTAGAACCACGATGACTGACTAGATAGAAATACACAACTATTTCAGCTACTAAACAAGACTTAAGAATAAAACTTAAAGGTTTTTACTTACTCTCACATTAAATACACTGGAAGTCAACCAAGCCCTTTCGTGAAATATGTCTTTGATGCTGAAATAAGATAAATGAAATGTAAATGAATGAATAAATAGATAAATAAATAAGAATTATTACTATTATTATTATTATTATTATTATTATTATTATTATTATAGTTTTTCACACCAGCGTTAGCTGATGGTCTTTCACTGGAGTCTGAGTGACAACAATTCTCTTCAAGTCTCCAGGACTCTTCTGAGTATTCTAGCCGACTTCAGCAATGCAGTTGTCTAGGTGGTCTCAATTCTTCCTCTGATTTCCAGTTCCTCCAGTCTTTTTTCTAAGCTTTTTGGGACCGTTCCCAGTGGACCAACTACAATTGGTATCACTTTCAGCGTCATATTCCACTTTTTTTTTTCAATTCTCTAGCAAGGTCCAAGTATTTGCCTATATTTTCGTTTTCCTTCATCTCCACCCTTTGATCTGTTGGAACTGCAAAGTTTACCAGTTGACAAGTTTTGTGTAGCTATTTTTAGCGATTCAGTTTCTCTCTAGAGGTTTCATGCCCATGTCTTGTTATGTGCAACCTCTCCAATTTGACGTTTGAAGTATCCATATAATTGTTTTTCTTCCCATAATAATAATAATACACAAAACAATGCCACAAGAACAAATTATATCAAAGCAAAAATTGATAAGACACGACTGAACAGTAAATGTAGGGTGTGTGATGTTACAAATCATTTTTATATTACCTATTTGTATTATAGATTGTATGAAATAGATACAGATCATAAATAAATCACAGATAAATACGTACGCCAAATGTATGCCAACACGAAACACAGTCAATTTACCATTGCCATATACGTGTAGGAAACGCGTGGTGTAATGGTTAAAGTCATGGGAAATGGACTCGTCGCCCCGAGTTCAAATCCTGGACGTGGCAATTGTATTTCACTTAACGCTAATACCCTTGGGAAAGGTATGAATCCTACTCTCCTTCCAGCTATGGATAAATAGTAGGGCAGACTGGGCTCTTTAACCTTGGTTAGGCAACCGGTCTAGGAGAAGGAAAACTCTGAATTCAAACCTGTTGAACTCCGCTTAAGAAATTGACCTTGTGTCACATCCTGCTCGTGCGGAGGGGTTGGTAGATATATATATATACGTGTTGGTATTATATTATACCAAAGAGACGTGGTACATTATTGGGGCACTACGTGTACCAGCAATACTTTCAAAACTGATGCAATAAAGGATATATGGCAACGTCAGTGGGGTAGTTATTGCCATTTGAGCAAACATAGACAACGTGTTAAATTATTTTGGTGTTTTATTCTATCGTCTTAAGTCGTCTATATTTCAATCAGTTCTTGTTCTTCTTATCAGAGTTGTCTTTCTTTGTGTGGAGTCTTTGTCTGTCTGTCTGTGTCTGTCTGTCAGTCTTTTTGTTCAGGTGTGAATCGGATTGAATAGTCTCAGGTAAATTTGGATACTCTTAATAGAAAACAAAACAAATGAATACTTACCTAACTCCTATGCTGGCTATAACTCTGGTCAGTTCAGCAATACCACCTGGCCGGTCACTCACAGTTACCACAAATTTTATAAGACGTCCATCTGCGGCTAAACCACGTTCAATCACCCTACCCAAGGCAGGTGTGTCAATATTACCCCCACAAAGTGCCACCGCCACTCTGAAATAACAAAAGAAAATGAATTGATACTTTTATTCATACAATTCACTTAAAGGTCACCTTTGGCGACCATTAAGTTTGATATCAAGTCACATCCTATTTATAAAATCTATATTAATTGTAAATGAATGAATGAATAAATAAAGGGATTGTTCTATAATTACAATTTCATAGTTATTTTTATATAAGTCTATAAACAAAAAATACATTGAAAATGCTTGAGAAACAAACATGTCTCTTGGTAAATCACTTTTAGTAAACTAGAATCTTATGTCAAAAAATTATTTTATGAAATTTGGTGGTCAATAAGTTCAATGTGAAGTCACATCCTGTTTTATAGAATTTATATTACAATTAACTGCAAATAGAAAAATAAATTAACCAATAAAAAAATTTTAAGAGTTATTGCCTCTGAGAAATTATAATGAACAGGTCGAGCGCAAAACATCCTATATTATCATAATTAATTTGAAAATCGACTTGAAAATTGTTTTATTCTCTAAGTTAGATGTTTTTGATATTATTGCTCTGACAAAGATTTTGCTGCAATGTGTCATTTTTTTTCTCTGTTATGACAGTATACATACAAAAATGTTATGATTGTAATATAGAATCTCTAAAGATTGGAATCATCGGCAATCAGGTTTCAGGATTTTTCATATTAAAATCATGTCAAGAAAGTAAGCCTATTCTTAACAGTTAGGTTTATTGACAAATAGGACTATCATACAGGGTACTAGTAGATAGATAGATAGATAGATAGATAGACATCCCAGAATGAGTATACCCACATATAAAATGCGATATATATATGTATGAATATATATACATATGTGTGTGTGGGTGTATCGATACTAGATGTCATGAGTATGCCTGGAGCAACGACCGATAGGGACGTTTGGTGAAAGAGAGTTATGGAAATCCGTGCCATCAACGTGACATATATATATATATATATATAGTATGTGATTATCACTAGTTAACTTGGTGAATTACTGGTGGATAGTATAAACTAATATATGTATATATAAGTATGTGTAATATTGTTAAAAATTTAAAAAACAAGTTTATAAATCAATAATGTTTATTTCGCCTACGCTACAGTGTTTCGGTCTCTTTCGATAGACCTTCACCTGGGCTTTCGTTAGTTTGAGGAAAAATGAATTATTACTGAAAATAAGAAGTCTGTGAGCCTCTTTTTTTGTGTTACGCTTCTTTTCAGTCGATCTCGAAATGTGAGAGAGAAAAAATCTATTTTGTGTGTGTGTAACTATGAGTTTGTGTTGTATTAAAATATAATTAATAGAAAAAATATATATAACCTATTTAATTGAAATAACGGCATCCTACCATTCTTTTTTTAAACTACGTTGATAAATGTGTGTGTGTGAATTTTATTTAGTGTTTATTTTATTTTAATTAATTTTTTTACATTATTATTTTAACCAATATAAACCAATATATATATATACATATATATTATATATATATATATATTTATATTAACCATATATATATATTCGTATGTATATGTACGCCCATTCTTATGTATATGTATATTTATTCTCATATATATATATACACACATGTGTGTGTGTGTGTGTGTGTGTGTGTGTGTGTGTGTGTGTGTGTGTGTGAATAATTATGAACAATTTGAAAGAAAAATAAGATAAAATAGATCTAACAGAAAATAGTTTGCTCCAATTTATTATTTAAAAAAAAAAAAGAAGCATGAAATACATTTTCATGGCTTAATCTTAGGAATCAATTCAATGATTCTTTTTTTTCTTTTCTTTTTTTTTTTTTTTTTTTTTTGCAAATCCCAATGCAGATTCCAACTATCGAAAATGTTCTGATAAAATAAGAACATATTTTCAGTCGACTGGATTTACAATAACATGTGTAATATTTTCATGCACGAACCAATTGTATAAACGAAGAGTAAATAATTCACTTACTTTTTTCCTTTTAAATATGGGCATTTATCTTCAAGAAGAGCAGCTAGACCAACTGCGCCAGCTCCTTCGACTACGGCTTTTTCTTGTTCGACTAACCTCAGAATAGACAGGGCAATGGTGTTCTCGCTGGAATATTAAATCATCGTTTAATATTATAAAGACAAGAGTTATAACTTGATCCAATATTACAAAGCAATATATTATTTGTTTAATCATTTATGAATTGAATCTTTGTGCAATAATGTTACATACTGAAGTTTTCACGGTACCAAATCATGTAATGTTGTATACCCTTTCTTACTTCTTTACTCTGGTCGTATTTTCTTCTGTCCGGCTTTGCTTCTATTCTGATCGTCTATCATCTTGGTTTGGTCTAGCGTCTGGTGTTGACTTGGGGATTCCGGTCTGGTCTTCTATTGGGGATTTCTCCTTATCAGAAGCCCTGTGTCATTGTTAGTTTTTAGGTAATAAACAAAAGACTTCGATTTACGTTGTTACTTTATTTCCAAATCCCCAACCAGACACCTTCGCAGATGAGGGACCGCGTGTATAACACGACTTACCCCTTCGAGCTCCTACCTGCTAACTGACTGAAACTTACTTACTCCTTAAACCGGAACAGGGTCTTCTATGCCTTCCGGTTCTCACGATTTATCCCCGGAAGGCAAGGTGGTTGTGAGGTCAAGCGTTGTCACTCATCCTTCAAGGCCGTGGGCTGCACTAATCGCCATTATGTTTCTACACTACCTTAAAAAGTATTAGGGTTCCAATAATTATGTAACAATAAGTTATTTAAGGATATTATTTTTCTATATATTATTCCATGTAAAGTTATCTCCCTTGAAAAATTGTAATAATCAGGCTGAGTGCAAAAGATTCCACTATTGATATCAATTTGCAAATCGAATGGAAAATTACTTTATTCCTCTTATAATAATCTTTATTCACATATATGCACATATAAATTACGCCATACTAATTGTCTCTTACCTGACTGTGATGACTTCATCAATTAAGTCTTTGACTGTTGCAAAGGCATTATAACCAACCATTGGAACAGCCAAACCTGCAAATAAATTGTTTTAAAAAGTTAAACACATCGTTAATTAAATTTAATCCTCGTAGTATAAAATATCATTAAGAATTTCTCACCGTTTCTTTTTTTATATTAGGACACAAATCAGAGTTTAGATTTTTCAGTAAAATATCTATTTGTTTGGTTTGTTTTGTTTTACGGCATATCAACCTCAGTGGGTCATTTAATGCCGATAAAGTTTTGAAATAAATCAATTCTTAATGGATAATACAATTTTTTTATAAATACATTTTTCTATTTAACCCATAGATGGGACCCTAACATGTACTACCACTCCGGGTCAGAGTGGACCAGGGAGCAATGGTGATGAATGGGGTGCTCCACATTCTCCAAACCTCCAAACCTGGAACCTCACCATCAGAGAGAGTTTAACGTCATTCCCAGGACATGTAGACCCGCAGCCACCGCCTTCTAGCACCCATATGACAAAAAGGGGTTGGGGCTTGCCATAAGAGCAATAGGGTTGGGAAAATCATATAGGTGCTAGGGCTTGACGTGACCAGTAAAATATGTAAATTAAACAGAGTCTATCACATGACGTGTATCAATCAACCAATCTACATACACCTACTTATTTACCATGCGTGATACATTCAAGAATTGTTATCACAGGCGTACGACATATTTCCTGAACTCCTTGACCCTGGAGTCATACATCCCATGCCGAATCCTCACTGATTGGCCTGAAACACCACGTGATACTACCACTGTTTTTTTCTTTGTTCGTCTCTCCGTTGCTTTTGTGAGGCTAAAAGTACAGTTGCTGTGCGCTCAACATTTTTTAGGATCAAAGTGTATAATCTGTGCATGTAAAAATCTAATTAAATGTCTTCTCAAAAAAATTAGAATTAATAATTTTATTAATCATGTATATATCTATAAATTCTTTTTGATTTTGATATTTTTATTAGTATTAAAGTTTATACTAGCGAGACGTATACAACAATATGATAATTTAATTTTTACAACGTTTGATATGTTTACTTAAGAGCTATTGCGAAATAGTTCAATATGTAAAAAGTATAATAATCTTGATTTAACTCTCTCGCACTCTTTTTTTTTCTTTCTTTCCTTCTTTTCATCTTTACATTATGCTCGAGGGAAACAGATTAGCGTTATCGCTTCCGCGCACTCACCCTCTCTATATATTTTCCCTAGTCTCTTTCGTTCTTACTTTCTTATTATACATTTTCTGTGTAACATGTCCTTTTTCCTTTCCTTTCTTTAAAAAAACGGAATGGCCCATTATTTAGTTGAAGTGACGACAGCCATAAGAAATAAGGATTCTGCGGATAAGCAACACCAGATAATCAGGATTTACGTTTTTGCATTTCTTCTGTACGGTCCCATTTTTAAACCATGAGGGTGTTGCAAGATGATAACGATCGCACAATTAAGGAACACGGCTATTAATACATATATTCATAAACATGATAAACTCTTTTTATCTGCACATCTTACACCATTACGGTCAAGTCACACTGAAAACACCGGTTCCCGCTAGACCCCGAAGTTTAATCAGCAATCAGCCTGTTCAATACTTAATTAGATGACCACTTCAGCAACCACAGGTACTGTACACAACCCGAGATTTTGTTTATCAAAATGATTTGATTCGGCATTTAATGGCCCGAAAATGATTGAAATATCGTAAAACAAAACAATCATATCGCATACATGTTTTAATGACCATATGATTTTCGAGGGTACAGATATTATACTTTGATCTTAAGCAAAAAACGTCTGTAAGAAACACTTTGTTTCTAATCAGATAGCACAGGAACTACACTATGATCATGAGTAAAAATTCCGATCCATAATAATTCCTACCTATGATATCAGCAGTCACAAATTTCGCCCGTGCTATTACGGATTATAATTTCACTATGTACATATATTTATAAACCCTTACGCATAAGCAGGATGTGAAACAAGGTCAAATTCCTAAGTGGAATTTAACAGGATTTAATTCAGAGTTTTCCTTCTCTTAGCCAAGATTAAAGAGACCAGTCTTTAAGGAGAGTAGTTGGATTCATACCTTTCCCAAGGGGATTAGCACTAAGTGAACAGCAAACAGCCTCGTCCAGGATTTGAACCCAGGTCGATGAGTCCATTTCGTACAACTCTACGCGCCTCCAAATAATTTCACCATATAAGATTACGTTTTCGATTACCTAAAGACGTTCAACGCGTTTAGTGCGATACATGGCACTGGTGGATCGTCATGTATTTTTTTTTTGTTGTTGTTTTTGTTAACCCGAACCTACTCAACAGTGTGTTGTATACCAAAAAATATTGCACGATCCACCGGAGGGTCGTATTGTATTGAATGGGTTAAAATCATTTTAACGGCTTGAGTAGAAATTTTGATCCCCATCATTATTTAAAGAGTTTCAATGCAACAAAAATCTATGTCCAATTCTTTTTTCTGTGATTTTTTTTCTTTTTGATTTTCACATCTATTTTTTTTTTTTCGATCCTAACTACGCTTTATTGCATACACTTTATTTTCTTTCAGTCTTTGACTTTGTTGCATAGCGCGTCGTCACTGTACTAAATTGCAATAGTTTTATCTTCGTTGTAAGGGATGACAATAACACCAAAGTTATCCTCCAGAAGTTTATTGAAATAAATTCAAGCTTCTTAACTTCGAGAGAGTGGGTCAGTTTAATTAATATATTCAGTATTTACATTTTCGGTCCTTCAATTAAATTTCTGGGCGACAAGCTTTTTCAGTTGGTAAATATTAAGTCTAGCTTTTCTGACACCAACTACACGAGGTCCCGCTCGGCCGACTACTGACCCCGATCACCTCACTCTCTCTTCGCGTGACTGCCTCCGGGGCTAACTGACGACTGACCTGTCTCGGGCCCTCGGTTCTTTTTTATTCATAGCTACACCCACGTATTTTTATCTCTTGATCTGATAACGGGCAGTTGTAAAAACTTCTTTGTTTAATAAAACCAGAAATTCATATTTCCGTTTGTACAATATATAACAACTTGTTCATCTTGAATGGCGAAATGAGAACAGGTGTTCACGGATTTAAAAAAAAATATTTTAACTGCCTATATCATAATCGTAAAATCGCATTTTGAGGATCAAGAACTACGTGGTTTCGATAAACTACATTTTTTATCAATTTTATATAAATACTATTATAAATTCTCTCTTTCTCTTTTTGTACTCAGTTTTAAAAGAATGTTCAAAAGAAAAATGAGTTTTAAAAAAAACTTAGAACCCATCAAGAATAGATAAAACAAAACGTCTTTGGCAGAAAATAACCCAACAAGGGTTGATATGCCGTAAAATCCAATTAACCAACCAACCAACATTGCACCCCTTTTGTCACATTGGTGAGTACTATTATGCTGGAGCATACACGGAATTCATTTCAGTAACACCGGTCTTCTAAAGAAAAGTGGACTGTTCACCGTAAAACACTGGGAAGATGGAATGTTTTAGGTTCCCAAAATCACTTTTTATGTTTACGAGGGGCGGCTGAAAAGTTTATAGGCTGACCAATATACTTTCTAGGAAATATGACCAAATAAGGTTTATTTTTAACATAGTTCATTGGCGGTCAACACACTTCTTTCATCCGTGTTGCAGTGTTTGTATACCATTGGTCAAAAAGTCATTAACAGAAGATATGACATCATCATATGAAGAATTCAGCATATGAACCTTTCAGCCGACCTTCGTACTTTTAAGTGAACAGGTAATTTTCACCTTTAGTTGGCTAAATTCCTAGCAAATAAGGCAATTAGAGTAACCTCCCTTGACTTTCACTTTGAAACAAGCCGGTAGCTATTTTGAAAGTCTCCGTGCGAAATAAACAAATCTCAGAAACTTTTTCGAAAACAATACAACTGCATGCTTTAACACAAAAATATCATAAAATGTGTCCTTAATAACAATTAAGTTCATTTCAGATTATGCGCACAAACAATTTTATGCTAGGAATTTAGCCAACTAAAGGTGAAAATTACCAGTGAACAGATACTGTCGTGAAGAATGATCTCCCTTGTTTTGAAAAACAAGGGAGATAAGCTTTCATTCAGTTTAAGTAAATTAAATACCGTAATTTGTGATTTTCCAACAATTAAGATTAATTTCTCCTACAAATAAGAAGCAAACTCAGAGTTTGGGGTTAAATCGCAATGAAATCATCGGTTTCCGTCAGATTTCCGAAGTCAAGCAGCGATTAACTTGTTCCGTATTTAAATGATAGCTCACATGATTTTCGGAAACATTTTTTCACGCTCAGAGTTGCCGAGGCATGGAATAAACTGCCTGCATCCGTTGTAGGCTGCCGAAACACTGCATTTTCCAAAGCCTCCATGCTTCCTGTAATCCACCAACATTATACCTGATACCTCCCTCCACACACATATGCACGCACGCGCGCACATACATGTATATTACTGTACACTATTCATGTTATTGACACTAATACATTATTCTATGTACTAGACATGAGACTTTAATGAGTTGTGGTGCACCTGAGCACTGTACACAATAAATTTAATTATTATTATTATATGAATAGCCACCTAGGATTTACAGTCACTGTAAGAAAACTTATGCAGTGTGCTAGACTATGGGAAGCTTCGATAATAAGAAATAGACTAAGATATATAAAAAAAGATGAAAAATAAGAAAGTTCGGTCGTGCCAAAACTATTCCTGCCCCATATCCTTAAATTTATTTTTACTTGGAAGTACATGGTTAGAGTCGTAGAAAATGGACTCGTCGACCCGAGTTCAAATCCTGGACGAAACAGTTTGCATTTCACATAGCGCTAATACTCTTGGGAACTGTATGCATCCAACTACTCTCCCTCCAGCTATGGTTAAATAGTAGGACAGACTGGGCTCTTTAACCTTAGCTAGATAACCAGTCTAGGAGAAGGAAAATTCTGAATTCAAACCTGGTAAACTCCGCTAAAGAAATTGACCTTGTATCACATCCTACTCATGCGAAGGGGTCGGTAAATATATAAATTTATTTTTTCATCCAGCAGCTCACCCTGTCGACTTGGGCAGTAGAATACACCGACGGCATCTCTGTAGAGGGGCAAAATCCCTCCAATTGGGCCACCTGTTGGCCGTGCGTGTGCGTGGCGACCCGTGATGCTTAAGGACGGAATGCTGGTGGCTGAGCAGTCCATCATATGCAATAGTCCACTTTGGCTCTTATTTATTTGAGTCCCCATCGACCAATCGGCTGGCCATATTAAGCCCTAGCACTTATATGATTGTCCCGATCGTATTGCCCTCATGGCAACCCTCTTACCCTTTTTATCATATATGTACTAGAAGGTGGTGGCTGAGAATCTTGGTGTACTGGGTATGACATTAAACTGCATCTAATGGTGAAGTTCCAATTTTTTACCCCTCCATCGCCATTAATCCCAGGTCTACTCTGACCCGGAGTAGTATTACCTGTTAGCGTCCTATCTATGGGTTAAATAGAAAAATGAGTTTGAAAAAAAATCTGTTTAAAAGCTTTGAGTTTTAAAAATTAAATACTCATCACGAATGAATAAAACAAAACGTCTTCGGCATGAAATAACCCAACAAGGGTTGACATACCGTAAAATCCAACCAACCAACCAACCAACCAAATGTCATCCAGAGGCCTTAGCTGAGATGGGCTCAACAATAGATTTTCAAGTGGGTCTAGCACGCACTTATTGTAACAGCTGTGTTTCGGATTTCAATACCAGCATCCCTGACAGTGACATTTGGATATGAAAGCTTACGGATTCTCCTGCTGGTTGGAGACTATAGTTTCCAGAGGACCAAGGAGAAAGTAACTTCATTGGAGACTCAATGACAATGGATAGAATAACATATGATATACGTGACAGGCCCTTGTCGATCTCTCTTCGGATTTTACGCTGTCTACAATTTATATTTTGAGCTCGACATTAAGATTCAATCATTGTTAATACCTACTCAGTTAATTTTAATTCACCATTAAATGCATATTTATTCATAAATTCATATTTATTAACATTGCTTATTTATTATATTATTATTTATATTTTTGAAGGCAATTACAATGCGTATATCGTATAAAATTCGATAATTATTGAACATAATCATGACAAGCAAACTCGGCGAATAACGAGTGCAACGTGTGGAACACTGTGCAGTCGTTTCAACCTTATTAGGTCTCATCATCAGTGTATACTTACGTTCTCCCTCCGACAGAGATCGAACCGGAGAACCCAGCACGCAAAGTCAGAGACTCTACCCCTGGGCCACCGGCATGTCGCACAGGAAATACGTTTTTATTTGTTGAGTGGTTGTTCTACATCTCAACAATTGTTGGGTTACTTTATGCAGAATCCAGTTTAACAATTATAGTATTCAATTATATACGGAACAAGAATAGCAAACTAGTCTATTATTAATGAGTTCGAGTTTCACTGGGTGCCCCATACTCCCGGCTTCGCACCACAACTATATAAAAAAATATGGAAGCGCGTGGTGTAATGGTTAAAGTCATGGGAAATGGACTCGTCGCCCCGAGTTCAAATTCTGGATGTGGTAATTGCATTTCACTTAGCGCTAATACCCTTGGGAAAGGTATGAATCCTACTCTCCTTCCAGCTATGGATAAATAGTAGGGTAGACTGGGCTCTTTAACCTTGGTTAGGCAACCGGTCTAGGAGAAGTAAAACTCTGAATTCAAACCTGTTAAACTCCGCTTAAGAAATAATGTCACATCCTGCTCGTGCGGAGGGGTTGGTAAATATATATATATTTTTTTTTTAATGTGAATAGATTGAGAATCTGTCAAAATCGTCAATTCTTAATCCATGTGTAAGTAGCCCTGTCCCTTTATCTTACGGCTTTTTTTGCGTTTGACGTGTCTCACCGGACATTTCACACATTTATTGATAATCCCTTCACCAAGAAATAGATAGCCTCATTTACTATCACTTCTTTCTTTTAGAAAGCTACTTTGTGCGATTCTCCGAACATTTATATCTTCAGATGAAATGATTGGATCTCATTGGTCAAAAAGTTTGTCAACAACAGATATGACATCAGCCAATCAACTTTTGAGGTGGGATTATTTAAAAGGTTTACCAATTTTAGTCTTTCTTAAATGATGAACTGAAATCATCTCGTGCTGTTGCTGCAAATTAATATTCTATAATAATCTTTAAAAATAAAAATAAAAACACTGAGGGGTAGCTCTTAAAATAGTTTTGACTAACAAGAAGAGAACCTCTTTGGTTTGAATTCAGTGTTTTTTCTTCTCCTAAACCGGTTACCATACCAAGGTTTAAGAGCCCTATCTTTCCTACTGTTTACCCATAGCTGGAGGAAGGATAGCTGGATTCGTATCTTTGCCAAGGGTATTATTGCTATATGAAATGCATACTGCCGCTTCCGGGATTTGAACTCGCATTGCCGTGTCCATTTCAAACGACAGTAACCATTACACCACGCAGCTCCAACTATGATTTCGCCGCGTCCATTTCCTGCGACGATAAGCATTACACTATGCGCATTAAACTACAATCTTAAGTTTGTGGGGGGAAGAGAGGGGGAGATAGATAA
The DNA here is from genome assembly GCA_023376005.1 of Doryteuthis pealeii. Classification (NCBI taxonomy): domain Eukaryota; kingdom Metazoa; phylum Mollusca; class Cephalopoda; order Myopsida; family Loliginidae; genus Doryteuthis; species Doryteuthis pealeii. The sequence goes on along the minus strand of CM042137.1, from coordinate 56,598,320 downwards.
AAGAGATAGACAGAAGATAGAGATAATTGAAACAATAATCAACAAGCAAGTCTTGTATGCCTCTGTGTAATGAGTTGTAATTTACTAAGCTTATCTTAGTTTGGTACAAGGCCATAAATATGGGGTACCACAAATATAAAGTAATAGTGTAATTCAATGTCAAATCATCCAGAAAAAAGTAAAATCGTCACCCACCCCCTTCAATTTTTTTGAATTTTTTTCCCAGGTGGCGACTATGTTAACGTTCGGTTCTGTGCAAAAATCAAACGATCTTTTTGGTATAAATAATGTTCAATATATGTGAAATAATGATAGAAAAAACATTTTGTCATAGATTCAGTGTCACATTAGGATCTTGCTATGAAAAAATCAGAAATCATCAATAACTTAAAATTTAAGACTTTTTTGATGGCATTTTTGGATTCTGTGGGCAAAAATGCTATTATAAACCAATTTTTAGGAGTAGGGTAGCTCTAGAACTCAATTTACAGACAGAAATAGATTACAAAAAGTTGCCATTTTTCGCGAAACCCGCCAAATTTGGAGAGCCAAAAATCGACATAACTCCGCCAATTTTTGGAATTGGAAGCTCAAATTTTGGAGATTGTCTAACTTTAACATAGTCAACATAAAAAAAAATTCAGAAAAATTGAAGGGGGTGGGTGACATAGCCTGGATGACTTGACATGGAATTGTCCAATAACATATATTCTCCAACCCCTCCATGTGGGTAGGATATGACACATGGTCAATTTTTTAAGCGGGGTGTAATAGGTTTGAATTTTGAGTTGTCCTTCTTCTAGACAAACACAACACCAGACGTATGTGATACCCAGTGAGAAACTATGAAACGAGTTCAATCTCAATGTAGGCACCTAATTGACGTGGTCTTGTGCCAGACTTATCTAAGCTTAAGATAAATAAGATAGATTAACTGACCGTCTGCCAAAGTCGATGATGGTTTGATGTAGACTGGTTTGCCTTGCTTAATAGCAGCACTGAAACTGGCGCATCCTTCCGATTCGACGCCCTGAAAATAACAAGAAGTTTTATTTGAAATTTTATTTCCTTACTTAAGATCTAAAAATGAAAATTAATCATAAGGAACGAACAAAATCATACCGGATGTTACTCTCCAAAACAAAATCATATGGGATGTTACTGTCCAAAACAAATCGTACCGTATGTTACTTTCCAAAACACAATCGTACCGTAGGTTACTCTCCAAAACACAATCGTACCGTATGTTACTCTCCAAACCACAATCGTACCGGATGTTGCTCTCCAAAACACAATTGTAGCGGATGTTACTCTCCAAAACACAATCGTACCGGATGTTACTCTCCAAAACAAATCGTACAGTATGTTACTCTCCAAACCACAATCGTATCGGATGTTACTCTCCAAACCACAATCGTACCGGATGTTGCTCTCCAAAACACAATCGTACCGGATGTTACTCTCCAAAACAAAACCGTATTGACTGTTACTCTCCAAAAACAATTGTACCAAATTTTACTCCTGCCTTCCACAAAAACCTACTGGATGTTTCTCTCCAAAATAAAATTGTACCGGAATGGTAAAGTGATATTGCTATATTACCTATGTTACATAATTCATGGATAGTCAATGAATTATGTACGTACTGTTGTAAGAACATTTTTAATAAGAATTCGTTAGATTTAAAATCGGAATTAGTTAAGTGGTTATGATCGATTTATGATGAACCCGACTTGACCCCTTCGGATGCGTGCGATTACAGGCGTGAGAAGTTTTAATATAGATGCGACTAGTCACTTGCCGAGAGTGGAAGCTGTCGCCGCCGCTCGAGATGTCGCTCTCGATCCGCGCGGAATCTTTATGGGATGGGTTGTTTTAAATAAAATACTTTAAGAAAAACAACAGTTTTGTTGGTTCATTTAAACAAGAAATGACCAGTCCGAAAAAATGAGCCCGAACCAGAAAGAAGAGATCAGCCCGAGTTAGCAGCAGTAGAAGCAGAGTGTAACAAATAAGAGCCATCATCATCTCATCATCTCTACTCTCTCTCTCTCTCTCTCTCTCTCTCTCTCTCTCTCTCTCTCTCTCGTATATATACCCGAGATGTATATATATAACACCTACTGAAATGACAAAAGATAACAACGAAAGACTTAAGGAATCATTATTTTGCTTAGAATAATTGTTACACATATCGTGAGTTTAAATAAATTAGTATTTACTAAAGAGTTCACCGAAAGGGGAGGTAACCCTAAATAGGGGAGGTAACACTCAATTACTTATTACACCTACTCTCATCAATACATTCGATTTCCTTCCACATATCCCTTGTTCATGGAACAATATGTGGATAATTCTACCATGGAACACGTTTCTATATTCTTTCTTTTAAATATAAGTAAAGTCGGCAGAGTGACCTATTGTCGGTAGCAGCCTAACAGCGAGGGAGACTATCCCCTATTCACTAGTACTAGACCAGGGAGATTGTTTTTGTATCTGCGGTGAAGCGCCACAACTATTATTATCTCCGCACTTTAGTGCACAGATCCAAGATGTTCTACTCTAAGTTGGCGAGAGCCGATATCGAACCTGGAAACTTGTGTGTCCTAGACGGATGCTCTAGCGACTAAGCTAAACCGGCATCCCTGTATGTGTAAATGGGTTTATCTTATCTTTTCATTCTGCTGTGTTTAGTGTTAGTATATCAAGGATATATCAATCCGATTGATTGATTGATTTTTAACAGTACGTCAACGCGTCTAGGTTATCTTATGTCAAGAAGGTTGGGAATCGAGGTAGTCCATCAACTTATTTTCTCTCCAGCTATGGGTAAATAGCAGAACAGACTGGGCTCTTTAACCTTGGTTAGACTACTAGCCCAGAAAAATAAAAATCTGCATTCAAAACTCCGCTTAAAAAATTGATCTTGTGTTAAATTTTTTTTGGTGTGTAGAGGTTGGTAAATTTACATCATGTAGGCAATTCGCTAACTTCTCGTCATAAAATAACTCCAGATGCGTTGACATGCCGTTAAAATCAATCAATCCGACCTAACTATATATATAATTATTGTATCCATGAAAGTTAAATTTAATATCTTTTTAAACTTTTTGAGTAAGTTGCTTATTGTCGAATGACAAATAAAAATAAATGTTTAAATTGTTTTCACTTTCAAACACAATTTCTAGAATGCGTTGGAGATATTTTATTAAAAATATTTTTAAAAAGTCAAATAAAATATTCAGTCTGCTCATAAAACACGTGCAATTGTTGTTTGTTTTTTGTTTTTTGCTGTTTGTTTGTTTTTGTTTTTTAATGGATATGTTTTACAAACATTTTTGTTTCCTATCATCGTTTTTAAAATTGTAAGATAACAAATAAATATACCCATTTCTTTCGTTGGTTTTATTTAGAAATACATTCAACTCTTGTAATTTTTTGTGTTTTTCCCCGTTTGCTTTTTACTTTCTATTTATGTTTGTTTTATTCTGCTGATTTTTAATCAAATTTTTCCAGCTGAAACTGAAATTAGATTTATATATTGATGCAAAACTTATTCATGTAAACGAAAATAATAATTCTAAAAAAGGTACACTACCAATCGATGCCGTGGAATGGGTACGTGTTGCGAGACGATTTTAAACAGAAACAAGGATTTTCCTTTCGTGTTTGAGTTATTAAAAGAAGGTCTTTCAATAAACCATAAATAAAGTGAATTTTGTATACTCGTTCTGATTTCTTGTACATCTTCTAATGTCTGCCATCTTTGTTACAATACAGATCATTAT
>CM042137.1:56579532-56589532 GCA_023376005.1 Doryteuthis pealeii | reverse complement strand
TCCCTCCAGCTATGGGTAAATAGCAGGGGAGACTGGGCTCTTTAACCTTGTCTAGGTAACCAGTCTAGGAGAAGGAAAACTCTGAATTCAAACCTGCTAAACTCCGCTTAAGAAATTGGCCTTGTGTCACATCCTGCTCGTGCGGAGGGGTTGGTAAATATATATATATATATATTTATGAAATACAAAACAAAAGTATCAGTTGATATAAATTTATCAAATAAGTCTAGATTAGCAATGAAAATGTAAAATAATATGGTAAAAAACTGAGAAAAGGGCAAATAGTTATTGAACTTTGATATTATTGCCCTTCTAACCAAAAAATCCAAGAGTTTCTGAAAATTTCAAGATCGATCTGTTACACCTATGGTATTTTTTTTTATACAAAAAGAAAAAAAAAAGAAAATTTTAGTTTTTTCAATCAAAATAAACATAATTGCATGTCAGAACAAGTGTCCCAAAGTATCTTTATAACGGATTGATGTTCAAATCTATCAACAGTAATCTAAGTCTATAAAATAAAAACCTTTTGATTTAGATATATTTTACCTTATATCATTTTACCATTATATCATGTTACCACGGTCACCTTTGAGAAAAAATTACATTTATTGTAATAAGTAATTGGGAGTTACCTCCCCTATTTTATGATTACCTCCCCTTTGGAGGACTCTCTAGCGATTACTAGAGTATATAAGTTCCCAGTAAGTGTACCAATTATTCTAAGTAGAATAATGCTTTCCAAAGTGTATCGGTGTTATTGTTTGTCATTATGATTATACAAGTTATTTTTATGTTTAATAGTTGGAATGGTGTTGACGTTTGCCTTGTTTTTAGAATAACCCCCTACCCCCCCCCAAAAAAAAGGATAATATTTTTGCCATTTTGGTACGTCTTATTTATATAATTCTCGTGCATGGAACAAAAAGCACATTTAATCTGCTTGGGACACGTTTGAGTAATTATTTTTTTATATTTCTTGTTTGGGGCTTTGGACCGTTTACCAAAACATTTCTCGTTCCCAAATAAAATCGGAAAAATAAAGTCTTGGTTTGGCTACGGGTTACTCTTACCACGCTTTTAACAAGAATTTATATTCTTTACAACATTATGTTTTTGAGTTTACAATGTAATCCAACAGAAAAATCATTGAATAAATTTTTATTTCAACAAGTGTTTCTTTATTTTTTTTTACAAATCGTGCTTCTGATTTTCTTCTATTCTTCTATTAACTTTACAGCTTAAGTTATATTTTTATTTGGTTAAGATTTATTCCATACACTTTAAAATTCAACGTAAACATTATAAAGAAAAATTTATACGTCCAATTTTCTGTCTAAATATACATTTGTTGACGACATTTAAAGAAAAACTCACCCGTTGATGTAAATACTTCCAGTTTCCTTAGAAATTTGTAATGCAAACAATCGGGACTGGATGTGAAGAAAAGAGAAGAAAAAACGTCGATTTATAAACAATATTATTTTTTGAAAAATATTTTAATGAAAAATGTCTGAATATCTAAAAATGAAATTCTTATAAAATAATTTTTTTTAAATAAATAAATAAATAAATAATCTAATATTAAACAGTTTTGTAACTGTTTCATACAAGATGTTTTTCTTTTTTTTTTTTTAATTCGTTAATTTTTTTCAATTTTTTTCCCCAGATTTCACTTCTTCGTTCTTGAATTGATTATCATCGGTTGATTTCGGATATTGGAGACTCGATGTTAGGAAAAAAATCAACAAGTTGTTTTATATAAAATGGAAAAATTTTTAAAAGAAAAAGAGAAGACACTTTTTAATCAGAGCTTATTATAAAAGATTGATTTATTTATATATTGAACGAAAAAGTAATTTTTCATAAACTTATGACTTAGAAGATTAAGAAGTAAAATTCAAATATCAAGCCACTGAAATGAGTTGATAAGTTCATATACCTCAATAGCAATATCTCATATTGTGTATTTTTGTAACGTTTCATACATGTCTTATATTTATAGGTTTCAAGCTTTGGCTCCTTTACCAAAACATTTTTCGTTCCCCAATCAAATCAGAAAAATAAAGTCTAAAAACGGTTGGACTTCGGGTTACCCTTACAGCGCTTTTAATCATGACTTCTTTACGATAATATCCTGTTTTTGAGTTTATAATCTATAGTAATCCAGGGGTAAAAAATGGGACTTTTTAATCAGAGCTCATTATAAAAGATTGATTTATTCATATATTGAACTAACTGGTTCATTTATATATTGAACGAAAAGGTGATTTTCATAAACTTTTGGTTATGAATATTAAGAAGGAAGATTTAAATATGAAAAATATGAAGCCACAGAAATGAGTTAATCAGTACATATACATCGGTAGCAATATCTCATCTACTTAAAGGTTAGTTGGTTGGTTGGTTGTTTGGTTAGTTAGTTGGTTGGTTGATTGGTTTTATGGCATATCGACCCATTCCGGATCATTTAATGCCGAATCAAGTCATTTTGATATACAAAGGATTGATGTTGCTTAGAGTATCTGCTGTCGCTTAAGTGGTCACCTAATTAAGTATTGAACAGGTTCATCATTGCTTAACTTTAGTGATCTAGTGTGAACAAATGATTTCAACGTGATTTGACCATAAAAGATAGATCGATAGATATAACCATACTGATAGATAAATATAGATAGATACGTTGTCTTGTATTATGGCATATCAACCCTTTTCGGGTCATTTAATGTCGAATCAAGTTGTTTTGATAAACAAAGGACTCAGATTGCTTACAGTACTTACTATTACTTAAGTGGTCTCCTGATTAAGTTTTGAATAATCTCATCGCTGCTCAATTTCCGTGATCTATCAGGAACCGGTGCTACTGAAAGAGATATCAACATGTGCATAGACTGCTATTGATAGGTTATCGACCATCTGATCTCTCTAATAAAATCAAACGGGAATTATTCCAATCTATAGCCATGTCAGTACTACTGCATGGCTGCACCACTAGCCTAAGTAAAGGCCAAAGTGGATTGTTACATGAAATGGACTGCTCAGTCACCAGGATTCCGTCCTTAAGCATCACGGTTCACCATCCATGGCCAGCAGGTGATCCCATTGGATGGATTTTACCCCTCTGCAGAGGTGCAGCCGCTGGATGTATTTCACACTCCAGAGATCTCCAGAACTGGAACCTTATGATCAGATGCAGTTTGGTGTCACACTTCTTTTTTTTATTTCTGCTTTCTTGAGAAAAAAAAGGGGGTCAGTCAGAAAATTGAGACAAAAGCTATAATTGTGATTTACCTCGGCGATGTTTTCACCTTTGACAGTGACGTGTGCGTTATATCTTTGACACGCCTGGATCTTCATAATTGGAGCGATTACAGGCATGATCACTGTGACTGGAATGCCGAGGTCGTTGCCGTGAAAGGACAAAGCTAATGCGTGATTACCTGCACTGGCCGCTATCACGCCTTTCTTTTTCTGTTCCTGCAAAAGGAGAAAAAAATGAAAATTTAAAAGAAAATTTCATCCAATTCTTTACATGCGTTTTTTTTTTTTACACTCGAAGACCATTGAACACTTTTTTTTTTTCTTTTCATTTCTTTTTTTTTTCCATTCAACTTAAAATTCAGTAGAGAGAAATGGCGCGGAATGACCTTTCCTCATTATTATTATTATTATTGTTTACTCCTTTTGAGTTTTCACATCAGCATTAGCTGATGGTCTTTCACTGGAGTCTGAGTGACAGCAAGTCTCCTCAGGTCTCCAGGACTCTTCTGGGTATTCTGCCAGATTGCAGCAGTGCAGTGTTCTGAATGGTTTCAATCCTTCCTCTGATTTCCAAACTTTCTAGACCCTTTTCCAATCCTTTTGGGACTGTTCCAAGTGCACCAACTACAATTGGTATCACTTTCACATTCCAATATTATTATTATTATTATTATTATTATTATTATTTGCTAAGTTTTTCACACCAGTTTTAATAGATGTGATAGCAAGACTCCTCAGTTCTCCAAGACTATTCTACGTATCATAGCTGATTTTAACAGTGCTAAAGTCTGGATGGTTTCAATTATTCCTATAATCTCTAGTTCATTCATTCTCTTTTCTAGTTTTTTTGGAGACAACAGTCTCCAAGGACTCGAACTGGGATTGATATCATTTTTAGCCACATGTTTCACAACTTTTTTATTTTATTTTTTTTTTTTTTTTTGGCAAGGTCCAGGTATTTGTCCAGATTATTTCACTCCTTGTAAGTTTTTTACACCAATTGATTATTTATTAAACCCGGTTTTGTTAAAACCACTATGCAAATAAACCACACTATATATTATGTAAGCCTTTATTTCTCAGTGACATATAAGACACATTGCAGGATTTTAAACGCACTAATAACATTGGCTGTTTTGAGGCAAATCTCAGATGTTCATAGACATCGTTAATAAGATTTATTTTATGTATTAATGATTTTGACTATGAATTAAATACTCATTGATAAACTTACGCAAATCCTGAAGGTATTGTGACGTAAGCAGTGACGTTATTTCGGTTACAGGTAGACACCGAATCTCATTATAAAAGATGAGAGATTTTCACACCCACCTTAGCTGGTGGTTAACTGGAGGCTATGTGACCTCAGGTCTCCAGGGCTCTTCTACATATCATAGCCAATTTTAACAGTGCTGTGTTATCACTATCATGTTCTACAATTTTTTCAGTTCTATGGCATGATCCAGATATTTGTCCAGATTATTTCTATTATTGCTGTTGAGACAAAATAGAATAGTCTCCCTTTTTTACATTGAGGGAGGGGATTTCCCACGTCACGTGTTTTTTTGGTCACGTGACAAGGCAAAGTCTCTCTCTCTCTCTCTCTCTATATATATATATATATATATATATATATATATATATGTGTGTGTGTGTGTGTGTGTGTGTGATTCCAGTCTGATTTGCAACCGGTTTAAAAGGATCTAACTTATACGTGTATATATATATATATAGAAGTAATTGGTAATTTGCTTGAAGTATTGTTAATTATGTTATTATATATTAATGATTTGAAGGCCAATACAATGCACGTAAAAAATAAAAACAAAAAGATCTTTTTTTTTTTTTGTCTTATCGATTTCAAAGTAAACCTTTATATTCAGAGACAATTTTCCGAAAATCGTCTCTGAAGATAAAGTTTATTTGAAATCGATAAGACAAAAAAAAGATCTTTTTGTTTTTATTTTTTACGTGCATTGTATTGGCCTTCACATCATTAATATATATATATATATATATATATATATATATATATATATATATATTCCAATCTTGCAACTGAATGATAATTTTGTGGGGTCTGTGTCCACACTGGACCTCATTTTTCAATCATCCAGCTTCTCTCTATAACGGAAATAACTCGGATAGACAACGTTACATCAAAATCCGCTACATAATGTAATTTGTTTACTAAACGCAATGTTGATATTTGAAAAGTGGTAATTTACGTTCATATTCAGCCATTTTCTCCGTTTCTTTATCAGTTATTTACCAAGCAAATCTTCTAATTGGTTTTAGTCGTCGACATTTCTGAAGCATTTCCTATCGTCGTGATAAAGTTAAACCCGGCTCAAATCAAAATATCAACTTGCACCAAAAAACAACTTCCAAAATGAAAACAATCGTCTAATTTCAAATCTTCAAAATGCTCAAGCGACTGAAACTAGATGCAGCAAAAGGAGAGAGAGAGAGAGAAGGCGGGGGAGAGAAAGGGAGAAAGAAAGTAAAAGAGAAAGCGAAAGAGGAGAGAGTGAGAGAGAGAGGGTGAGAGAGAGAGAGAGAGTGAGAGACTTATTTACTTTCTGAAAATATCATTTTATTTATATTATTTTAGCATGATCTTCTTTCTGTTTTGAACTTTGCTTGTGTTCTAAACCTGAGAAAATTTAGCATTTTGTTTTCAAAGAGCAAACAGACACAGAGAGACCGAAATTTGTATTTCTGCGCCTTGTATCTCTTTATAAAAAGGTCACATCTATGAATGTCAGTTCACTACAAACAGTTTTATCTCTCAAGGAAAAATAATGAGTTCGATAACTGTAGCTTTTAGTTTAGGTTAAATAATTCATTTGCCGATGTGAATTTGCGGGTTCAGTTCAATGATTATAGCAGCAATATAATAGCTGAGAGGTGTAATGTTCTCGGGTGATGTGATCCGTGACTACACTCTCAAAGGAAAAAGAAATATATTCCATTCAAAGAACAGTTCATGCCTTTACAATGTTCCATGGTTTACTGATTGATTTTAACGGCATGTCAACTAATTTAATCTTATTTTATGCCTAAAGGTTAGGGAATCACGTTCATTGTAAGTTCATATGGCCGTGAAAGTACACTCGTTCACAAAACAATTCATATCTTTACAATCTTATATGCTTGATTGGCTGATTGATTTTAACGACATGTCAACCCGTCTAAGGTTATTTTATGCCTAGAGGTCAGGAAATGTCGTTCATTTTACGTTCATATTTACATTTTTGTGTAGTTATTTCTTAAGATTTTTATTTTGCATACGGTCCAGTCAAATACTCAAAAATATTTTACAAATGGGCTAAATATGAGTTTACGAGCATGAGTCGAAAAGACAGTCGGGGGGTGGGGGTGAAAACACACTGACTCTCCGGTAACAAAATAGATACCGGGCGCAGTGGTCAGTAAAGAAATAAATGCTTACAGTCTTCTGAAACACGAAAGGACCAATCACTACTGATTTCCTTGAAACAGTTTCAATTGTAAACTGTGCTTCCTATTGCCAAATGTCATATCAACCCATCTAGTGTTAGTTTATGCCTAGAGGTTAGAGAATCGAGTTCATTGTACTTTATTAAGAAGGGCTTTTTCATAGGGTCCCATTGAATACGAATATATTTAAACATATCTATTTAACCCATATGCGGAACCCTAACAGGTACTACCACTCCGATTCATAGGGGATTAGGAAGTAATAGCAATGAAGGTGTACTCCACATTCCCCATATGGTCAAAACTGGAGCCTCACCATCAGATGCAGTTTAGTGTCATAGCCAGAACACACCCTTTTTACGGGGTTCTTACTGCGTGATGAGACAGTTAGCCTTATTCTAAGCCCCGGCGACAGGGTTATCAAATAAAAGGAGAATGACAGAATAATGAATATGGTGCTACTTACGTCAGTTAACATCGTCAATGTGTATCGAGCTCCTCTCTCTTTAAAACTGGAAAATAAGAATAAAAATGTGTGACACAATCAATATGATGAAAAACACAAATCTGAGTAGATGAGTGTTAAACAAGAATATAAAAATTCATTTGTATTATTATACACTTGTCCTCGTCCTTATTGTTATATACACAACGTTTCAGCCGATCTAACCTCCGGTGTTCTTCAGGTGTTTCTTGTCTAACTCGGTAACCTTCTCTTTGAACTCGGGAGCCTTTGAGAATGTTCCCGTGTTCGACTAGAAACACATGAAGAAACACATCGGCCGAAACGTTGGGTATATAACATTAAAGATGAGGACAACAGTCCGAAAAAATCCAAATTATACAAATTATCCGGCCTCCTCTAAAAAATTAAGACAAAAAGTTTTATGGTCACGAAATCATTAATTGCTTCTTGACTCTCGATTTTATTTTAATTTGAACTTTACTCTTGTATAGGTTTTCTGCTATTTCTTTTTACTAATAATTTGGTCTTCAAAATTCGACCTATACTCGAATACATACGGTATATTACCTTCTAAACAATAGACGGTTTATCATGAAACACCGGAAAAAGTGGTGCGTTTTAGGAACAGTACAAAGAAACGGTCGTTGAGACGAGACACAGAAGTGACGAATCTACAAGACAGAGTTTAAGACGCGAGAAAGTGTCCTCCTTTTGTTCTGTATTACTGAATTTTTGTGGAGGTTTGTTCTGCTTTTTTTTTGGGGGGGGGGGCAAATTTTCTTTTGACTCTTGTGTACCTACGTGGTTCCAAAGCCTACTTAATCAATTACGTACATAATTATTATGTTATCAATGGTATTGTGTAGTAGTGGTAGACTACATCAATGTCTCGACTATATTGTTTATTTACGGTATTGCATTGATCTTTATTTGGTTTCTTTGTTTTAATGGCATATCAACATTCATGGGTTATTTGATGTTAAAGCCATCCTAGTAGACGAACAGTATTGGTACTATTTAACCAACAGCTTGAGGTGGCTTATACATTTCCCAAGGGTATTAGTCCAAAACTGAACGCAATAGCGCGACTGGAGTTCGAACTCACTTATTACGATTTCTCAGTCCAGCACATTAGCCACTGCGCCACGGGAATCAGCGTTGATTTTGATTGTATTAAATTAGTTTTGGAAGTATCAAGAAGTGTCTGAATATTTTTCATTTTTCTTGTCTGTTTTTTATGTCATTGGATATTTAAGGAAAAAAATCATAGGCAGCATTGCTAAAAGTTATGGGTCGTCTATTACACGCAATATATGGTTGAAAAAAAAACTTTTTGTGAAAAAACAATAGACAGTTACTTGACCATATACGGTATATTTATTACCGTTTTTTTTTATCACAACTCGAAGACAGCTACACTTTAGTGCCGCCCATGGCAAAGGCCATGCTAGCACGCCACGAGTTTCAATCGAAAATGATCTTTAACTCTACTTGTCTATCAAACCTTTAGGCTTTCGATCGAAGAGTTATATTTGGGGGGGGGGGAAGAGGTCATTACATAACAAGAGTAAGCAACAAAGTTCTCAAAAAAGAATGTATTGGTTATTGTCATTTTTTTCAGTCTTTAATTGTACGTACCTTCCAGTCGTGTGCAAAAATTCCTTCTTGAAATATAGTTCCATTCCAAAAACAGAAGACATCTGGGATCTCTGGTAAGACAAAACAGATTGACACAAAGAAGATTAGTTAACAATATTCAAGAATAGAATATTTCTTTTTATCAAAGACTTTTTCATAAATAAGACATACGAGGGTGAGCTGATAAGTTTACAGGCTGAAAAGTTCATAGGGGAGGGTTCCTATTGTATAGTGGCTACCGTGCTAGACTGCAACATCGTAGTAAGCAAGTTCGAACTCCAATCGCACTATTACCTCCACTTTCTGACTAATACAATTGGGAAATGATGAACCCCTCATTCCCCTGCTATGGGTTAAATAGTACCACTACTTTCTTCAACAAGTATGGCTTTGGCATTAAATAACCCACGACAGCTGATATGCCATTAAAAACAGAGAAGCCAAAGAAAGAAAGGTTCATTGCATCATATTTGCTGAGTGATTACTTTTTTGACTAATGGGATCCAAGCACTGCAACATCGACAGTAGAGGTTTGTGGGCTGCAAAGGGGACTATGTTGAAAAATAAATCTCATTTGGTCACATTCTATGAGAATATCTTGGTCAGACAATTAATTTTTCAATTAATCCTTGTACATTGATACAATGTATGGATTTAATAAAAGACGTTTGAGTGGGATTTCTTTCTTTGTTTTGTTTTTTGTTTTGTTTTTTCCTCGTTGAGTTTTAGACGTGTCACGTTTTAATCGTGTTTACATTTCAACTTCTTCCAGATTTCTTGTTATTATTGTCCCTTGTCTCTATGCCTTATTGCGGGTTTTTTTAATCTCACGTCATCTTTTGATAGTAGCATCATTTTTCTGATGGTTGTTAGCGGAAAAGGTTTTTTAGGGCTTCTGTTAGGATCTACTCAACTTTTGAAAATGGGGGCCACGTGTCAGAATTTCAATTATCTTTTCAGAAAAGAAGATGGGGCGATGCAAACTCGTCAGCAATGTCAGAAGGTGGGTTGAGTGGAGAGATTACACAAAAAATCGACGGCGACGGAATGGGACTCCAGATTTTAAATTGTACAGCAGTGTTATATCTATATTTAAATATTTGGTTAAAATTGAATGATTGGTTGGTTGGCTGTTTTGTTTTACGGTATATCAAATCTTTTGGGGCCACTTAA